>JAZKLR010000221.1:0-600000 GCA_037103525.1 Ganaspis brasiliensis | reverse complement strand
AAAGATACAAGATAGTCTTGCTACCTAAATTTCTTTGCCATGTTCAGGCTCCATAGTTGAACTTATTTTTAAATTTGTAGCCCCATACACAAATATGTGAATCAACAACCCTCCAAAATGTAGATTTTAGAAAATCTCTCTAAATATTAAAATTAAAGACTCAATGTATGTTTCGGGGACATGGTCCCAGATACCTCTAACAACAAGTAGTAAAAGAATTTCTCTAGCTACATCAACATTTTCGCTAGCTATTAGACACCATTTGAAACCAATTTACAAATTATTAGACTTGTACACAAAAATTTACGGCACCTGGACTCGAAAACGTTTCTTGACAAACAGAATGTTTAGGCGATTCTGATCATTCCAGTGATGCATAACAGGAAAAAGATACAAGATAGTCTTGCTACCTAAATTTCTTTGCCATGTTCAGGCTCCATAGTTGAACTTATTTCTAAATTTGTAGCCCCATACACAAACATGTGAATCAACAACCCTCGAAAATGTAGATTTTAGAAAATCTTTCTAAATATTAAAATTAAAGACTCAATGTATGTTTCGGGGACATGGTCCCATATACCTCTAACAACAAGTAGTAAAAGAATTTCTCTAGCTTCATCAACATCTTCGCTAGCTATTAGACACCATTTGAAACCAATTTACAAATTATTAGACTTGTACACAAAAATTTACGGCACCTAGACTCGAAAACGTTTCTTGACAAACAGAATGTTTAGGCGATTCTGATCATTCCAGTGATGCATAACAGGAAAAAGATAGAAGATAGTCTTGCTACCTAAATTTCTTTGCCATGTTCAGGCTCCATAGTTGAACTTATTTTTAAATTTGTAGCCCCATACACAAACATGTGAATCAACAACCCTCGAAAATGTAGATTTTAGAAAATCTCTCTAAATATTAAAATTAAAGACTCAATGTATGTTTCGGGGACATGGTCCCAGATACCTCTATCAACAAGTAGGAAAAGAATTTCTCTGGCTACATTAACATCTTCGCTAGCTATTAGACACCATTTGAAACCCATTTACAAATTATTAGACTTGTACACAAAAATTTACGCCACCTGGCCTCGAAAACATTTCTTGACAAATAGAGTGTTTATGCGTTTCTGTTCATTCCAGTGATGCCTAACAGGAAAAAGATACAAAATAGTCTTGCTACCTAAATTTCTTTGCCATGTTCAGGCTCCATAGTTGAACTTATTTTTAAATTTGTAGCCCCATACACAAACATGTGAGTCAACAACACTTGAAAATGTCGATTTTAGAAAATCTTTCTAAATATTAAAATTAAAGACTCAATGTATGTTTCGGGGACATGGTCCCATATACCTCTAACAACAAGTAGTAAAAGAATTTCTCTAGCTTCATCAACATCTTCGCTAGCTATTAGACACCATTTGAAACCCATTTACAAATTATTAGACTTGTACACAAAAATTTACGCCACCTGGCCTCGAAAACATTTCTTGACAAATAGAGTGTTTATGCGTTTCTGTTCATTCCAGTGATGCCTAACAGGAAAAAGATACAAAATAGTCTTGCTACCTAAATTTCTTTGCCATGTTCAGGCTCCATAGTTGAACTTATTTCTAAATTTGTAGCCCCATACACAAACATGTGAATCAACAACCCTCGAAAATGTAGATTTTAGAAAATCTTTCTAAATATTAAAATTAAAGACTCAATGTATGTTTCGGGGACATGGTCCCATATACCTCTAACAACAAGTAGTAAAAGAATTTCTCTAGCTTCATCAACATCTTCGCTAGCTATTAGACACCATTTAAAACCCATTTACAAATTATTAGACTTGTACACAAAAATTTACGCCACCTGGCCTCGAAAACGTTTCTTGACAAATAGAGTGTTTAGACGTTTCTGATCATTCCTGTGATGCCTAACAGGAAAAAGATACAATATAGTCTTGCTACCTAAATTCCTTTGCCATGTTCAGGCTTCATAGTTGAACTTACTTTTAAATTTGTAGCCTTATACACAAACATGTGAATTAAAAACCCTCGAAAATGTCGATTTTAGAAAATCTCTATAAATATGAAAATTAAAGACTCAATGTATGTTTCGGGGACATGGTCCCAGATACCTCTAACAACAAGTAGGAAAAGAATTTCTCTGGCTACATTAACATCTTCGCTAACTATTAGACACCATTTGAAACCCATTTACAAATTATTAGACTTGTACACAAAAATTTACTCCACCTGGCCTCGAAAACATTTCTTGACAAATAGAGTGTTTATGCGTTTCTGATAATTCCAGTGATGCCTAACAAGAAAAAGATACAATATAGTCTTGCTACCTAAATTCCTTTGCCATGTTCAGGCTCCATAGTTGAACTTATTTTTAAATTTGTAGCCTTATACACAAACATGTGAATTAACAACCCTTGAAAATGTCGATTTTAGAAAATCTCTATAAATATTAAAATTAAAGACTCAATGTATGTTTCGGGGACATGGTCCCAGATACCTCTAACAACAAGTAGTAAAAGAATTTCTCTAGCTACATCAACATCTTCGCTAGCTATTAGACACCATTTGAAACCAATTTACAAATTATTAGACTTGTACACAAAAATTTACGCCACCTGGCCTCGAAAACGTTTCTTGACAAATAGAGTGTTTAGGCGTTTCTGATCATTCCAGTGATGCCTAACAGGAAAAAGATACAAAATAGGCTTGCTACCTAAATTTCTTTGCCATGTTCAGGCTCCATAGTTGAACTTATTTTTAAATTTGTAGCCCTATACACAAACATGTGAATCAACAACCCTTGAAAATGTAGATTTTAGAAAATCTCTCTAAATATTAAAATTAAATACTCAATGTATGTTCCGGGGACATGGTCCCAGATACTTCTAACAACAAGTAGTAAAAGAATTTCTCTAGCTACATCAACATCTTTGCTAGCTATTAGACACCATTTGAAACCAATTTACAAATTATTAGACTTGTACACAAAAATTTACGCCACCTGGCCTCGAAAACGTTTCTTGACAAATAGAGTGTTTATGCGATTCTGATCATTCCAGTGATGCCTAACAGGAAAAAGATACAATATAGTCTTGCTACCTAAATTTCTTTGCCATGTTCAGGCTCCATAGTTGAACTTATTTTTAAATTTGTAGCCCCATACACAAACATGTGAATCAACAACCCTCGAAAATGTCGATTATAGAAAATCTTTCTAAATATTAAAATTAAAGATTCAATTTATGTTTCGGGGACATGGTCCCAGATACCTCTAACAACAAGTAGTAAAAGAATTTCTCTGGCTACATTAACATCTTTGCTAGCTATTAGACACCATTTGAAACCAATTTACAAATTATTAGACTTGTACACAAAAATTTACGCCACCTGGCCTCGAAAACATTTCTTGACAAATAGAGTGTTTATGCGTTTCTGATTGTTCAATATTGTAATCGAAACGAAAAGAATAACTTATGTATGTGAATGTGGTATGAAGAAAATCCGTAATTAAATTTAATGAGAAATTTCTAAGAATGTACGTCTAGCTTCTCTCTCATTTCTTTTCTAAAATTGAATGTCCTTATCGTGACTCATACAACCTCTTTTCGAAAAGGGACCAGATACGAATAGCAAGTCAAAGAGAACAGTCGGTTTTCGATTTCAATTTTCGCACGTAATTTTCATGTATTAACTTCGATTAATATTTGTTCTCAGTATAAGTGTTCACATCGATCAACATTAATATGTTCACAATGCAATAAATAAACAAGGGATTATTAAAAAAGTGACTAATTTCATTTAACCACTAGTAAAGCACACTTTCAGTGCAGTCAAGTTCAATTCAAGTAATCAGAAACTGTCATTCATTATAATCGCAAACAAAATTATGGTCCTTCGAGCCGGGTGTGCTGAAAGTGTTAAATAAATAATCTTAATGGATTTATTTAAAGTGTATTGTGATTTCCTAAGTATGAAAAACTGTTCTTCATACTTATACTAACATTTATAATTGAAAGTGACGTGTTTCTTGTGATTCATCAGCATTCCTTTGCTATACAAATTTGTGGTATCTCTATATATTACAAGAGATATAAGTTGATGAATTTATATCCAAAACAAGTCACATTGACTTTTGCAAAAGTGTGAGTAATTTACGCTCATAAACTAGCAAGTGTAATACATGGAATAATTTTAAGTGCCACTGTTCTCTGTGTTTAATTCGATTTCACCACGATGCCGCCAAAACAAGTTTCCGTGGATTTAGATGTGGAGTTATCCACATTTGAAAGAAACAGCTGACTTATCAGAAAATTTGTTACTAATCTTGATAAGCTTGGAACTGCTGCTCAAACTACAGCTGTTTTGAATGGACGGCTTAATCTATTGCACACATATTGGACGAATTGTCAACAAGCGAGTTCCTGCATCGAATTATGGGCAACGGAGGAGGAAAGGAAACAACTTCCTTATTTTACAAAGTCTTTAGCTGATCAAGTGGAAACTGCATTTCTTCTTACATATGATTACATTCACGAAAAGCTGGCTGGGTTACAGAAGAATAACCAGACAGAGTCATCACTATCAAATTCTTCAAACAATACTGTAAGTCGATATGAAATTAAACTTCCTGTAATTAATATACCAAAATTTTCGGGTGTTGAAACCGAGTGGGTAAAATTTAGACAAATTTTTACTTCATTAGTGATTGAAAATTAAAACTTAACAAATGTTCAAAAATTGCATTATTTAATTGCGTCTCTGTCAGGCGAAGCATCAAAATTAATAGCACATATTACTTTGTCTGATGCTAATTTCGAAATAGGTTGGCAAATGCTTCAGCAACAATATGAAAATAGTCGTTCCATAATAAATGCTCATTTTGAACAATTTTTTTCTATTCCGTCAGTAGGAAATGATACTCTAGCGGGTTTAAAATGTTTATATTCTAGTTACACAGAAGCATTAAATGCATTGCGTGCGTTGGATTGTGAAGTTGATAAGTGGAATGATATTGTTGTTTACTATCTAATTCAAAAACTTGATAAAGATACGCGTCAATATTGGGAATCTCAATTGGAAGATGAAACAACCTATCCAAGTCTCGAATTATTTTCAAAGGTTATTAATAAAAGAATTAGGGCTTTGACCGCGACAGAAGTAACTGTTGATTTAAATAATCAAACTGAAAACAAAAGGAATAATAAACAAAATAACAAAACATTACGTGTGCTCCATTCACAATCAACAGATAAGATAATTTGTCCTCTTTGTAACTCAAATCACAAACTTATGCTTTGTGAAAAATTTAAAAATTTCAATGTGATAGAAAGACAAAATTTCGTTAAAAAAAATAACATTTGCTTCAATTGTTTATATCGTGGTCATTCGGTAGAAAAATGCAAGAGTAAATTCACCTGTTTTCAGTGTAAACGAAGGCACCACACTTTATTGCACAAATCGGGTTATGTTTCAAATACTTCCAATACTGACAATTCTAATGAAAAACTTTCATGTTCTAAAAATGAACCCAATAATGATTCCACTCCCTTAGAGCTTACGTCCCATCATGAAAATCTGAATAATAAACCTATTTTTTTGGCTACTGCATGGGTTGAGATTGAATCCAATGAAGGACGTAAGGTCAAGGTCAGAGCACTGATTGATCAATGTTCGGACACTACTTTTATTTCCGAGAATTTAAGTCAAATATTAAAATTAAAAAAAGAAAAAACATTAGCTCGAGTTTCTGGTCTTGATGGAAAAATTACAAGTAACTTAACAACCATCACCTCTTTCAAATTAAATCCGATCAAGCAGAGTAAAAAAGGGTTGTGGTGTCAAGCCTTTGTTATACAAAAAATAACTAACTATTATCCTCCGCAAATCAACATTAATCAATCAATGAAATATTTTAAAGATTTAGTTTTAGCAGATCCAGATCCTACTTCCATGGCAAAAATTGATTTGCTGATTGGCGCGGATTTGTATTCTTCTGTAATACTCGAAGGGGTAAAAAAGGGGGCAAAAAATGATCTTATTGCTCAAAATTCTATTTTTGGGTGGATTCTTTCTGGTCCCGTTTCTGCTATTCCACATTCAAAAGGGATTATTCATGCTCATCACTGTAATTTTCAAGAATTAAACCAAAGCCTTCAACAATTTTGGGAAATTGAAAAGCTGCCGCCTCAAAGTTTTAAATCGTCCGAAGATATAAAATGCGAAGAGCATTTTGTATCTACACATTATCGTGTTCCTTCTGGTAGATACGGAGTCAAATTTCCCTTTAAGGAAGGACCCCCTATTAAAATCAGTGAATCTAAATCTGCGGCCTTCGCCTCCTTTTTGCGATTAGAAAAACAATTTGAAAAATCAATTACATTACAAACTCAATACTCGTCATTCATGATGGATTATGAAATGGAGGGACATATGTCTATAGCCCGCGACTTAAGCCAGTTTAACCAAGCTGTTTTCCTCCCTCATCACGCGGTGCTTCGCCCTGACCATAAAACCACAAAATTACGTGTGGTATTTAACGCGTCTTCGAAAACCAGCAATAACACGTCCCTAAATGATCACTTACTATCATGTTCTAATTTACAGAATGCTTTGGTTTCTATTCTTCTCAATTGGCGAAATTATAAGTATGTTTTCGTAGCAGATATCATGGCATTGTATCGACAAATTCTAATCGATCCGGTTGATCGAAAATATCAACTCATATTTTGGCGTAATCCTGGCGAACCGGAAATTAAGATTTACGAATTAAATACTGTCACTTTTGGTACTACATCTGCTCCTTTCCAAGCACAGCGTGTCATACTTCAACTGTTAAAAGATGAAGGTCAGCATTTTCCATTGGCTATTTCTGTTCTTGAGAATGACCGTTATGTTGATGATGTGATGTCAGGTGATGAAGAAATTGATCAGGCAATTGAAAAACGAAATCAAGTTACTCAATGTTTGCAAACCGCTGGGTTTGTATTGAGAAAATGGGCTAGTAATTGTTTCGAAATAATAAGAGACGTGAATCCGGAAAATCACTGTCTCGCATTAGAAAAACCTTTTGATACTGAAGGTGAAATTAAGGTTTTAGGGCTTAAGTGGAAGCCACATGTTGATTCCTTCGAATTCCAAACCAATTTACCAGAAAATGCCAAACCCACAAAACGAAATATCCTGTCTCTTATAGCCCGTTTATATGATCCATTAGGATGGTTATCCCTAGTAATTATTATTCCAAAAATGTTAATACAGGAATTGTGGAAACTTTCCATAGATTGGGACGAAAAGGTCCCTGACCACATTGGTAACAAGTGGCAATTGTTTTACGACCAATTAAAATGCTTAAATGATATTAAAATTCCACGATGGACGGGTTATAAAAAATCCGTAAATTCAATTGACTTACACGGTTATTGCGACGCATCAGAGCTAGCTTCTTCCGCGGCAATTTACTTAGTCCTTGAAACTGAAATTAAGAAAAAAAAAGGTACACTTATTTTTGCAAAAACAAAGGTATCGCCAGTAAAAAAATTGACAATTCCTAAATTGGAATTAAATGCTGCTTGGTTGCTAACTCGAAGTGTGCTTTATGTAATCGAAGCATTGAAAATACAAATCAATAGCATAAATTGTTGGAGTGACTCTACAATTGTTTTGCAATGGCTCCAAAAATCACCTTCTGAATTAAAAGTTTTTGTATCCAATCGCGTGGCATTTATTCAAAATAATTTGCCTCAAGCTACATGGAGACATGTACCCACATTTGATAACCCCGTAGATAGTGCAAATAGAGGGGTATTTCCGGCAAATTTAAGGAATCATTCTCTTTGGTGGTCAGGACCTAAATGGCTAACACTTGAAAGCAGCTCGTGGCCCAATCAAAATTTTCGCTCAAATGAACCCATTACTCTAGAGTTCAAACAAGTTTACATTTCCCAAACTCAGAATAATTTGATTACTTGGACTTTACCTGCTGACGTTTCTTCTTGGTTACGGTTAATTCGAATAACAGCATTTGTATTCCGATTTATTCAACGATGTCGTTCTTCTGGCGTTGTTTATTCTGAAAAATTTATACAAGTCGAAGAATTAAAAAATGCTCAAAGGTTTTGGATAAAGCAAGTGCAAAATGAGTTTTTTTTTAAAGAAATTTCCTCTCTAAAAACCAAAACTCGATTCCCAGCGTCAAGTCCGTTATCGGCATTAGATATATTTCTCGATGAATTTGATTTAATCAGGGTGGGAGGACGTTTGCATCATACGGAAATTCCTTCTGAGCAACGTCATCCTATTGTATTACCAAAATGTAGAATTTCCGAGTTATTAATTCAGCACATGCATTTAAAAACATATCATGGAGGCATACAACTTACTTTAAGAGTTTTACGAGAACGATTTTGGGTTCTAAAGGCTCGAAATTTAGTTCGGAAAATTATCCATTCTTGCGTTACATGCGTTCGAGTGAGGGCAAAAACAGAAGAGCAATTCATGGCAAATTTGCCTGAAGTTAGAGTTCAAATCTCACGACCCTTTTCACACTGCGGAGTGGACTATGCAGGTCCAATTCAAGTGAAAAATTCGTCAGGGCGTGGTTACAAAACTCACAAGGCCTATATTTCTTTGTTTGTGTGTCTCTCAACAAGAGCTATTCATCTTGAATTTGTTCACGACTATTCCTCAGCAGCCTTTATTGCTGCGTTTGAAAGATTTTGCGCACGTCGCGGTCTTCCTACCTGTGTATATTCGGACAATGGCACGACTTTTCAAGGCGCGGAACGAGAATTAAGAGAAGCATTTAAAATGATTATAAACGATTCTAATCTAAGAGATCATTTTACATCTGACCAAATCAATTGGAAATTTTTGCCCCCTTCAGCACCTCATTATGGCGGAGTGTGGGAAGCTGGCGTAAATGGTGTTAAACACCATTTGAAACGCATGCTTAAATCCACCACTCATACGGGAGAAGAACTAACCACCTTGTTGTGTAATATAGAGGCATGCTTAAATTCGCGTCCAATAGCCCCATTAAATGACGACATTTCCTCCTTTGATGCATTAACTCCTGGTCATTTTTTGGTCGGCTCTGCTTTAAAAAGTATTCCGACGCCATCTGTCCTTAATGTAAATGAAAATAGACTAAATCGGTGGAAATTAATGCAACAAAAGTTTGAACAGTTTTGGAAGATTTGGTCAAAGGACTATTTACATTCGTTGCAGCAAAGATCAAAGTAGCGCTTTCAAAAACCGAATTTAGAAATAGGTAATTTAGTTTTGCTCAAAAATACATTATTACCACCAACAAAATAGAAACTTGGTCGAGTTGTTGATTGTTATCCCGGCAAGGACAATTTAGTCAGAACAGTAAAAATTCAAACAGTGCGGTCAAGTTATATTCGCCCTATAACACAACTTGTAAAATTACCAATTTGTGATTAGAGTTACTAAACAATTAAATTAACACTAAACTGGTGTTGTTTCATCTATCAGAGGCTAAAAAAAAAAAAAAATCATTAATTTATATTTGTTTTAAAGCAATCAATTATAGTAATTCTACATAGTAAAAGGGTTATGTTCACACTACAGTGTATTGCTTAATATATGTAAATATTGTAAATAGATAATATTAGTTCGTAAGACGTTGTTATGTAAATATGTTATTAAAAAAAAAAAAAACTATTTAATGTAAATCATTTCAGTGGACAAGTATGTGTTACGAATAAGGGATTCGGCTTCACAATCATAATAATTATCAATTATGTATTAAATCACGAGTATGTTATTCTGATCATTAGGTTGATTAAAATGGTTCTCACTCAATTTGGTTCTACAAATATTCAGTAGAATGCTCTTTTTCAATTTGAATCCACAAGGATTCAACGCGGGCGGTTATTGTTCAATATTGTAATCGAAACGAAAAGATTAACTTATGTATGTGAATGTGGTATGAAAAAAATCCATAATTAAATTTAATGAGAAATTTCTAAGAATGTACGTCTAGCTTCTCTCTCATTTCTTTTCTAAAATTGTATGTCCTTATCGTGATTCATACAACCTCTTTTCGAAAAGGGACCAAATACAAATAGCAAGTCAAAGAGAACAGTCGGTTTTCGATTTCAATTTTCGCACGTAATTTTCACGTATTAACTTCGATTAATATTTGTTCTCAGTATAAGTGTTCACATCGATCAACATTAATATGTTCACAACGCAATAAATAAACAAGGGATTATTTGCCGAGTTTAAAAAGTGACTAATTTCATTTAACCACTAGTAAAGCAAACTTTCAGTGCAGTCAAGTTCAATTCAAGTAATCAGAAACTGTCATTCATTATAATCGCAAACACTGATCATTCCAGTGATGCCTAACAGGAAAAAGATAGAATATAGTCTTGCTACCTAAGTTTCTTTGCCATGTTCAGACTTTATAGTTAAACTTATTTTGAAATTTGTAGCCCCATACACAAACATGTGAATCAACAACCCTCGAAAATGTAGATTTTAGAAAATCTTTCTAAATATTAAAATTAAAGAATCAATGTTTATTTCGGGGACATCGTCCCAGATACCTCTCACAACAAGTAGTAAAAAATTTTCTCTAGCTACATTAACATCTTCGCTAGCTATTACACACCATTTTAAACCAATTTACAAATTATTAGACTTTTACACAAAAATTTACGCCACCTGGCCTCGAAAACGTTTCTTGAAAAATAGAGTGTTTAGGCGTTTCTGATCATTCCAGTGATGCCTCACAGGAAAAAGATTCAATGTAGTCTTGCTACCTAAGTTTCTTTGCCAAGTTGAGGCTCCATAGTTAGACTTATTTTTAAATTTGTAGCCCCATGCACAAACATGTGTGTCAACAACCCTCGAAAATGTCGGTTTTAGAAAATCTTTCTAAATATTAAAATTAAAGACTCAATGTATATTTCGGGGACATCATCCCAGATACCTTTAACAACAAGTAGTAAAAGAATTTCTCAAGCTACATCAATATCTTCGCTAGCCATTAGACACCATTTGAAACCAATTTACAAATTATTAGACTTGTACACAAAAATTTACGCCACCTGGCCTCGAAAAAGTTTCTTAAAAAATAGAGTGTTTCGGCGTTTCTGATCATTCCAGTGATGCCTCACAGGAAAAAGATTCAATGTAGTCTAGCTACCTAAGTTTCTTTGTCATGTTGAGGCTCCATAGTTGAACTTATTTTCGAATTTGTAGCCCCATACACAAACATGTGAGGCAATAACCCGCAAAAATTTCAATTTAAAATATTCTTTATAAATATTAAAATTAAAGACTCAATGCATATTTCGGGGACATCATCACAGATACCTCTAAAAACAAGTAGTAAAAGAATTTCTCTAGCTACATTAACATATTTGCTAGCTATTAGACCCTATTTTAAACCAATTTACAAATTATTAGACTTGTACACAAAACTCTACGCTCCTTGGCCTCGAAAACGTTTCTTGACAAATAGAGTGTTTAGGCGTTTCTGATCATTCCAGTGATGCCTAACAGGAAAAAGATACAATATAGTCTTGCTACCTAAGTTTCTTTGACATGTTCAGGCTCCATAGTTGCACTTATTTTCAAATTTGTAGCCCTATACACAAACATGTGTGTCAACAACCCTCGAAAATGTCGATTGTAGAGAATCTTTCTAAATATTAAAATTAAAGACTCAATGTATATTTCGGGGACATTGTCCTAGATACCTCTAACAACAAGTAGTAAAAAAATTTCTCTAGCTACATTAACATCTTCGCTTTCTATTACACACCATTTTAAACCAATTTACAAATTATTAGACTTGTACACAAAAATTTACGTCACATAGCCTCGAAAACGTTTCTTGACAAATAGAGTGTTTAGGCGTTTCTGATCGTTCCCGTCATGCCTAACTGATAAAAAAACAAATTTACTTTTACTACCTAAGAATCTTTGTCATGTTCCGGATTCAAATAAAGACTAATTTTTGGATTTGTAGCCCCATACACAAACATGTGAGGCAATAACACGCAAAAATTTCAACTTAAAATATTCTTTATAAATATTAAAATTAAAGACTCAATGCATATTTCGGGGACATCATCACAGATACCTCTAACAACAAGTAGTAAAAGAATTTCTCTAGCTACATTAACATATTTGGTAGCTATTAGACCCTTTTTTAAACCAATTTACAAATTATTAGACTTGTACACATAACTCTACGCTCCTTGGCCTCGAAAACGTTTCTTGACAAATAGAGTGTTTAGGCGTTTATGATCATTCCAGTGATGCCTAACAGGAATAAGATACAATATAGTCTTGCTACCTAAGTTTCTTTGACATGTTCAGGCTCCATAGTTGCACTTATTTTCAAATTTGTAGCCCTATACACAAACATGTGTGTCAACAACCCTCGAAAATGTCGATTTTAGAAAATCCTTCTAAATATTAAAATTAAAGACTCAGTGTATATTTCGGGGACATTGTCCCAGATACCTCTCACAACAAGTAGTAAAGAAATTTCTCTAGCTGCATTAACACCTTCGCTTTCTATTACACACCATTTTAAACCAATTTACAAATTATTAGACTTGTACACAAAACTCTACGCTCCTTGGCCTCGAAAACGTTTCTTGACAAATAGAGTGTTTAGGCGTTTCTGATCATTCCAGTGATGCCTAACAGGAAAAAGATACAATATAGTCTTGCTACCTAAGTTTCTTTGACATGTTCAGGCTCCATAGTTGCACTTATTTTCAAATTTGTAGCCCTATAGACAAACATGTGTGTCAACAACCCTCGAAAATGTCGATTTTAGAAAATCCTTCTAAATATTAAAATTAAAGACTCAGTGTATATTTCGGGGACATTGTCCCAGATACCTCTAACAACAAGTAGTAAAAGAATTTCTGTAGCTACATCAACATCGTCGCTAGCTATTAGACACCATTTGAAACCAATTTACAAATTATTAGACTTGAACACAAAAGTTTAAGTCACATAGCCTCGAAAACGTTTCTTGACATATTGAGTGTTTAGGCGTTTTTGATCATTCCCGTCATGCCTAACAGAAAAAAAAACAAATTTACTTTTACTACCTTAGAATCTTTGTCATGTTCTGGTTTCAAATAACGACTAATTTTCGGATTTGTAGCCCCATACACAAACATGTGAGGCAATAACCCGCAAAAATTTCAATTTAAAATATTCTTTATAAATATTAAAATTAAAGACTCAATGCATATTTCGGGGACATCATCACAGATACCTTTAACAACAAGTAGTAAAAGAATTTCTCTAGCTACATTAACATATTTGCTAGCTATTAGACCCCATTTTCAACGAATTTACAAATTTTTAGACTTGTACACAAAAAACTACGCTCCTTGGCCTCGAAAACGTTTCTTGACAAATAGAGTGTTTAGTCGTTTCTGATCATTCCAGTGATGCCTAACAGGAAAAAGGTACAATATAGTCTTACTACCTAAGTTTCTTTGCCATGTTCAGGATCCATAGTTAAACTTATTTTCAAATTTGTAGCCCTATACACCAACATGTGAGTCAACAAAAATGTTGACTCACCCTCGAAAATGTCGATTTTAGAAAATCTTTCTGAATATTAAAATTAAAGAATCAATGTTTATTTCGGGGACATCGTCCCAGATACCTCTCACAACAAGTAGTAAAAAATTTTCTCTAGCTACATTAACATCTTCGCTAGCTATAACACACCATTTGAAACCAATTTACAAATTATTAGACTTGTACACAAAAATTTACGCCACCTGGCCTCGAAAACGTTTCTTGAAAAATAGAGTGTTTAGGCGTTTCTGATCATTCCAGTGATGCCTCACAGGAAAGAGATTCAATGTAGTCTAGTTACCTAAGTTTCTTTGCCATGTTGAGGCTCCATAGTTGAACTTATTTTCGAATTTGTAGCCCCATACACAAACATGTGAGTCAACAACCCTTGAAAATGTCGATTTTAAAAAATCTTTCTGAATATTAAAATTAAAGACTCAATGTATATTTCGGGGACATCATCCCAGATACCTCTAACAACAAGTAGTAAAAGAATTTCTCTAGCTACATTAAGATATTTGCTAGCTATTAGACCTCATTTTAAACCAATTTACAAATTATTAGACTTGTACACAAAACTCTACGCTCCTTGGCCTCGAAAACGTTTCTTGACAAATTGAGTGTTTAGGCGTTTTTGATCATTCCAGTAATGCCTAACAGGAAAAAGGTACAATATAGTCTTGCTACCTAAGTTTCTTTGCCACGTTCAGGATCCATAGTTAAACTTATTTTCAAATTTGTAGCCCCATGCACAAACATGTGTGTCAACAACCCTCGAAAATGTCGATTTTAGAAAATCTATCTAAATATTAAAATTAAAGACTCAATGTATATTTCGTGGACATCGTCCCAGATACCTCTCACAACAAGTAGTAAAAAAATTTCTCTAGCTACATTAACATCTTCGCTAGCTATAACACACCATTTAAAACCAATTTACAAATTATTAGACTTGTACACAAAAATTTACGCCACCTGGCCTCGAAAACGTTTCTTGAAAAATAGAGTGTTTAGGCGTTTCTGATCATTCCAGTGATGCCTCACAGGAAAGAGATTCAATGTAGTCTTGCTACCTAAGTTTCTTTGCCATGTTGAGGCTCCATAGTTGAACTTATTTTCGAATTTGTAGCCCCATACACAAACATGTGAGTCAACAACCCTTGAAAATGTCGATTTTAAAAAATCTTTCTGAATATTAAAATTAAAGACTCAATGTATATTTCGGGGACATCATCCCAGATACCTCTAACAACAAGTAGTAAAAGAATTTTTCTAGCTAAATTAACATATTTGCTAGCTATTAGACCCCATTTTAAACCAATTTACAAATTATTAGACTTGTTCACAAAACTCTAGTCTCCTTGGCCTCGAAAACGTTTCTTGAAAAATAGAGTGTTTAGGCGTTTCTGATCATTCCAGTGATGCCTCACAGGAAAAAGATTCAATGTAGTCTTGCTACCTAAGTTTCTTTGCCATGTTGAGGCTCCATAGTTAGACTTATTTTTGAATTTAAAGCCCCATACACAAACATGTGAGTCAACAACCCTCGAAAATGTCGATTTTAGAGAATCTTTCTAAATATTAAAATTAAAGACTCAATGTATATTTCGGGGACATTGTCCTAGATACCTCTAACAACAAGTAGTAAAAAAATTTCTCTAGCTACATTAACATCTTCGCTAGCTATTACACACCATTTTAAACCAATTTACAAATTATTAGACTTGTACACAAAAATTTACGTCACATAGCCTCGAAAACGTTTCTTGACAAATAGAGTGTTTAGGCGTTTCTGATCATTCCAGTGATGCCTAATAGGAAAAAGATACAATATAGTCTTGCTACCTAAGTTTCTTTGACATGTTCAGGCTCCATAGTTGCACTTATTTTCAAATTTGTAGCCCTATACACAAACATGTGTGTCAACAACCCTCGAAAATGTCGATTGTAGAGAATCTTTCTAAATATTAAAATTAAAGACTCAATGTATATTTCGGGGACATTGTCCTAGATACCTCTAACAACAAGTAGTAAAAAAATTTCTCTAGCTACATTAACATCTTCGCTTTCTATTACACACCATTTTAAACCAATTTACAAATTATTAGACTTGTACACAAAAATTTACGTCACATAGCCTCGAAAACGTTTCTTGACAAATAGAGTGTTTAGGCGTTTCTGATCATTCCAGTGATGCCTAATAGGAAAAAGATACAATATAGTATTGCTACCTAAGTTTCTTTGCCATGTTCAGGATCCATAGTCAAACTTATGTTGAAATTTGTAGCCCCATGCACAAACATGTGTGTCAACAACCCTCGAAAAATTTCAATTTAAAATATTCTTTATAAATATTAAAATTAAAGAATCAATGTTTATTTCGGGAACATCGTCCCAGATACCTCTCACAACAAGTAGTACAAAAATTTTCTCTAGCTACATTAACATCTTCGCTAGCTATAACACACCATTTGAAACCAATTTACAAATTATTAGACTTGTACACAAAAATTTACGCCACCTGGCCTGGAAAACGTTTCTTGAAAAATAAAGTGTTTAGGCGTTTCTGATCGTTCCCGTCATGCCTAACTGATAAAAAAACAAATTTACTTTTACTACCTAAGAATCTTTGTCATGTTCCGGATTCAAATAAAGACTAATTTTTGGATTTGTAGCCCCATACACAAACATGTGAGGCAATAACACGCAAAAATTTCAACTTAAAATATTCTTTATAAATATTAAAATTAAAGACTCAATGCATATTTCGGGGACATCATAACAGATACCTCTAACAACAAGTAGTAAAAGAATTTCTCTAGCTACATTAACATATTTGGTAGCTATTAGACCCTTTTTTAAACCAATTTACAAATTATTAGACTTGTACACAAAACTCTACGCTCCTTGGCCTCGAAAACGTTTCTTGACAAATAGAGTGTTTAGGCGTTTATGATCATTCCAGTGATGCCTAACAGGAATAAGATACAATATAGTCTTGCTACCTAAGTTTCTTTGACATGTTCAGGCTCCATAGTTGCACTTATTTTCAAATTTGTAGCCCTATACACAAACATGTGAGTCAACAACCCTCGAAAATGTCGATTTTAGAAAATCTTTCTGAATATTAAAATTAAAGAATCAATGTTTATTTCGGGGACATCGTCCCAGATACCTCTCACAACAAGTAGTAAAAAATTTTCTCTAGCTACATTAACATCTTCGCTAGCTATAACACACCATTTGAAACCAATTTACAAATTATTAGACTTGTACACAAAAATTTACGCCACCTGGCCTCGAAAACGTTTCTTGAAAAATAGAGTGTTTAGGCGTTTCTGATCATTCCAGTGATGCCTCACAGGAAAGAGATTCAATGTAGTCTAGCTACCTAAGTTTCTTTGCCATGTTGAGGCTCCATAGTTGAACTTATTTTCGAATTTGTAGCCCCATACACAAACATGTGAGTCAACAACCCTTGAAAATGTCGATTTTAAAAAATCTTTCTGAATATTAAAATTAAAGACTCAATGTATATTTCGGGGACATCATCCCAGATACCTCTAACAACAAGTAGTAAAAGAATTTCTCTAGCTACATTAAGATATTTGCTAGCTATTAGACCTCATTTTAAACCAATTTACAAATTATTAGACTTGTACACAAAACTCTACGCTCCTTGGCCTCGAAAACGTTTCTTGACAAATTGAGTGTTTAGGCGTTTTTGATCATTCCAGTAATGCCTAACAGGAAAAAGGTACAATATAGTCTTGCTACCTAAGTTTCTTTGCCACGTTCAGGATCCATAGTTAAACTTATTTTCAAATTTGTAGCCCCATGCACAAACATGTGTGTCAACAACCCTCGAAAATGTCGATTTTAGAAAATCTTTCTAAATATTAAAATTAAAGACTCAATGTATATTTCGTGGACATCGTCCCAGATACCTCTCACAACAAGTAGTAAAAAAATTTCTCTAGCTACATTAACATCTTCGCTAGCTATAACACACCATTTAAAACCAATTTACAAATTATTAGACTTGTACACAAAAATTTACGCCACCTGGCCTCGAAAACGTTTCTTGAAAAATAGAGTGTTTAGGCGTTTCTGATCATTCCAGTGATGCCTCACAGGAAAGAGATTCAATGTAGTCTTGCTACCTAAGTTTCTTTGCCATGTTGAGGCTCCATAGTTGAACTTATTTTCGAATTTGTAGCCCCATACACAAACATGTGAGTCAACAACCCTTGAAAATGTCGATTTTAAAAAATCTTTCTGAATATTAAAATTAAAGACTCAATGTATATTTCGGGGACATCATCCCAGATACCTCTAACAACAAGTAGTAAAAGAATTTTTCTAGCTAAATTAACATATTTGCTAGCTATTAGACCCCATTTTAAACCAATTTACAAATTATTAGACTTGTTCACAAAACTCTAGTCTCCTTGGCCTCGAAAACGTTTCTTGAAAAATAGAGTGTTTAGGCGTTTCTGATCATTCCAGTGATGCCTCACAGGAAAAAGATTCAATGTAGTCTTGCTACCTAAGTTTCTTTGCCATGTTGAGGCTCCATAGTTAGACTTATTTTTGAATTTAAAGCCCCATACACAAACATGTGAGTCAACAACCCTCGAAAATGTCGATTTTAGAGAATCTTTCTAAATATTAAAATTAAAGACTCAATGTATATTTCGGGGACATTGTCCTAGATACCTCTAACAACAAGTTGTAAAAAAATTTCTCTAGCTACATTAACATCTTCGCTAGCTATTACACACCATTTTAAACCAATTTACAAATTATTAGACTTTTACACAAAAATTTACGCCACCTGGCCTCGAAAACGTTTCTTGACAAATAGAGTGTTTAGGCGTTTCTGATCATTCTAGTGATGCCTAATAGGAAGAAGATACAATATAGTATTGCTACCTAACTTTCTTTGCCATGTTCAGGATCCATAGTTAAACTTATTTTCAAATTTGTAGCCCCATGCACAAACATGTGTGTCAACAACCTTCGAAAATGTCGATTTTAGAAAATCTTTCTAAATATTAAAATTAAAGAATCAATGTTTATTTCGGGGACATCGTCCAGATACCTTTCACAACAAGTAGTAAAAAATCTTCTCTAGCTACATTAACATCTTCGCTAGCTATTACACACCATTTTAAACCAATTTACAAATTATAAGACTTTTACACAAAAATTTACGCCACCTGGCCTCGAAAACGTTTCTTGAAAAATAGAGTGTTTAGGCGTTTCTGATCATTCCAGTGATGCCTCACAGGAAAAAGATTCAATGTAGTCTTGCTACCTAAGTTTCTTTGCCATGTTGAGGCTCCATAGTTGAACTTATTTTCGGATTTGTAGCCCTATACACAAACATGTGAGGCAATAACCCGCAAATATTTCAATTTAAAATATTTTTTCATAAATATTAAAATTAAAGACTCAATGTATATTTCGGGGACATCGTACCAGATACCTCTAACAACAAGTAGTAAAAGATCTTCTCTAGCTACATTAACGTCTTCGCTAGCTATTACACACCATTTTAAACCAATTTACAAATTATTAGACTTTTACACAAAAATTTACGCCACCTGGCCTCGAAAACGTTTCTTGACAAATAGAGTGTTTAGGCGTTTCTGATCATTCTAGTGATGCCTAATAGGAAGAAGATACAATATAGTATTGCTACCTAACTTTCTTTGCCATGTTCAGGATCCATAGTTAAACTTATTTTCAAATTTGTAGCCCCATGCACAAACATGTGTGTCAACAACCCTCGAAAATGTCGATTTTAGAAAATCTTTCTAAATATTAAAATTAAAGAATCAATGTTTATTTCGGGGACATCGTCCAGATACCTCTCACAACAAGTAGTAAAAAAATTTCTCTAGCTACATTAACATCTTCGCTAGCTATTACACACCATTTTAAACCAATTTACAAATTATTAGACTTTTACACAAAAATTTACGCCACCTGGCCTCGAAAACGTTTCTTGACAAATAGAGTGTTTAGGCGTTTCTGATCATTCTAGTGATGCCTAATAGGAAGAAGATACAATATAGTATTGCTACCTAACTTTCTTTGCCATGTTCAGGATCCATAGTTAAACTTATTTTCAAATTTGTAGCCCCATGCACAAACATGTGTGTCAACAACCCTCGAAAATGTCGATTTTAGAAAATCTTTCTAAATATTAAAATTAAAGAATCAATGTTTATTTCGGGGACATCGTCCAGATACCTTTCACAACAAGTAGTAAAAAATCTTCTCTAGCTACATTAACATCTTCGCTAGCTATTACACACCATTTTAAACCAATTTTCAAATTATAAGACTTTTACACAAAAATTTACGCCACCTGGCCTCGAAAACGTTTCTTGAAAAATAGAGTGTTTAGGCGTTTCTGATCATTCCAGTGATGCCTCACAGGAAAAAGATTCAATGTAGTCTTGCTACCTAAGTTTCTTTGCCATGTTGAGGCTTTATAGTTGAACTTATTTTCGGATTTGTAGCCCTATACACAAACATGTGAGGCAATAACCCGCAAATATTTCAATTTAAAATATTCTTCATAAATATTAAAATTAAAGACTCAATGTATATTTCGGGGACATCGTACCAGATACCTCTAACAACAAGTAGTAAAAGATCTTCTCTAGCTACATTAACGTCTTCGCTAGCTATTACACACCATTTTAAACCAATTTACAAATTATTAGACTTTTACACAAAAATTTACGCCACCTGGCCTCGAAAACGTTTCTTGACAAATAGAGTGTTTAGGCGTTTCTGATCATTCTAGTGATGCCTAATAGGAAGAAGATACAATATAGTATTGCTACCTAACTTTCTTTGCCATGTTCAGGATCCATAGTTGAACTTATTTTCAAATTTGTAGCCCCATGCACAAACATGTGTGTCAACAACCCTCGAAAATGTCGATTTTAGAAAATCTTTCTAAATATTAAAATTAAAGAATCAATGTTTATTTCGGGGACATCGTCCAGATACCTCTCACAACAAGTAGTAAAAAATTTTCTCTAGCTACATTAACATCTTCGCTAGCTATAACACACCATTTGAAACCAATTTACAAATTATTAGACTTGTACACAAAAATTTACGCCACCTGGCCTCGAAAACGTTTCTTGAAAAATAGAGTGTTAAGGCGTTTCTGATCATTCCAGTGATGCCTCACAGGAAAGAGATTCAATGTAGTCTGGCTACCTAAGTTTCTTTGCCATGTTGAGGCTCCATAGTTGAACTTATTTTCGAATTTGTAGCCCCATACACAAACATGTGAGTCAACAACCCTTGAAAATGTCGATTTTAAAAAATCTTTCTGAACATTAAAATTAAACACTCAATGTATATTTCGGGGACATCATCCCAGATACCTCTAACAACAAGTAGTAAATGAATTTCTCTAGCTACATTAACATATTTATTAGCTATTAGACCCCATTTTAAACCAATTTACAAATTATTAGACTTGTACACAAAAATTTACGTCACATAGCCTCGAAAACGTTTCTTGACAAATAGAGTGTTTAGGCGTTTCTGATCATTCCAGTGATACCTGACAGGAAAAAGATACAATATAGTCTTGCTACCTACGTTTCTTTGCCACCGTTCAGGATCCATAGTTAAACTTATTTTCAAATTTGTAGCCCCATGCACAAACATGTGTGTCAACAACCCTCGAAAATGTCGATTTTAGAAAATCTTTCTAAATATTAAAATTAAAGACTCAATGTATATTTCGTGGACATCGTCCCAGATACCTCTCACAACAAGTAGTAAAAAAATTTCTCTAGCTACATTAACATCTTCGCTAGCTATAACACACCATTTAAAACCAATTTACAAATTATTAGACTTGTACACAAAAATTTACGCCACCTGGCCTCGAAAACGTTTCTTGAAAAATAGAGTGTTTAGGCGTTTCTGATCATTCCAGTGATGCCTCACAGGAAAGAGATTCAATGTAGTCTTGCTACCTAAGTTTCTTTGCCATGTTGAGGCTCCATATATGAACTTATTTTCAAATTTGTAGCCCCATACACAAACATGTGAGTCAACAACCCTTGAAAATGTCGATTTTAAAAAATCTTTCTGAATAATAAAATTAAAGACTCAATGTATATTTCGGGGACATCATCCCAGATTCCTCTAACAACAAGTAGTAAAAGAATTTCTCTAGCTACATTAACATATTTGCTAGCTATTAGACCCCATTTTAAACCAATTTACAAATTATTAGACTTGTACACAAAACTCTACGCTCTTTGGCCTCGAAAACGTTTCTTGACAAATAGAGTGTTTAGTCGTTTCTGATCATTCCAAAAATGCCTAACAGGAAAAAGGTACAATATAGTCTTGCTACCTAAGTTTCTTTGCCATGTTTAGGATCAATAGTTAAACTTATTTTCAAATTTGTAGCCCCATGCACAAACATGTGTGTCAACAACCCTCGAAAATGTCGATTTTAGAAAATCTTTCTAAATATTAAAATTAAAGAATCAATGTTTATTTCGGGGACATCGTCCCAGATACCTCTCACAACAAGTAGTAAAAAATTTTCTCTAGCTACATTAAAATCTTTGCTAGCTATAACACTTAGGTAGTCTTGCTACCTAAGTTTCTTTGCCATGTTAAGGCTCCATAGTTGAACTTATTTTCGAATTTGTAGCCCCATACACAAACATGTGAGTCAACAACCCATGAAAATGTCGATTTTAAAAAATCTTTCTGAATATTAAAATTAAAGACTCAATGTATATTTCGGGGACATCATCCCAGATACCTCTAACAACAAGTAGTAAAAGAATTTTTCTAGCTAAATTAACATATTTGCTAGCTATTAGACCCCATTTTAAACCAATTTACAAATTATTAGACTTGTACACAAAACTCTAGTCTCCTTGGCCTCGAAAACGTTTCTTGAAAAATAGAGTGTTTAGGCGTTTCTGATCATTCCAGTGATGCCTCACAGGAAAAAGATTCAATGTAGTCTTGCTACCTAAGTTTCTTTGCCATGTTGAGGCTCCATAGTTAGACTTATTTTTGAATTTAAAGCCCCATACACAAACATGTGAGTCAACAACCCTCGAAAATGTCGATTTTAGAGAATCTTTCTAAATATTAAAATTAAAGACTCAATGTATATTTCGGGGACATTGTCCTAGATACCTCTAACAACAAGTAGTAAAAAAATTTCTCTAGCTACATTAACATCTTCGCTAGCTATTACACACCATTTTAAACCAATTTACAAATTATTAGACTTTTACACAAAAATTTACGCCACCTGGCCTCGAAAACGTTTCTTGAAAAATAGAGTGTTTAGGCGTTTCTGATCA
Organism: Ganaspis brasiliensis; assembly: GCA_037103525.1. NCBI lineage: Eukaryota > Metazoa > Arthropoda > Insecta > Hymenoptera > Figitidae > Ganaspis > Ganaspis brasiliensis. Next base: position 577,014 of record JAZKLR010000221.1, on the reverse strand, counting down.
TTCCAGTGATGCCTCACAGGAAAGAGATTCAATGTAGTCTTGCTACCTAAGTTTCTTTGCCATGTTGAGGCTCCATAGTTGAACTTATTTTCGAATTTGTAGCCCCATACACGAACATGTGAGGCAATAACCCGCAAAAATTTCAATTTAAAATATTCTTTATAAATATTAAAATTTAAGACTCAATGTATATTTCGGGGACATCATCACAGATACCTCTAACAACAAGTAGTAAAAGAATTTCTCTAGCTACATTAACATATTTGCTAGCTATTAGACCACATTTTAAACCAATTTACAAATTATTAGACTTGTACACAAAAATTTACGCCACCTGGCCTCGAAAACGTTTCTTGAAAAATAGAGTGTTTAGGCGTTTCTGATCATTCCAGTGATGCCTCACAGGAAAGAGATTCAATGTAGTCTTGCTACCTAAGTTTCTTTGCCATGTTGAGGCTCCATATATGAACTTATTTTCAAATTTGTAGCCCCATACACAAACATGTGAGTCAACAACCCTTGAAAATGTCGATTTTAAAAAATCTTTCTGAATAATAAAATTAAAGACTCAATGTATATTTCGGGGACATCATCCCAGATTCCTCTAACAACAAGTAGTAAAAGAATTTCTCTAGCTACATTAACATATTTGCTAGCTATTAGACCCCATTTTAAACCAATTTACAAATTATTAGACTTGTACACAAAACTCTACGCTCTTTGGCCTCGAAAACGTTTCTTGACAAATAGAGTGTTTAGTCGTTTCTGATCATTCCAAAAATGCCTAACAGGAAAAAGGTACAATATAGTCTTGCTACCTAAGTTTCTTTGCCATGTTTAGGATCAATAGTTAAACTTATTTTCAAATTTGTAGCCCCATGCACAAACATGTGTGTCAACAACCCTCGAAAATGTCGATTTTAGAAAATCTTTCTAAATATTAAAATTAAAGAATCAATGTTTATTTCGGGGACATCGTCCCAGATACCTCTCACAACAAGTAGTAAAAAATTTTCTCTAGCTACATTAAAATCTTTGCTAGCTATAACACACCATTTGAAACCAATTTACAAATTATTAGACTTGTACACAAAAATTTACGCCACCTGGCCTCGAAAACGTTTCTTGAAAAATAGAGTGTTTAGGCGTTTTTGATCATTCCAGTGATGCCTCACAGAAAAGAGATTCAATGTAGTCTTGCTACCTAAGTTTCTTTGCCATGTTAAGGCTCCATAGTTGAACTTATTTTCGAATTTGTAGCCCCATACACAAACATGTGAGTCAACAACCCTTGAAAATGTCGATTTTAAAAAATCTTTCTGAATATTAAAATTAAAGACTCAATGTATATTTCGGGGACATCATCCCAGATACCTCTAACAACAAGTAGTAAAAGAATTTTTCTAGCTAAATTAACATATTTGCTAGCTATTAGACCCCATTTTAAACCAATTTACAAATTATTAGACTTGTACACAAAACTCTAGTCTCCTTGGCCTCGAAAACGTTTCTTGAAAAATAGAGTGTTTAGGCGTTTCTGATCATTCCAGTGATGCCTCACAGGAAAAAGATTCAATGTAGTCTTGCTACCTAAGTTTCTTTGCCATGTTGAGGCTCCATAGTTAGACTTATTTTTGAATTTAAAGCCCCATACACAAACATGTGAGTCAACAACCCTCGAAAATGTCGATTTTAGAGAATCTTTCTAAATATTAAAATTAAAGACTCAATGTATATTTCGGGGACATTGTCCTAGATACCTCTAACAACAAGTAGTAAAAAAATTTCTCTAGCTACATTAACATCTTCGCTAGCTATTACACACCATTTTAAACCAATTTACAAATTATTAGACTTTTACACAAAAATTTACGCCACCTGGCCTCAAAAACGTTTCTTGAAAAATAGAGTGTTTAGGCGTTTCTGATCATTCCAGTGATGCCTCACAGGAAAGAGATTCAATGTAGTCTTGCTACCTAAGTTTCTTTGCCATGTTGAGGCTCCATAGTTGAACTTATTTTCGAATTTGTAGCCCCATACACGAACATGTGAGGCAATAACCCGCAAAAATTTCAATTTAAAATATTCTTTATAAATATTAAAATTTAAGACTCAATGTATATTTCGGGGACATCATCACAGATACCTCTAACAACAAGTAGTAAAAGAATTTCTCTAGCTACATTAACATATTTGCTAGCTATTAGACCACATTTTAAACCAATTTACAAATTATTAGACTTGTACACAAAAATTTACGCCACCTGGCCTCGAAAACGTTTCTTGAAAAATAGAGTGTTTAGGCGTTTCTGATCATTCCAGTGATGCCTCACAGGAAAGAGATTCAATGTAGTCTTGCTACCTAAGTTTCTTTGCCATGTTGAGGCTCCATAGTTGAACTTATTTTCGAATTTGTAGCCCCATACACGAACATGTGAGGCAATAACCCGCAAAAATTTCAATTTAAAATATTCTTTATAAATATTAAAATTTAAGACTCAATGTATATTTCGGGGACATCATCACAGATACCTCTAACAACAAGTAGTAAAAGAATTTCTCTAGCTACATTAACATATTTGCTAGCTATTAGACCACATTTTAAACCAATTTACAAATTATTAGACTTGTACACAAAAATTTACGCCACCTGGCCTCGAAAACGTTTCTTGAAAAATAGAGTGTTTAGGCGTTTCTGATCATTCCAGTGATGCCTCACAGGAAAGAGATTCAATGTAGTCTTGCTACCTAAGTTTCTTTGCCATGTTGAGGCTCCATATATGAACTTATTTTCAAATTTGTAGCCCCATACACAAACATGTGAGTCAACAACCCTTGAAAATGTCGATTTTAAAAAATCTTTCTGAATAATAAAATTAAAGACTCAATGTATATTTCGGGGACATCATCCCAGATTCCTCTAACAACAAGTAGTAAAAGAATTTCTCTAGCTACATTAACATATTTGCTAGCTATTAGACCCCATTTTAAACCAATTTACAAATTATTAGACTTGTACACAAAACTCTACGCTCTTTGGCCTCGAAAACGTTTCTTGACAAATAGAGTGTTTAGTCGTTTCTGATCATTCCAAAAATGCCTAACAGGAAAAAGGTACAATATAGTCTTGCTACCTAAGTTTCTTTGCCATGTTTAGGATCAATAGTTAAACTTATTTTCAAATTTGTAGCCCCATGCACAAACATGTGTGTCAACAACCCTCGAAAATGTCGATTTTAGAAAATCTTTCTAAATATTAAAATTAAAGAATCAATGTTTATTTCGGGGACATCGTCCCAGATACCTCTCACAACAAGTAGTAAAAAATTTTCTCTAGCTACATTAAAATCTTTGCTAGCTATAACACACCATTTGAAACCAATTTACAAATTATTAGACTTGTACACAAAAATTTACGCCACCTGGCCTCGAAAACGTTTCTTGAAAAATAGAGTGTTTAGGCGTTTTTGATCATTCCAGTGATGCCTCACAGAAAAGAGATTCAATGTAGTCTTGCTACCTAAGTTTCTTTGCCATGTTAAGGCTCCATAGTTGAACTTATTTTCGAATTTGTAGCCCCATACACAAACATGTGAGTCAACAACCCTTGAAAATGTCGATTTTAAAAAATCTTTCTGAATATTAAAATTAAAGACTCAATGTATATTTCGGGGACATCATCCCAGATACCTCTAACAACAAGTAGTAAAAGAATTTTTCTAGCTAAATTAACATATTTGCTAGCTATTAGACCCCATTTTAAACCAATTTACAAATTATTAGACTTGTACACAAAACTCTAGTCTCCTTGGCCTCGAAAACGTTTCTTGAAAAATAGAGTGTTTAGGCGTTTCTGATCATTCCAGTGATGCCTCACAGGAAAAAGATTCAATGTAGTCTTGCTACCTAAGTTTCTTTGCCATGTTGAGGCTCCATAGTTAGACTTATTTTTGAATTTAAAGCCCCATACACAAACATGTGAGTCAACAACCCTCGAAAATGTCGATTTTAGAGAATCTTTCTAAATATTAAAATTAAAGACTCAATGTATATTTCGGGGACATTGTCCTAGATACCTCTAACAACAAGTAGTAAAAAAATTTCTCTAGCTACATTAACATCTTCGCTAGCTATTACACACCATTTTAAACCAATTTACAAATTATTAGACTTTTACACAAAAATTTACGCCACCTGGCCTCAAAAACGTTTCTTGAAAAATAGAGTGTTTAGGCGTTTCTGATCATTCCAGTGATGCCTCACAGGAAAGAGATTCAATGTAGTCTTGCTACCTAAGTTTCTTTGCCATGTTGAGGCTCCATAGTTGAACTTATTTTCGAATTTGTAGCCCCATACACGAACATGTGAGGCAATAACCCGCAAAAATTTCAATTTAAAATATTCTTTATAAATATTAAAATTTAAGACTCAATGTATATTTCGGGGACATCATCACAGATACCTCTAACAACAAGTAGTAAAAGAATTTCTCTAGCTACATTAACATATTTGCTAGCTATTAGACCACATTTTAAACCAATTTACAAATTATTAGACTTGTACACAAAACCTTACGCCACCTGGCCTCGAAAACGTTTCTTGAAAAATAGAGTGTTTAGGCGTTTCTGATCATTCCAGTGATGCCTCACAGGAAAGAGATTCAATGTAGTCTTGCTACCTAAGTTTCTTTGCCATGTTGAGGCTCCATAGTTGAACTTATTTTCGAATTTGTAGCCCCATACACGAACATGTGAGGCAATAACCCGCAAAAATTTCAATTTAAAATATTCTTTATAAATATTAAAATTTAAGACTCAATGCATATTTCGGGGACATCATCACAGATACCTCTAACAACAAGTAGTAAAAGAATTTCTCTAGCTACATTAACATATTTGCTAGCTATTAGACCACATTTTAAACCAATTTACAAATTATTAGACTTGTACACAAAAATTTACGCCACCTGGCCTCGAAAAAGTTTCTTGAAAAATAGAGTGTTTAGGCGTTTCTGATCAATCCAGTGATGCCTCACAGAAAAAAGATTCAATGTAGTCTTGCTATCTAAGTTTCTTTGCCATGTTGAGGCTCCATAGTTGAACTTATTTTCGGATTTGTAGCCCTATACACAGACATGTGCGGCAATAACCCGCAAATATTTCAATTTAAAATATTCTTCATAAATATTAAAATTAAAGACTCAATGTATATTTCGGGGACATCGTACCAGACACCTCTAACAACAAGTAGTAAAAGATCTTCTCTAGCTACATTAACATATTTGCTAGCTATTAGACCACATTTTAAACCAATTTACAAATTATTAGACTTGTACACAAAAATTTACGCCACCTGGCCTCGAAAACGTTTCTTGAAAAATAGAGTGTTTAGGCGTTTCTGATCATTCCAGTGATGCCTCACAGGAAAGAGATTCAATGTAGTCTTGCTACCTAAGTTTCTTTGCCATGTTGAGGCTCCATAGTTGAACTTATTTTCGAATTTGTAGCCCCATACACGAACATGTGAGGCAATAACCCGCAAAAATTTCAATTTAAAATATTCTTTATAAATATTAAAATTTAAGACTCAATGCATATTTCGGGGACATCATCACAGATACCTCTAACAACAAGTAGTAAAAGAATTTCTCTAGCTACATTAACATATTTGCTAGCTATTAGACCACATTTTAAACCAATTTACAAATTATTAGACTTTTACACAAAAATTTACGCCACCTGGCCTCGAAAAAGTTTCTTGAAAAATAGAGTGTTTAGGCGTTTCTGATCAATCCAGTGATGCCTCACAGGAAAAAGATTCAATGTAGTCTTGCTACCTAAGTTTCTTTGCCATGTTGAGGCTCCATAGTTGAACTTATTTTCGGATTTGTAGCCCTATACACAAACATGTGAGGCAATAACCCGCAAATATTTCAATTTAAAATATTCTTCATAAATATTAAAATTAAAGACTCAATGTATATTTCGGGGACATCGTACATGACACCTCTAACAACAAGTAGTAAAAGATCTTCTCTAGCTACATTAACGTCTTCGCTAGCTATTAGACACCATTTTAAACCAATTTACAAATTATTAGACTTTTACACAAAAATTTACGCCACCTGGCCTCGAAAAAGTTTCTTGACAAATAGAGTGTTTAGGCGTTTCTGATCATTCCAGTGATGCCTAATAGGAAAAAGATACAATATAGTATTGCTACCTAACTTTCTTTGCCATGTTCAGGATCCATAGTTAAACTTATTTTCAAATTTGTAGCCCCATGCACAAACATGTGTGTCAACAACCCTCGAAAATGTCGATTTTAGAAAATCTTTCTAAATATTAAAATTAAAGAATCAATGTTTATTTCGGGGACATCGTCCCAGATACCTTTCACAACAAGTAGTACAAAAATTTTCTCTAGCTACATTAACATCTTCGCTAGCTATAACACACCATTTGAAACCAATTTACAAAGTATTAGACTTGTACAGAAAAATTTACGCCACCTGGCCTCGAAAACGTTTCTTAAAAAATAGAGTGTTTAGGCGTTTCTGATCATTTCAGTAATGCCTCACAGGAAAGAGATTCAATGTAGTCTTGCTACCTAAGTTTCTTTGCCATGTTGAGGCTCCATAGTTGAACTTATTTTCGAATTTGTAGCCTCATACACAAACATGTGAGTCAACAACCCTTGAAAATGTCGATTTTAAAAAATCTTTCTGAACATTAAAATTAAACACTCAATGTATATTTCGGGGACATCATCCCAGATACCTCTAACAACAAGTAGTAAAAGAATTTCTCTAGCTACATTAACATATTTGCTGGCTATTAGACCCCATTTTAAACCGATTTACAAATTATTAGACTTGTACACAAAACTCTACGCTCCTTGGCCTCGAAAACGTTTCTTGACAAATTGAGTGTTTAGGCGTTTTTGATCATTCCAGTGATGCCTAACAGGAAAAAGGTACAATATAGTCTTTCTACCTAAGTTTTTTTGCCATGTTCAGGATCCATAGTTAAACTTATTTTCAAATTTGTAGCCCCATGCACAAACATGTGGGTCAACAACCCTCGAAAATGTCGATTTTAGAAAATCTTTCTAAATATTAAAATTAAAGAATCAATGTTTATTTCGGGGACATCGTCCCAGATACCTCTCACAACAAGTAGTACAAAAATTTCTCTAGCTACATTAACATATTTGCTAGCTATTAGACCCCATTTTAAACCAATTAACAAATTATTAGACTTGTACACAAAACCTTACGCCACCTGGCCTCGAAAACGTTTCTTGAAAAATAGAGTGTTTAGGCGTTTCTGATCATTCCAGTGATGCCTCACAGGAAAGAGATTCAATGTAGTCTTGCTACCTAAGTTTCTTTGCCATGTTGAGGCTCCATAGTTGAACTTATTTTCGAATTTGTAGCCCCATACACGAACATGTGAGGCAATAACCCGCAAAAATTTCAATTTAAAATATTCTTTATAAATATTAAAATTTAAGACTCAATGTATATTTCGGGGACATCATCACAGATACCTCTAACAACAAGTAGTAAAAGAATTTCTCTAGCTACATTAACATATTTGCTAGCTATTAGACCACATTTTAAACCAATTTACAAATTATTAGACTTGTACACAAAACCTTACGCCACCTGGCCTCGAAAACGTTTCTTGAAAAATAGAGTGTTTAGGCGTTTCTGATCATTCCAGTGATGCCTCACAGGAAAGAGATTCAATGTAGTCTTGCTACCTAAGTTTCTTTGCCATGTTGAGGCTCCATAGTTGAACTTATTTTCGAATTTGTAGCCCCATACACGAACATGTGAGGCAATAACCCGCAAAAATTTCAATTTAAAATATTCTTTATAAATATTAAAATTTAAGACTCAATGCATATTTCGGGGACATCATCACAGATACCTCTAACAACAAGTAGTAAAAGAATTTCTCTAGCTACATTAACATATTTGCTAGCTATTAGACCACATTTTAAACCAATTTACAAATTATTAGTCTTGTACACAAAAATTTACGCCACCTGGCCTCGAAAAAGTTTCTTGAAAAATAGAGTGTTTAGGCGTTTCTGATCAACCCAGTGATGCCTCACAGGAAAAAGATTCAATGTAGTCTTGCTATCTAAGTTTCTTTGCCATGTTGAGGCTCCATAGTTGAACTTATTTTCGGATTTGTAGCCCTATACACAGACATGTGCGGCAATAACCCGCAAATATTTCAATTTAAAATTTTCGAATTTGTAGCCCCATATACGAACATGTGAGGCAATAACCCGCAAAAATTTCAATTTAAAATATTCTTTATAAATATTAAAATTTAAGACTCAATGCATATTTCGGGGACATCATCACAGATACCTCTAACAACAAGTAGTAAAAGAATTTCTCTAGCTACATTAACATATTTGCTAGCTATTAGACCACATTTTAAACCAATTTACAAATTATTAGACTTTTACACAAAAATTTACGCCACCTGGCCTCGAAAAAGTTTCTTGAAAAATAGAGTGTTTAGGCGTTTGTGATCAATCCAGTGATGCCTCACAGGAAAAAGATTCAATGTAGTCTTGCTACCTAAGTTTCTTTGCCATGTTGAGGCTCCATAGTTGAACTTATTTTCGGATTTGTAGCCCTATACACAAACATGTGAGGCAATAACCCGCAAATATTTCAATTTAAAATATTCTTCATAAATATTAAAATTAAAGACTCAATGTATATTTCGGGGACATCGTACATGACACCTCTAACAACAAGTAGTAAAAGATCTTCTCTAGCTACATTAACGTCTTCGCTAGCTATTAGACACCATTTTAAACCAATTTACAAATTATTAGACTTTTACACAAAAATTTACGCCACCTGGCCTCGAAAAAGTTTCTTGACAAATAGAGTGTTTAGGCGTTTCTGATCATTCCAGTGATGCCTAATAGGAAAAAGATACAATATAGTATTGCTACCTAACTTTCTTTGCCATGTTCAGGATCCATAGTTAAACTTATTTTCAAATTTGTAGCCCCATGCACAAACATGTGTGTCAACAACCCTCGAAAATGTCGATTTTAGAAAATCTTTCTAAATATTAAAATTAAAGAATCAATGTTTATTTCGGGGACATCGTCCCAGATACCTTTCACAACAAGTAGTACAAAAATTTTCTCTAGCTACATTAACATCTTCGCTAGCTATAACACACCATTTGAAACCAATTTACAAAGTATTAGACTTGTACAGAAAAATTTACGCCACCTGGCCTCGAAAACGTTTCTTGAAAAATAGAGTGTTTAGGCGTTTCTGATCATTTCAGTAATGCCTCACAGGAAAGAGATTCAATGTAGTCTTGCTACCTAAGTTTCTTTGCCATGTTGAGGCTCCATAGTTGAACTTATTTTCGAATTTGTAGCCTCATACACAAACATGTGAGTCAACAACCCTTGAAAATGTCGATTTTAAAAAATCTTTCTGAACATTAAAATTAAACACTCAATGTATATTTCGGGGACATCATCCCAGATACCTCTAACAACAAGTAGTAAAAGAATTTCTCTAGCTACATTAACATATTTGCTGGCTATTAGACCCCATTTTAAACCGATTTACAAATTATTAGACTTGTACACAAAACTCTACGCTCCTTGGCCTCGAAAACGTTTCTTGACAAATTGAGTGTTTAGGCGTTTTTGATCATTCCAGTGATGCCTAACAGGAAAAAGGTACAATATAGTCTTTCTACCTAAGTTTTTTTGCCATGTTCAGGATCCATAGTTAAACTTATTTTCAAATTTGTAGCCCCATGCACAAACATGTGGGTCAACAACCCTCGAAAATGTCGATTTTAGAAAATCTTTCTAAATATTAAAATTAAAGAATCAATGTTTATTTCGGGGACATCGTCCCAGATACCTCTCACAACAAGTAGTACAAAAATTTCTCTAGCTACATTAACATATTTGCTAGCTATTAGACCCCATTTTAAACCAATTAACAAATTATTAGACTTGTACACAAAAATTTACGTCACATAGCCTCGAAAACGTTTCTTGACAAATAGAGTGTTTAGGCGTTTCTGATCATTCCAGTGATACCTGACAGGAAAAAGATACAATATAGTCTTGCTACCTAAGTTTCTTTGACATGTTCAGGCTCCAAAGTTGCACTTATTTTCAAATTTGTAGCTCTATACACAAACATGTGTCTCAACAACCCTCGAAAATGTCGATTTTAGAAAATCTTTCTGAATATTAAGATTGAAGAATCAATGTTTATTTCGGGGACATCGTCCCAGATACCTCTCACAACAAGTAGTAAAAAATTTTCTCTAGCTACATTAACGTCTTCGCTAGCTATTAGACACCATTTTAAACCAATTTACAAATTATTAGACTTTTACACAAAAATTTACGCCACCTGGCCTCGAAAAAGTTTCTTGACAAATAGAGTGTTTAGGCGTTTCTGATCATTCCAGTGATGCCTAATAGGAAAAAGATACAATATAGTATTGCTACCTAACTTTCTTTGCCATGTTCAGGATCCATAGTTAAACTTATTTTCAAATTTGTAGCCCCATGCACAAACATGTGTGTCAACAACCCTCGAAAATGTCGATTTTAGAAAATCTTTCTAAATATTAAAATTAAAGAATCAATGTTTATTTCGGGGACATCGTCCCAGATACCTTTCACAACAAGTAGTACAAAAATTTTCTCTAGCTACATTAACATCTTCGCTAGCTATAACACACCATTTGAAACCAATTTACAAAGTATTAGACTTGTACAGAAAAATTTACGCCACCTGGCCTCGAAAACGTTTCTTGAAAAATAGAGTGTTTAGGCGTTTCTGATCATTTCAGTAATGCCTCACAGGAAAGAGATTCAATGTAGTCTTGCTACCTAAGTTTCTTTGCCATGTTGAGGCTCCATAGTTGAACTTATTTTCGAATTTGTAGCCTCATACACAAACATGTGAGTCAACAACCCTTGAAAATGTCGATTTTAAAAAATCTTTCTGAACATTAAAATTAAACACTCAATGTATATTTCGGGGACATCATCCCAGATACCTCTAACAACAAGTAGTAAAAGAATTTCTCTAGCTACATTAACATATTTGCTGGCTATTAGACCCCATTTTAAACCGATTTACAAATTATTAGACTTGTACACAAAACTCTACGCTCCTTGGCCTCGAAAACGTTTCTTGACAAATTGAGTGTTTAGGCGTTTTTGATCATTCCAGTGATGCCTAACAGGAAAAAGGTACAATATAGTCTTTCTACCTAAGTTTTTTTGCCATGTTCAGGATCCATAGTTAAACTTATTTTCAAATTTGTAGCCCCATGCACAAACATGTGGGTCAACAACCCTCGAAAATGTCGATTTTAGAAAATCTTTCTAAATATTAAAATTAAAGAATCAATGTTTATTTCGGGGACATCGTCCCAGATACCTCTCACAACAAGTAGTACAAAAATTTCTCTAGCTACATTAACATATTTGCTAGCTATTAGACCCCATTTTAAACCAATTAACAAATTATTAGACTTGTACACAAAACCTTACGCCACCTGGCCTCGAAAACGTTTCTTGAAAAATAGAGTGTTTAGGCGTTTCTGATCATTCCAGTGATGCCTCACAGGAAAGAGATTCAATGTAGTCTTGCTACCTAAGTTTCTTTGCCATGTTGAGGCTCCATAGTTGAACTTATTTTCGAATTTGTAGCCCCATACACGAACATGTGAGGCAATAACCCGCAAAAATTTCAATTTAAAATATTCTTTATAAATATTAAAATTTAAGACTCAATGTATATTTCGGGGACATCATCACAGATACCTCTAACAACAAGTAGTAAAAGAATTTCTCTAGCTACATTAACATATTTGCTAGCTATTAGACCACATTTTAAACCAATTTACAAATTATTAGACTTGTACACAAAACCTTACGCCACCTGGCCTCGAAAACGTTTCTTGAAAAATAGAGTGTTTAGGCGTTTCTGATCATTCCAGTGATGCCTCACAGGAAAGAGATTCAATGTAGTCTTGCTACCTAAGTTTCTTTGCCATGTTGAGGCTCCATAGTTGAACTTATTTTCGAATTTGTAGCCCCATACACGAACATGTGAGGCAATAACCCGCAAAAATTTCAATTTAAAATATTCTTTATAAATATTAAAATTTAAGACTCAATGCATATTTCGGGGACATCATCACAGATACCTCTAACAACAAGTAGTAAAAGAATTTCTCTAGCTACATTAACATATTTGCTAGCTATTAGACCACATTTTAAACCAATTTACAAATTATTAGTCTTGTACACAAAAATTTACGCCACCTGGCCTCGAAAAAGTTTCTTGAAAAATAGAGTGTTTAGGCGTTTCTGATCAACCCAGTGATGCCTCACAGGAAAAAGATTCAATGTAGTCTTGCTATCTAAGTTTCTTTGCCATGTTGAGGCTCCATAGTTGAACTTATTTTCGGATTTGTAGCCCTATACACAGACATGTGCGGCAATAACCCGCAAATATTTCAATTTAAAATTTTCGAATTTGTAGCCCCATATACGAACATGTGAGGCAATAACCCGCAAAAATTTCAATTTAAAATATTCTTTATAAATATTAAAATTTAAGACTCAATGCATATTTCGGGGACATCATCACAGATACCTCTAACAACAAGTAGTAAAAGAATTTCTCTAGCTACATTAACATATTTGCTAGCTATTAGACCACATTTTAAACCAATTTACAAATTATTAGTCTTGTACACAAAAATTTACGCCACCTGGCCTCGAAAAAGTTTCTTGAAAAATAGAGTGTTTAGGCGTTTCTGATCAATCCAGTGATGCCTCACAGGAAAAAGATTCAATGTAGTCTTGCTACCTAAGTTTCTTTGCCATGTTGAGGCTCCATAGTTGAACTTATTTTCGGATTTGTAGCCCTATACACAAACATGTGAGGCAATAACCCGCAAATATTTCAATTTAAAATATTCTTCATAAATATTAAAATTAAAGACTCAATGTATATTTCGGGGACATCGTACATGACACCTCTAACAACAAGTAGTAAAAGATCTTCTCTAGCTACATTAACGTCTTCGCTAGCTATTAGACACCATTTTAAACCAATTTACAAATTATTAGACTTTTACACAAAAATTTACGCCACCTGGCCTCGAAAAAGTTTCTTGACAAATAGAGTGTTTAGGCGTTTCTGATCATTCCAGTGATGCCTAATAGGAAAAAGATACAATATAGTATTGCTACCTAACTTTCTTTGCCATGTTCAGGATCCATAGTTAAACTTATTTTCAAATTTGTAGCCCCATGCACAAACATGTGTGTCAACAACCCTCGAAAATGTCGATTTTAGAAAATCTTTCTAAATATTAAAATTAAAGAATCAATGTTTATTTCGGGGACATCGTCCCAGATACCTTTCACAACAAGTAGTACAAAAATTTTCTCTAGCTACATTAACATCTTCGCTAGCTATAACACACCATTTGAAACCAATTTACAAAGTATTAGACTTGTACAGAAAAATTTACGCCACCTGGCCTCGAAAACGTTTCTTGAAAAATAGAGTGTTTAGGCGTTTCTGATCATTTCAGTAATGCCTCACAGGAAAGAGATTCAATGTAGTCTTGCTACCTAAGTTTCTTTGCCATGTTGAGGCTCCATAGTTGAACTTATTTTCGAATTTGTAGCCTCATACACAAACATGTGAGTCAACAACCCTTGAAAATGTCGATTTTAAAAAATCTTTCTGAACATTAAAATTAAACACTCAATGTATATTTCGGGGACATCATCCCAGATACCTCTAACAACAAGTAGTAAAAGAATTTCTCTAGCTACATTAACATATTTGCTGGCTATTAGACCCCATTTTAAACCGATTTACAAATTATTAGACTTGTACACAAAACTCTACGCTCCTTGGCCTCGAAAACGTTTCTTGACAAATTGAGTGTTTAGGCGTTTTTGATCATTCCAGTGATGCCTAACAGGAAAAAGGTACAATATAGTCTTTCTACCTAAGTTTTTTTGCCATGTTCAGGATCCATAGTTAAACTTATTTTCAAATTTGTAGCCCCATGCACAAACATGTGGGTCAACAACCCTCGAAAATGTCGATTTTAGAAAATCTTTCTAAATATTAAAATTAAAGAATCAATGTTTATTTCGGGGACATCGTCCCAGATACCTCTCACAACAAGTAGTACAAAAATTTCTCTAGCTACATTAACATATTTGCTAGCTATTAGACCCCATTTTAAACCAATTAACAAATTATTAGACTTGTACACAAAAATTTACGTCACATAGCCTCGAAAACGTTTCTTGACAAATAGAGTGTTTAGGCGTTTCTGATCATTCCAGTGATACCTGACAGGAAAAAGATACAATATAGTCTTGCTACCTAAGTTTCTTTGACATGTTCAGGCTCCAAAGTTGCACTTATTTTCAAATTTGTAGCTCTATACACAAACATGTGTCTCAACAACCCTCGAAAATGTCGATTTTAGAAAATCTTTCTGAATATTAAGATTGAAGAATCAATGTTTATTTCGGGGACATCGTCCCAGATACCTCTCACAACAAGTAGTAAAAAATTTTCTCTAGCTACATTAACGTCTTCGCTAGCTATTAGACACCATTTTAAACCAATTTACAAATTATTAGACTTTTACACAAAAATTTACGCCACCTGGCCTCGAAAAAGTTTCTTGAAAAATAGAGTGTTTAGGCGTTTCTGATCAATCCAGTGATGCCTCACAGGAAAAAGATTCAATGTAGTCTTGCTACCTAAGTTTCTTTGCCATGTTGAGGCTCCATAGTTGAACTTATTTTCGGATTTGTAGCCCTATACACAAACATGTGCGGCAATAACCCGCAAATATTTCAATTTAAAATATTCTTCATAAATATTAAAATTAAAGACTCAATGTATATTTCGGGGACATCGTACCAGACACCTCTCACAACAAGTAGTACAAAAATTTCCTCTAGCTACATTAACATCTTCGCTAGCTATAACACACCATTTGAAACCAATTTACAAATTATTAGACTTGTAAACAAAAATTTACGCCACCTGGCCTCGAAAACGTTTCTTGAAAAATAGAGTGTTTAGGCGTTTCTGATCATTCCAGTGATGCCTCACAGGAAAGAGATTCAATGTAGTCTTGCTACCTAAGTTTCTTTGCCATGTTGAGGCTCCATAGTTGAACTTATTTTCGAATTTGTAGCCCCATACACAAACATGTGGGTCAACAACCCTCGAAAATGTCGATTTTAGAAAATCTTTCTGAATATTAAGATTGAAGAATCAATGTTTATTTCGGGGACATCGTCCCAGATACCTCTCACAACAAGTAGTACAAAAATTTCCTCTAGCTACATTAACATCTTCGCTAGCTATAACACACCATTTGAAACCAATTTACAAATTATAAGACTTGTACACAAAAATTTACGCCACCAGGCCTCGAAAACGTTTCTTGAAAAATAGAGTGTTTAGGCGTTTCTGATCATTCCAGTGATGCCTCACAGGAAAGAGATTCAATGTAGTCTTGCTACCTAAGTTTCTTTGCCATGTTGAGGCTCCATAGTTGAACTTATTTTCGAATTTGTAGCCCCATACACAAACATGTAAGTCAACAACCCTTGAAAATGTCGATTTTAAAAAATCTTTCTGAATATTAAAATTAAAGACTCAATGTATATTTCGGGGACATCATCCCAGATACCTCTAACAACAAGTAGTAAAAGAATTTCTCTAGCTACATTAAGATATTTGCTAGCTATTAGACCCCATTTTAAACCAATTTACAAATTATTAGACTTGTACACAAAAATTTACGTCACATAGCCTCGAAAACGTTTCTTGACAAATAGAGTGTTTAGGCGTTTCTGATCATTCCAGTGATACCTGACAGGAAAAAGATACAATATAGTCTTGCTACCTAAGTTTCTTTGACATGTTCAGGCTCCAAAGTTGCACTTATTTTCAAATTTGTAGCTCTATACACAAACATGTGTGTCAACAACCCTCGAAAATGTCGATTTTAGAAAATCGTTCTAAATATTAAAATTAAAGAATCAATGTTTATTTCGGGGACATCGTCCCAGATACCTCTAACAACAAGTAGTAAAAGAATTTCTCTAGCTACATTAACATCTTCGCTAGCTATAACACACCATTTGAAACCAATTTACAAATTATTAGACTTGTACACAAAAATTTACGCCACCTGGCCTCGAAAACGTTTCTTGAAAAATAGAGTGTTTAGGCGTTTCTGATCATTCCAGTGATGCATCACAGGAAAGAGATTCAATGTAGTCTTGCTACCTAAGTTTCTTTGCCATGTTGAGGCTCCATAGTTGAACTTATTTTCGAATTTGTAGCCCCATACACAAACATGTGAGTCAACAACCCTTGAAAATGTCGATTTTAAAAAATCTTTCTGAATATTAAAATTAAAGACTCAATGTATATTTCGGGGACATCATCTCAGATACCTCTAACAACAAGTAGTAAATGAATTTCTCTAGCTACATTAAGATATTTGCTAGCTATTAGACCTCATTTTAAACCAATTTACAAACTATTAGTCTTGTACACAAAACTCTACGCTCCTTGGCCTCGAAAACGTTTCTTGACAAATTGAGTGTTTAGGCGTTTTTGATCATTCCAGTAATGCCTAACAGGAAAAAGGTACAATATAGTCTTGCTACCTAAGTTTCTTTGCCACGTTCAGGATCCATAGTTAAACTTATTTTCAAATTTGTAGCCCCATGCACAAACATGTGTGTGAACAACCCTCGAAAATGTCGATTTTAGAAAATCTTTCTAAATATTGAAATTAAAGAATCAATGTTTATTTCGGGGACATCGTCCCAGATACCTCTCACAACAAGTAGTAAAAAATTTTCTCTAGCTACATTAACATCTTCGCTAGCTATAACACACCATTTGAAACCAATTTACAAATTATTAGACTTGTACACAAAACTCTACGCTCCTTGGCCTCGAAAACGTTTCTTGACAATTAGAGTGTTTACTCGTTTCTGATCATTCCAGTGATGCCTCACAGGAAAGAGATTCAATGTAGTCTTGCTACCTGAGTTTCTTTGCCATGTTGAGGCTCCATAGTTGAACTTATTTTCGAATTTGTAGCCCCATACACAAACATGTGTGTCAACAACCCTCGAAATGTCGATTTTAGAAAATATTTCTGAATATTATAATTAAAGAATCAATGTTTATTTCAGGGACATCGTCCCAGATACCTCTAACAACAAGTAGTAATAGAATTTCTCTAGCTACATTAACATATTTGCTAGCTATTAGACCCCATTTTAAACCAATTTACAAATTATTAGACTTGTACACAAAAATTTACGCCACCTGGCCTCGAAAACGTTTCTTGAAAAATAGAGTGTTTAGGCGTTTCTGATCATTCCAGTGATGCCTCACAGGAAAAAGATTCAATGTAGTCTTGCTACCTAAGTTTCTTTGCCATGTTGAGGCTCCATAGTTGAACTTATTTTCGGATTTGTAGCCCTATACACAAACATGTGAGGCAATAACCCGCAAATATTTCAATTTAAAATATTCATCATAAATATTAAAATTAAAGAATCAATGTTTATTTCGGGGACATCGTCCCAGATACCTCTAACAACAAGTAGTAAAAGAATTTCTCTAGCTACATTAACATATTTGCTAGCTATTAGACCCCATTTTAAACCAATTTACAAATTATTAGACTTGTACACAAAAATTGACGCCACCTGGCCTCGAAAACGTTTCTTGAAAAATAGAGTGTTTAGGCGTTTCTGATCATTCCAGTGATACCTGACAGGAAAAAGATACAATATAGTCTTGCTACCTAAGTTTCTTTGACATGTTCAGGCTCCAAAGTTGCACTTATTTTCAAATTTGTAGCTCTATACACAAACATGTGTCTCAACAACCCTCGAAAATGTCGATTTTAGAAAATCTTTCTGAATATTAAGATTGAAGAATCAATGTTTATTTCGGGGACATCGTCCCAGATACCTCTCACAACAAGTAGTAAAAAATTTTCTCTAGCTACATTAACGTCTTCGCTAGCTATTAGACACCATTTTAAACCAATTTACAAATTATTAGACTTTTACACAAAAATTTACGCCACCTGGCCTCGAAAAAGTTTCTTGAAAAATAGAGTGTTTAGGCGTTTCTGATCAATCCAGTGATGCCTCACAGGAAAAAGATTCAATGTAGTCTTGCTACCTAAGTTTCTTTGCCATGTTGAGGCTCCATAGTTGAACTTATTTTCGGATTTGTAGCCCTATACACAAACATGTGCGGCAATAACCCGCAAATATTTCAATTTAAAATATTCTTCATAAATATTAAAATTAAAGACTCAATGTATATTTCGGGGACATCGTACCAGACACCTCTCACAACAAGTAGTACAAAAATTTCCTCTAGCTACATTAACATCTTCGCTAGCTATAACACACCATTTGAAACCAATTTACAAATTATTAGACTTGTAAACAAAAATTTACGCCACCTGGCCTCGAAAACGTTTCTTGAAAAATAGAGTGTTTAGGCGTTTCTGATCATTCCAGTGATGCCTCACAGGAAAGAGATTCAATGTAGTCTTGCTACCTAAGTTTCTTTGCCATGTTGAGGCTCCATAGTTGAACTTATTTTCGAATTTGTAGCCCCATACACAAACATGTGGGTCAACAACCCTCGAAAATGTCGATTTTAGAAAATCTTTCTGAATATTAAGATTGAAGAATCAATGTTTATTTCGGGGACATCGTCCCAGATACCTCTCACAACAAGTAGTACAAAAATTTCCTCTAGCTACATTAACATCTTCGCTAGCTATAACACACCATTTGAAACCAATTTACAAATTATAAGACTTGTACACAAAAATTTACGCCACCAGGCCTCGAAAACGTTTCTTAAAAAATAGAGTGTTTAGGCGTTTCTGATCATTCCAGTGATGCCTCACAGGAAAGAGATTCAATGTAGTCTTGCTACCTAAGTTTCTTTGCCATGTTGAGGCTCCATAGTTGAACTTATTTTCGAATTTGTAGCCCCATACACAAACATGTAAGTCAACAACCCTTGAAAATGTCGATTTTAAAAAATCTTTCTGAATATTAAAATTAAAGACTCAATGTATATTTCGGGGACATCATCCCAGATACCTCTAACAACAAGTAGTAAAAGAATTTCTCTATCTACATTAAGATATTTGCTAGCTATTAGACCCCATTTTAAACCAATTTACAAATTATTAGACTTGTACACAAAAATTTACGTCACATAGCCTCGAAAACGTTTCTTGACAAATAGAGTGTTTAGGCGTTTCTGATCATTCCAGTGATACCTGACAGGAAAAAGATACAATATAGTCTTGCTACCTAAGTTTCTTTGACATGTTCAGGCTCCAAAGTTGCACTTATTTTCAAATTTGTAGCTCTATACACAAACATGTGTGTCAACAACCCTCGAAAATGTCGATTTTAGAAAATCTTTCTAAATATTAAAATTAAAGAATCAATGTTTATTTCGGGGACATCGTCCCAGATACCTCTCACAACAAGTAGTAAAAAATTTTCTCTAGCTACATTAACATCTTCGCTAGCTATAACACACCATTTGAAACCAATTTACAAATTATTAGACTTGTACACAAAAATTTACGCCACCTGGCCTCGAAAACGTTTCTTGAAAAATAGAGTGTTTAGGCGTTTCTGATCATTCCAGTGATGCCTCACAGGAAAGAGATTCAATGTAGTCTTGCTACCTAAGTTTCTTTGCCATGTTGAGGCTCCATAGTTGAACTTATTTTCGAATTTGTAGCCCCATACACAAACATGTGAGTCAACAACCCTTGAAAATGTCGATTTTAAAAAATCTTTCTGAATATTAAAATTAAAGACTCAATGTATATTTCGGGGACATCATCTCAGATACCTCTAACAACAAGTAGTAAATGAATTTCTCTAGCTACATTAAGATATTTGCTAGCTATTAGACCTCATTTTAAACCAATTTACAAATTATTAGTCTTGTACACAAAACTCTACGCTCCTTGGCCTCGAAAACGTTTCTTGACAAATTGAGTGTTTAGGCGTTTTTGATCATTCCAGTAATGCCTAACAGGAAAAAGGTACAATATAGTCTTGCTACCTAAGTTTCTTTGCCACGTTCAGGATCCATAGTTAAACTTATTTTCAAATTTGTAGCCCCATGCACAAACATGTGTGTGAACAACCCTCGAAAATGTCGATTTTAGAAAATCTTTCTAAATATTGAAATTAAAGAATCAATGTTTATTTCGGGGACATCGTCCCAGATACCTCTCACAACAAGTAGTAAAAAATTTTCTCTAGCTACATTAACATCTTCGCTAGCTATAACACACCATTTGAAACCAATTTACAAATTATTAGACTTGTACACAAAACTCTACGCTCCTTGGCCTCGAAAACGTTTCTTGACAATTAGAGTGTTTACTCGTTTCTGATCATTCCAGTGATGCCTCACAGGAAAGAGATTCAATGTAGTCTTGCTACCTGAGTTTCTTTGCCATGTTGAGGCTCCATAGTTGAACTTATTTTCGAATTTGTAGCCCCATACACAAACATGTGTGTCAACAACCCTCGAAATGTCGATTTTAGAAAATATTTCTGAATATTAAAATTAAAGAATCAATGTTTATTTCAGGGACATCGTCCCAGATACCTCTAACAACAAGTAGTAATAGAATTTCTCTAGCTACATTAACATATTTGCTAGCTATTAGACCCCATTTTAAACCAATTTACAAATTATTAGACTTGTACACAAAAATTGACGCCACCTGGCCTCGAAAACGTTTCTTGAAAAATAGAGTGTTTAGGCGTTTCTGATCATTCCAGTAATGCCTCACAGGAAAAAGATTCAATGTAGTCTTGCTACCTAAGTTTCTTTGTCATGTTGAGGCTCCATAGTTGAACTTATTTTCGGATTTGTAGCCCTATACACAAACATGTGAGGCAATAACCCGCAAATATTTCAATTTAAAATATTCTTCATAAATATTAAAATTAAAGACTCAATGTATATTTCGGGGACATCGTACCAGATACCTCTAACAACAAGTAGTAAAAGATCTTCTCTAGCTACATTAACGTCTTCGCTAGCTATTAGACACCATTTTAAACCAATTTACAAATTATTAGACTTTTACACAAAAATTTACGCCACCTGGCCTCGAAAAAGTTTCTTGAAAAATAGAGTGTTTAGGCGTTTCTGATCTATCCAGTGATGCCTCACAGGAAAAAGATTCAATGTAGTCTTGCTACCTAAGTTTCTTTGCCATGTTGAGGCTCCATAGTTGAACTTATTTTCGAATTTCTAGCCCCATACACAAACATGTGAGGCAATAACCCGCAAAAATTTCAATTTAAAATATTCTTTATAAATATTAAAATTAAAGAATCAATGTTTATTTCGGGGACATCGTCCCAGATACCTTTCACAACACGTAGTAAAAGAATTTCTCTAGCTACATTAACATATTTGCTAGCTATTAGACCCCATTTTAAACTAATTTACAAATTATTAGACTTGTACACAAAACTCTACTCTCCTTGGCCTCGAAAACGTTTCTTGAAAAATAGAGTGTTTAGGCGTTTCTGATCATTCCAGTGATGCCTCACAGGAAAAAGATTCAATGTAGTCTTGCTACCTAAGTTTCTTTGCCATGTTGAGGCTCCATAGTTAGACTTATTTTTGAATTTGAAGCCCTATACACAAACATGTGAGTCAACAACCCTCGAAAATGTCGATTTTAGAGAATCTTTCTAAATATTAAAATTAAAGACTCAATGTTTATTTCGGGGACATCGTCCAGATACCTCTAACAACAAGTAGTAAAAGATCTTCTCTAGCTACATTAACGTCTTCGCTAGCTATTAGACACCATTTTAAACCAATTTACAAATTATTAGACTTTTACACAAAAATTTACGCCACCTGGCCTTGAAAACGTTTCTTGAAAAATAGAGTGTTTAGGCGTTTCTGATCAATCCAGTGATGCCTCACAGGAAAAAGATTCAATGTAGTCTTGCTACCTAAGTTTCTTTGCCATGTTAAGGCTCCATAGTTGAACTTATTTTCGAATTTGTAGCCCCATACACGAACATGTGAGGCAATAACCCGCAAAAATTTCAATTTAAAATATTCTTTATAAATATTAAAATTAAAGACTTAATGCATATTTCGGGGACATCATCACAGATACCTCTAACAACAAGTAGTAAAAGAATTTCTCTAGCTACATTAACATATTTGCTAGCTATTAGACCCCATTTCAAACCAATTTACAAATTATTAGACTTGTACACAAAACTCTACGCTCCTTGGCCTCGAAAACGTTTCTTGACAAATAGAGTGTTTAGTCGTTTCTGATTATTCCAGTGATGCCTAACAGGAAAAAGGTACAATATAGTCTTGCTACCTAAGTTTCTTTGCTATGTTCAGGATCCATAGTTAAACTTATTTTCAAATTTTTAGCCCCATGCACAAACATGTGAGTCAACAACCCTTGAAAATGTCGATTTTAAAAAATCTTTTTGAACATTAAAATTAAACACTCAATGTATATTTCGGGGACATCATCCATGATACCTCTAACAACATGTAGTAAAAGAATTTCTCTAGCTACATTAACATATTTGCTAGCTAGTAGACCCCATTTTAAACCAATTTACAAATTATTAGACTTGTACACAAAACTCTACGCTCTTTGGCCTCGAAAACGTTTCTTGACAAATTGAGTGTTTAGGCGTTTTTGATCGTTCCCGTCATGCCTAACTGATAAAAAAACAAATTTACTTTTACTACCTAAGAATCTTTGTCATGTTCTGGATTCAAATAAAGACTAATTTTTGGATTTGTAGCCCCATACACAAACATGTGAGGCAATAACCCGCAAAAATTTCAATTTAAAATATTCTTTATAAATATTAAAATTAAAGACTCAATGCATATTTCGGGGACATCATCACAGATACCTCTAACAACAAGTAGTAAAAGAATTTCTCTAGCTACATTGACATATTTGCTAGCTATTAGACCCTTTTTTGAACCAATTTACAAATTATTAGACTTGTACACAAAAATTTACGTCACATAGCCTCGAAGACGTTTCTTGACAAATAGAGTGTTTAGTCGTTTCTGATCATTCCAAAAATGCCTAACAGGAAAAAGGTACAATATAGTCTTGCTACCTAAGTTTCTTTGCCATGTTTAGGATCAATAGTTAAACTTATTTTCAAATTTGTAGCCCCATGCACAAACATGTGTGTCAACAACCCTCGAAAATGTCGATTTTAGAAAATCTTTCTAAATATTAAAATTAAAGAATCAATGTTTATTTCGGGGACATCGTCCCAGATACCTCTCACAACAAGTAGTAAAAAATTTTCTCTAGCTACATTAAAATCTTCGCTAGCTATAACACACCATTTGAAACCAATTTACAAATTATTAGACTTGTACACAAAAATTTACGCCACCTGGCCTCGAAAACGTTTCTTGAAAAATAGAGTGTTTAGGCGTTTTTGATCATTCCAGTGATGCCTCACAGAAAAGAGATTCAATGTAGTCTTGCAACCTAAGTTTCTTTGCCATGTTGAGGCTCCATAGTTGAACTTATTTTCGAATTTGTAGCCCCATACACAAACATGTGAGTCAACAACCCTTGAAAATGTCGATTTTAAAAAATCTTTCTGAATATTAAAATTAAAGACTCAATGTATATTTCGGGGACATCATCCCAGATACCTCTAACAACAAGTAGTAAAAGAATTTCTCTAGCTACATTAACATATTTGCTAGCTATTAGACCACATTTTAAACCAATTTACAAATTATTAGACTTGTACACAAAACTCTACGCTCCTTGGCCTCGAAAACGTTTCTTGACAAATTGAGTGTTTAGGCGTTTTTGATCATTCCCGTCATGCCTAACAGATAAAAAAACTAATTTACTTTTACTACCTAAGAGTCTCTGTCATGTTCTGGATTCAAATAAAGATTAATTTTCGGATTTGTAGCCCCATACACAAACATGTGAGGCAATAACCCGCAAAAATTTCAATTTAAAATATTCTTTATAAATATTAAAATTAAAGAATCAATGTTTATTTCGGGGACATCGTCCCAGATACCTCTCACAACAAGTAGTAAAAAATTTTCTCTAGCTACATTAACATCTTCGCTAGCTATAACACACCATTTGAAACCAATTTACAAATTATTAGACTTGTACACAAAAATTTACGCCACCTGGCCTCGAAAACGTTTCTTGAAAAATAGAGTGTTTAGGCGTTTCTGATCATTCCAGTGATGCCTCACAGGAAAGAGATTCAATGTAGTCTTGCTACCTAAGTTTCTTTGCCATGTTGAGGCTCCATAGTTGAACTTATTTTCGAATTTGTAGCCCCATACACAAACATGTGAGTCAACAACCCTTGAAAATGTCGATTTTAAAAAATCTTTCTGAATATTAAAATTAAAGACTCAATGTATATTTCGGGGACATCATCTCAGATACCTCTAACAACAAGTAGTAATAGAATTTCTCTAGCTACATTAACATATTTGCTAGCTATTAGACCCCATTTTAAACCAATTTACAAATTATTAGACTTGTACACAAAAATTGACGCCACCTGGCCTCGAAAACGTTTCTTGAAAAATAGAGTGTTTAGGCGTTTCTGATCATTCCAGTAATGCCTCACAGGAAAAAGATTCAATGTAGTCTTGCTACCTAAGTTTCTTTGTCATGTTGAGGCTCCATAGTTGAACTTATTTTCGGATTTGTAGCCCTATACACAAACATGTGAGGCAATAACCCGCAAATATTTCAATTTAAAATATTCTTCATAAATATTAAAATTAAAGACTCAATGTATATTTCGGGGACATCGTACCAGATACCTCTAACAACAAGTAGTAAAAGATCTTCTCTAGCTACATTAACGTCTTCGCTAGCTATTAGACACCATTTTAAACCAATTTACAAATTATTAGACTTTTACACAAAAATTTACGCCACCTGGCCTCGAAAAAGTTTCTTGAAAAATAGAGTGTTTAGGCGTTTCTGATCTATCCAGTGATGCCTCACAGGAAAAAGATTCAATGTAGTCTTGCTACCTAAGTTTCTTTGCCATGTTGAGGCTCCATAGTTGAACTTATTTTCGAATTTCTAGCCCCATACACAAACATGTGAGGCAATAACCCGCAAAAATTTCAATTTAAAATATTCTTTATAAATATTAAAATTAAAGAATCAATGTTTATTTCGGGGACATCGTCCCAGATACCTCTAACAACAAGTAGTAAAAGAATTTCTCTAGCTACATTAACATATTTGCTAGCTATTAGACCTCATTTTAAACTAATTTACAAATTATTAGACTTGTACACAAAACTCTACGCTCCTTGGCCTCGAAAACGTTTCATGACAAATTGAGTGTTTAGGCGTTTTTGATCATTCCAGTGATGCCTCACAGGAAAGAGATTCAATGTAGTCTTGCTACCTAAGTTTCTTTGCCATGTTCAGGCTCCATAGTTGAACTTATTTTCGAATTTGTAGCCCTATACACAGACATGTGAGTCAACAACCCTCGAAAATGTCGATTTTAGAAAATCTTTCTTAATATAAAAATTAAAGACTGAATGTATATTTCGGGAACATCATCACAGATACCTCTAACCACAAGTAGTAAAAGAAATTCTTTAGCTACATTAACATCTTCTCTAGCTGTTAGACACCATTTGAAACCAATTAACAAATTAATAGACTTGTACCAAAAACTTTACGCTCTCAGGCCTCAAAAACGTTCCTTGACAAATAGAGTGTTTTGGCGTTTCTGATCATTCCAGTGATGCCGAACAGGAAAAAGATACAATATAGTCTTGCTAACTAAGTTTTTTTGCCATGTTCAGGCTCCATAGTTAAACTTATTTTCGAATTTGTATCCCCATACACAAACTTGTGAGTCAACAACCCTCGAAAATGTCGATATAAAAAATCTTTCTTAATATTAAAATTAGATGCTCAATGTATATTTCGGGGACATCGTCCCAAATACATTTAAAAACAAGTAGTAAAAGAATTTCACTAGCTACATCAACGTTTTCGCTGGCTATTAGACACCATTTGAAACCAATTTACAAATTATTAGACTTGTACACAAAACTCTACGCTCTCAGGCCTCGAAAACGTTCCTTGACAAATAGAGTGTTCAGGCGTTTCTGATCATTTCAGTGATGCCGAACAGGAAAAAGATACAATACAGTCTTGCTACCTAAGTTTCTTTGCCATGTTCAGGCTTCATAGCTAAACTTATTTTTAAATTTGTAGCCCCATACACAAAGATGTGTGTCAACAACCCTCGAAAATGTCGATTTTAGAAAATCTTTCTGAATATTAAAATTAAAGACTCAATGTATATTTCGGGGACTACGTCCCAGATACCTCTCACAACAAGTAGTAAAAAAATTTCTCAAGCTACATCAACATCTTCGCTAGCTATTAGACACCATTTGAAACTAATTTACAATTTATTAGACTTGTACACAAAATTTTACGCCACCTGGCCTCGAAAACGTTTCTTGCCAAATAGAGTATTAGGCGTTTCTAATCATTCCAGTGATGCCTAACTGGAATAAAAACAAGATTACTTTTACTACCTAAGATTCTTTGTCATGTTTTGGATCCAAAAAAACACTAATTTTCGGATTTGTAGCCCCATACACAAACATGTTAGTCAAAAACCCTCGAAAATGTCGATTTTAGAAAATCTTTCTAGATATTAAAATTAAAGACTCAATGTATATTTCGCGGACATTGTCCCAGACACCTCCAACAACAAGTAGTAAAAGAATTTCTCTAGCTACATTAACATCTTAGCTAGCTATTAGATCCCATTTTAAACCAATTTACGAATTATTAGACTTGTACACAAAAATCTACGCCCCCTGTCCTTGAAAACATTTCTTGACAAATAAAGTGTTTATGCGTTTCTGACCATTACCGTGTTGCCTAACAGGAAAAAGATATAAAATAGTTAAACTTATTTTTGAATTCGTAACCCCATACACAAACATGTGAATAAACAACCCTTGAAAATGTCGATTTTAGGAAATCTTTCTAAATATTAAAATTAAAGACTCAATGTATATTTCGCGGACATTGTCCCAGACACCTCTATCAACAAGTAGTAAAAGAATTTCTCTGGCTACATTAACATCTTCGCTAGCTATAAACACCATTTGAAACCAATTTACAAATTATTAGACTTGTACACAAAAATTTACGCCACCTGGGCTCAAAAACATTTCTTGCCAAATAGAGTGTTTAGGCGTTTCTAATCATTCCAGTGATGCCTAACAGGAATAAGAACAAAATTACTTTTACTACCTTAGGTTCTTTGTCATATTCTAGATTTAAATAAAGACTAATTTTTGGATTTGTAGCCCCATACACAAACATGTGAGTCAACAACCCTCGAAAATGTCGATTTTGAAAAATCTTTCTAGATATTAAAATTAAAGACTCAATGTATATTTCGGGGACATCGTCCAAGATACCTTTAACAACAAATAGTAAAAGAATTTCTCCAGCTACATTAACATCTTCGCTAGCTGTTAGACACCATTTGAAACCAATTAACAAATTAATAGACTTGTACCAAAAACTTTACGCTCTCAGGCCTCAAAAACGTTCCTTGACAAATAGAGTGTTTTGGCGTTTCTGATCATACCAGTGATGCCTAATAGGAAAAAGATACAATATAGTATTGCTACCTTACTTTCTTTGCCATGTTCAGGATCCATAGTTAAACTTATTTTCAAATTTGTAGCCCCATACACAAAGATGTGTGTCAACAACCCTCGATAATGTCGATTTTAGAAAATCTTTCTGAATATTAAAATTAACGACTCAATGTATATTTCGCGGACATTGTCCCAGACACCTCTATCAACAAGTAGTAAAAGAATTTCTCTAGCTACATTAACATCTTCGCTAGCTATTAGACACCATTTGAAACCAATTTACAAATTATTAGACTTGTACACAAAAATTTACGCCACCTGGGCCCAAAAACGTTTCTTGCCAAATAGAGTGTTTAGACGTTTCTAATCATTCCAGTGATAACTAACAGGAATAAGAACAAAATTACTTTTACTACCTAAGGTTCTTTGTCATGTTCTGGATCCAAAAAAAAGACTAATTTTTGGATTTGTAGCCCCATACACAAACATGTGAGTCAACAACCCTCGAAAATGTCGATTTTGGAAAATCTCTCTAGATATTAAAATTAAAGACTCAATGTATATTTCGGGGACATCGTCCCAGATACCTTTAACAACAAATAGAAAAAGAATTTCTCTAGCTACATCAATATCTTCGCTAGCTATTAGACACCATTTGAAACCAATTTACAAATTATTAGACTTGTACACAAAAATTTACGCCCCCTAGCCTCGAAAACGTTTCTTGACAAATAGAGTGTTTAGGCGTTTCTGATCATTCCAGTGATGCCTAATAGGAAAAAGATACAATATAGTATTGCTACCTTACTTTCTTTGCCATGTTCAGGATCCATAGTTAAACTTATTTTCAAATTTGTAGCCCCATGCACAAACATGTGTGTCAACAACCCTCGAAAATGTCGATTTTAGAAAATCTTTCTAAATATTAAAATTAAAGAATCAATGTTTATTTCGGGGACATTGTCCAGATACCTCTAACAACAAGTAGTAAAAGATCTTCTCTAGCTACATTAACGTCTTCGCTAGCTATTAGACACCATTTTAAAATAATTTACAAATTATTAGACTTTTACACAAAAATTTACGCCACCTGGCCTCGAAAAAGTTTCTTGAAAAATAGAGTGTTTAGGCGTTTCTGATCAATCCAGTGATGCCTCACAGGAAAAAGATTCAATGTAGTCTTGCTACCTAAGTTTCTTTGCCATGTTGAGGCTCCATAGTTGAACTTATTTTCGAATTTGTAGCCCCATACACGAACATGTGAGGCAATAACCCGCAAAAATTTCAATTTAAAATATTCTTTATAAATATTAAAATTAAAGACTCAATGCATATTTCGGGGACATCATCACAGATACCTCTAACAACAAGAAGTAAAAGAATTTCTCTAGCTACATTAACATATTTGCTAGCTATTAGACCCCATTTCAAACCAATTTACAAATTATTAGACTTGTACACAAAACTCTACGCTCCTTGGCCTCGAAAACGTTTCTTGACAAATAGAGTGTTTAGTCGTTTCTGATTATTCCAGTGATGCCTAACAGGAAAAAGGTACAATATAGTCTTGCTACCTAAGTTTCTTTGCTATGTTCAGGATCCATAGTTAAACTTAGTTTCAAATTTGTAGCCGCATGCACAAACATGTGTGTCAACAACCCTCGAAAATGTCGATTTTAGAAAATCTTTCTAAATATTAAAATTAAAGAATCAATGTTTATTTCGGGGACATCGTCCCAGATACCTTTCACAACAAGTAGTACAAAAATTTTCTCTAGCTACATTAACATCTTCGCTAGCTATAACACACCATTTGAAACCAATTTACAAAGTATTAGACTTGTACACAAAAATTTACATCACCTGGCCTCGAAAACGTTTCTTGAAAAATAGAGTGTTCAGGCGTTTCTGATCATTCCAGTGATGCCTCACAGGAAAGAGATTCAATGTAGTGTTGCTACCTAAGTTTCTTTGCCATGTTGAGGCTCCATAGTTGAACTTATTTTCGAATTTGTAGCCCCATACACAAACATGTGAGTCAACAACCCTTGAAAATGTCGATTTTAAAAAATCTTTCTGAACATTAAAATTAAACACTCAATGTATATTTCGGGGACATCATCCCAGATACCTCTAACAACAAGTAGTAAAAGAATTTCTCTAGCTACATTAACATATTTGCTAGCTATTAGACCCCATTTTAAACCGATTTACAAATTATTAGACTTGTACACAAAACTCTACGCTCCTTGGCCTCGAAAACGTTTCTTGACAAATCGAGTGTTTAGGCGTTTTTGATCATTCCAGTAATGCCTAACAGGAAAAAGGTACAATATAGTCTTGCTACCTAAGTTTCTTTGCCACGTTCAGGATCCATAGTTAAACTTATTTTCAAATTTGTAGCCCCATGCACAAACATGTGTGTCAACAACCCTCGAAAATGTCGATTTTAGAAAATCTTTCTAAATATTAAAATTAAAGAATCAATGTTTATTTCGGGGACATCGTCCCAGATACCTCTCACAACAAGTAGTACAAAAATTTTCTCTAGCTACATTAACATCTTCGCTAGCTATAACACACCATTTGAAACCAATTTACAAATTATTAGACTTGTACACAAAAATTTACGCCACCTGGCCTCGAAAACGTTTCTTGAAAAATAGAGTGTTTATGCGTTTCTGATCATTCTAGTGATGCCTAATAGGGAGAAGATACAATATAGTATTGCTACCTAACTTTCTTTGCCATGTTGAGGCTCCATAGTTGAACTTATTTTCGAATTTGTAGCCCCATACACAAACATGTGAGTCAACAACCCTCGAAATGTCGATTTTAGAAAATATTTCTGAATATTAAAATTAAAGAATCAATGTTTATTTCGGGGACATCGTCCCAGATACCTCTAACAACAAGTAGTAAAAGAATTTCTCTAGCTACATTAACATATTTGCTAGCTATTAGACCCCATTTTAAACCAATTTACAAATTATTAGACTTGTACACAAAAATTGACGCCACCTGGCCTCGAAAACGTTTTTTAAAAAATAGAGTGTTTAGGCGTTTCTGATCATTCCAGTAATGCCTCACAGGAAAAAGATTCAATGTAGTCTTGCTACCTAAGTTTCTTTGTCATGTTGAGGCTCCATAGTTGAACTTATTTTCGGATTTGTAGCCCTATACACAAACATGTGAGGCAATAACCCGCAAATATTTCAATTTAAAATATTCTTCATAAATATTAAAATTAAAGACTCAATGTATATTTCGGGGACATCGTACTAGATACCTCTAACAACAAGTAGTAAAAGATCTTCTCTAGCTACATTAACGTCTTCGCTAGCTATTAGACACCATTTTAAACCAATTTACAAATTATTAGACTTTTACACAAAAATTTACGCCACCTGGCCTCGAAAAAGTTTCTTGAAAAATAGAGTGTTTAGGCGTTTCTGATCAATCCAGTGATGCCTCACAGGAAAAAGATTCAATGTAGTCTTGCTACCTAAGTTTCTTTGCCATGTTGAGGCTCCATAGTTGAACTTATTTTCGAATTTGTAGCCCCATACACAAACATGTGAGGCAATAACCCGCAAAAATTTCAATTTAAAATATTCTTTATAAATATTAAAATTAAAGAATCAATGTTTATTTCGGGGACATCGTCCCAGATACCTCTAACAACAAGTAGTAAAAGAATTTCTCTAGCTACATTAACATATTTGCTAGCTATTAGACCCCATTTTAAACCAATTTACAAATTATTAGACTTGTACACAAAAATTGACGCCACCTGGCCTCGAAAACGTTTTTTGAAAAATAGAGTGTTTAGGCGTTTCTGATCATTCCAGTAATGCCTCACAGGAAAAAGATTCAATGTAGTCTTGCTACCTAAGTTTCTTTGTCATGTTGAGGCTCCATAGTTGAACTTATTTTCGGATTTGTAGCCCTATACACAAACATGTGAGGCAATAACCCGCAAATATTTCAATTTAAAATATTCTTCATAAATATTAAAATTAAAGACTCAATGTATATTTCGGGGACATCGTACTAGATACCTCTAACAACAAGTAGTAAAAGATCTTCTCTAGCTACATTAACGTCTTCGCTAGCTATTAGACACCATTTTAAACCAATTTACAAATTATTAGACTTTTACACAAAAATTTACGCCACCTGGCCTCGAAAAAGTTTCTTGAAAAATAGAGTGTTTAGGCGTTTCTGATCAATCCAGTGATGCCTCACAGGAAAAAGATTCAATGTAGTCTTGCTACCTAAGTTTCTTTGCCATGTTGAGGCTCCATAGTTGAACTTATTTTCGAATTTGTAGCCCCATACACGAACATGTGAGGCAATAACCCGCAAAAATTTCAATTTAAAATATTCTTTATAAATATTAAAATTAAAGACTCAATGCATATTTCGGGGACATCATCACAGATACCTCTAACAACAAGTAGTAAAAGAATTTCTCTAGCTACATTAACATATTTGCTAGCTATTAGACCCCATTTCAAACCAATTTACAAATTATTAGACTTGTACACAAAACTCTACGCTCCTTGGCCTCGAAAACGTTTCTTGACAAATAGAGTGTTTAGTCGTTTCTGATTATTCCAGTGATGCCTAACAGGAAAAAGGTACAATATAGTCTTGCTACCTAAGTTTCTTTGCTATGTTCAGGATCCATAGTTAAACTTATTTTCAAATTTGTAGCCCCATGCACAAACATGTGTGTCAACAACCCTCGAAAATGTCGATTTTAGAAAATCTTTCTAAATATTAAAATTAAAGAATCAATGTTTATTTCGGGGACATCGTCCCAGATACCTTTAAAAACAAGTAGTACAAAAATTTTCTCTAGCTACATTAACATCTTCGCTAGCTATAACACACCATTTGAAACCAATTTACAAAGTATTAGACTTGTACACAAAAATTTACATCACCTGGCCTCGAAAACGTTTCTTGAAAAATAGAGTGTTTAGGCGTTTCTGATCAATCCAGTGATGCCTTACAGGAAAAAGATTCAATGTAGTCTTGCTACCTAAGTTTCTTTGCCATGTTGAGGCTCCATAGTTGAACTTATTTTCGAATTTGTAGCCCCATACACGAACATGTGAGGCAATAACCCGCAAAAATTTCAATTTAAAATATTCTTTATAAATATTAAAATTAAAGACTCAATGCATATTTCGGGGACATCATCACAGATACCTCTAACAACAAGTAGTAAAAGAATTTCTCTAGCTACATTAACATATTTGCTAGCTATTAGACCTCATTTTAAACTAATTTACAAATTATTAGACTTGTAAACAAAACTCTACGCTCCTTGGCCTCGAAAACGTTTCATGACAAATTGAGTGTTTAGGCGTTTTTGATCATTCCAGTGATGCCTCACAGGAAAGAGATTCAATGTAGTCTTGCTACCTAAGTTTCTTTGCCATGTTCAGGCTCCATAGTTGAACTTATTTTCGAATTTGTAGCCCTATACACAGACATGTGAGTCAACAACCCTCGAAAATGTCGATTTTAGAAAATCTTTCTTAATATAAAAATTAAAGACTGAATGTATATTTCGGGAACATCATCACAGATACCTCTAACCACAAGTAGTAAAAGAATTTCTTTAGCTACATTAACATCTTCGCTAGCTGTTAGACACCATTTGAAACCAATTAACAAATTAATAGACTTGTACCAAAAACTTTACGCTCTCAGGCCTCAAAAACGTTCCTTGACAAATAGAGTGTTTTGGCGTTTCTGATCATTCCAGTAATGCCGAACAGGAAAAAGATACAATATAGTCTTGCTAACTAAGTTTTTTTGCCATGTTCAGGCTCCATAGTTAAACTTATTTTCGAATTTGTATCCCCATACACAAACTTGTGAGTCAACAACCCTCGAAAATGTCGATATAAAAAATCTTTCTTAATATTAAAATTAGATGCTCAATGTATATTTCGGGGACATCGTCCCAAATACATTTAAAAACAAGTAGTAAAAGAATTTCACTAGCTACATCAACGTTTTCGCTGGCTATTAGACACCATTTGAAACCAATTTACAAATTATTAGACTTGTACACAAAACTCTACGCTCTCAGGCCTCGAAAACGTTCCTTGACAAATAGAGTGTTCAGGCGTTTCTGATCATTTCAGTGATGCCGAACAGGAAAAAGATACAATACAGTCTTGCTACCTAAGTTTCTTTGCCATGTTCAGGCTTCATAGCTAAACTTATTTTTGAATTTGTAGCCCCATACACAAAGATGTGTGTCAACAACCCTCGAAAATGTCGATTTTAGAAAATCTTTGTGAATATTAAAATTAAAGACTCAATGTATATTTCGGGGACTACGTCCCAGATACCTCTCACAACAAGTAGTAAAAAAATTTCTCAAGCTACATCAACATCTTCGCTAGCTATTAGACACCATTTGAAACTAATTTACAATTTATTAGACTTGTACACAAAATTTTACGCCACCTGGCCTCGAAAACGTTTCTTGCCAAATAGAGTATTAGGCATTTCTAATCATTCCAGTGATGCCTAACAGGAATAAAAACAAGATTACTTTTACTACCTAAGATTCTTTGTCATGTTCTGGATCCAAAAAAACACTAATTTTCGGATTTGTAGCCCCATACACAAACATGTTAGTCAAAAACCCTCGAAAATGTCGATTTTAGAAAATCTTTCTAGATATTAAAATTAAAGACTCAATGTATATTTCGCGGACATTGTCCCAGACACCTCCAACAACAAGTAGTAAAAGAATTTCTCTAGCTACATTAACATCTTAGCTAGCTATTAGATCCCATTTTAAACCAATTTACGAATTATTAGACTTGTACACAAAAATCTACGCCCCCTGTCCTTGAAAACATTTCTTGACAAATAAAGTGTTTATGCGTTTCTGACCATTACCGTGTTGCCTAACAGGAAAAAGATATAAAATAGTTAAACTTATTTTTGAATTCGTAACCCCATACACAAACATGTGAATAAACAACCCTTGAAAATGTCGATTTTAGGAAATCTTTCTAAATATTAAAATTAAAGACTCAATGTATATTTCGCGGACATTGTCCCAGACACCTCTATCAACAAGTAGTAAAAGAATTTCTCTGGCTACATTAACATCTTCACTAGCTATAAACACCATTTGAAACCAATTTACAAATTATTAGACTTGTACACAAAAATTTACGCCACCTGGGCTCAAAAACATTTCTTGCCAAATAGAGTGTTTAGGCGTTTCTAATCATTCCAGTGATGCCTAACAGGAATAAGAACAAAATTACTTTTACTACCTTAGGTTCTTTGTCATATTCTAGATTTAAATAAAGACTAATTTTTGGATTTGTAGCCCCATACACAAACATGTGAGTCAACAACCATCGAAAATGTCGATTTTGAAAAATCTTTCTAGATATTAAAATTAAAGACTCAATGTATATTTCGGGGACATCGTCCAAGATACCTTTAACAACAAATAGAAAAAGAACTTCTCTAGCTACATTAACATCTTCGCTAGCTGTTAGACACCATTTGAAACCAATTAACAAATTAATAGACTTGTACCAAAAACTTTACGCTCTCAGGCCTCAAAAACGTTCCTTGACAAATAGAGTGTTTTGGCGTTTCTGATCATTCCAGTGATGCCGAACAGGAAAAAGATACAATATAGTCTTGCTACCTAAGTTTTTTTGCCATGTTCAGGCTCCATAGTTAAACTTATTTTCGAATTTGTATCCCCATACACAAACATGTGAGTCAAAAACTCTCGAAAATGTCGAAATAAAAAATCTTTCTTAATATTAAAATTAGATGCTCAATGTATATTTTGGGGTAATCGTCCTAAATACATTTAAAAACAAGTAGTAAAAGAATTTCACTAGCTACATCAACATTTTCGCTGGCTATTAGACACCATTTGAAACCAATTTACAAATTATTAGACTTGTACACAAAACTCTACGCTCTCAGGCCTCGAAAACGTTCCTTGACAAATAGAGTGTTTAGGCGTTTCTGATCATTCCAGTGATGCCTAACAGAAGAAAGATACAATATAGTCTTGCTACCTAAGTTTCTTTGCCATGTTCAGGCTTCATAGCTAAACTTATTTTTAAATTTTTAGCCCCATACACAAAGATGTGTGTCAACAACCCTCGATAATGTCGATTTTAGAAAATCTTTCTGAATATTAAAATTAACGACTCAATGTATATTTCGCGGACATTGTCCCAGACACCTCTATCAACAAGTAGTAAAAGAATTTCTCTAGCTACATTAACATCTTCGCTAGCTATTAGACACCATTTGAAACCAATTTACAAATTATTAGACTTGTACACAAAAATTTACGCCACCTGGGCCCAAAAACGTTTCTTGCCAAATAGAGTGTTTAGACGTTTCTAATCATTCCAGTGATAACTAACAGGAATAAGAACAAAATTACTTTTACTACCTAAGGTTCTTTGTCATGTTCTGGATCCAAAAAAAAGACTAATTTTTGGATTTGTAGCCCCATACACAAACATGTGAGTCAACAACCCTCGAAAATGTCGATTTTGGAAAATCTCTCTAGATATTAAAATTAAAGACTCAATGTATATTTCGGGGACATCGTCCCAGATACCTTTAACAACAAATAGAAAAAGAATTTCTCTAGCTACATCAATATCTTCGCTAGCTATTAGACACCATTTGAAACCAATTTACAAATTATTAGACTTGTACACAAAAATTTACGCCCCCTAGCCTCGAAAACGTTTCTTGACAAATCGAGTATTTAGGCGTTTTTGATCCTTCCAGTCATACTTAACAGGAAAAAAAAACAAAATTACTTTTAAAACCTAAGGTTCTTGGTCATGTTGTGGACTCAAAAACAGACTTATTTTCGGATTTGTAGCCCCATACACAAACATGTGAGACAATAACCCGTAAAAATTTTACATTTAAAAATTCTTTATAAATATTAAAATTAAAGACTCAATGCATATGTCGGGGACATGATCCCAGATACCTCTAACTACAAGTAGTAAAATAATTTCTCTAGCTACATTAGCATATTTGCTAGCTATTAGACCTTATTTTAAACCAATTTACAAATTATTAGACTTGTACACAAAACTCTACCCCCCCTGTCCTCGAAAACGTTTCTTGGCAAATAGAGTGTTTAGGCGTTTCTGATCATACCAGTGATACCTGACAGAAAAAAGAAACAATATAGTCTTGCTACCTAAGTTTCTTTGCCATGTTCAGGCTCCATAGATGAACTTATTTTCGAATTTGTAGCCCTATACACAGACATGTGAGTCAACAACCCTCGAAAATGTCGATTTTAGAAAATCTTTCTTAATATTAAAATTAAAGACTGAATGTATATTTCGGGAACATCATCACAGATACCTCTAACCACAAGTAGTAAAAGAATTTCTCTAGCTACATTAACATCTTCGCTAGCTGTTGGACACCATTTGAAACCAATTAACAAATTAATAGACTTGTACCAAAAACTTTACGCTCTTAGGCCTCAAAAACGTTCCTTGACAAATAGAGTGTTTTGGCGTTTCTGATCATTCCAGTGATGCCGAACAGGAAAAAGATACAATATAGTCTTGCTACCTAAGTTTTTTTGCCATGTTCAGGCTCCATAGTTAAACTTATTTTCGAATTTGTATCCCCATACACAAACTTGTGAGTCAACAACCCTCGAAAATGTCGATATAAAAAATCTTTCTTAATATTAAAATTAGATGCTCAATGTATATTTCGGGGACATCGTCCCAAATACATTTAAAAACAAGTAGTAAAAGAATTTCTCTAGCTACATTAACATCTTCGCTAGCTATTAGACACCATTTGAAACCAATTTACAAATTATTAGACTTGTACACAAAAATTTACGCCACCTTGGCCCAAAAACGTTTCTTGCCAAATAGAGTGTTTAGACGTTTCTAATCATTCCAGTGATAACTAACAGGAATAAGACCAAAATTACTTTTACTACCTAAGGTTCTTTGTCATGTTCTGGATCCAAAAAAAAGACTAATTTTTGGATTTGTAGCCCCATACACAAACATGTTAGTCAAAAACCCTCGATATGTCGATTTTAGAAAATCTTTCTAGATATTAAAATTAAAGACTCAATGTATATTTCGCGGACATTGTCCCAGACACCTCCAACAACAAGTAGTAAAAGAATTTCTCTAGCTACATTAACATCTTAGCTAGCTATTAGACACCTTTTAAAACCAATTTACAAATTATTAGACTTGTACACAAAAATTTACGCCACCTAGCCTCGAAAACGTTTCTTGACAAATAGAGTATTTAGGCGTTTTTGATCCTTCCAGTCATACTTAACAGGAAAAAAAAACAAAATTACTTTTAAGACCTAAGGTTCTTGGTCATGTTGTGGACTCAAAAACAGACTTATTTTCGGATTTGTAGCCCCATACACAAACATGTGAGACAATAACCCGTAAAAATTTTCATTTAAAAAATTCTTTATAAATATCAAAATTAAAGACTCAATGCATATTTCGGGGACATCATCCCAGATACCTCTAACTACAAGTAGTAAAATAATTTCTCTAGCTACATTAGCATATTTGCTAGTTATTAGACCTTATTTTAAACCAATTTACAAATTGTAAGACTTGTACACAAAAATTTACGTTACCTGGCCTTAAAAACGTTTCTTGACAAATAGACTTAGGCGTTTTTGATCATTCCAGTCATGCCTAACAGGGAAAAAAAACAAAATTACTTTTACTACCTGAGTTCGTTGTCATGTTCTGGATTCAAATAAAGACTAATTTTCGGATTTGTAGCCCCATACACAAACATGTGAGGCAATAACCCGTAAAAATTTTAATTTAAAAAATTCTTTATAAATATTAAAATTAAAGACTCAATGCATATTTCGGGGACATCATCTCAGATACCTTTAACAACAAGTAGTAAAAGACTTTCTCTAGCTACGTTAATATATTTCCTAGCTATTAGACCCCATTTTAAACCAATTTACAAATTATTAGACTTGTACACAAAAATTTACGTCACATAGCCTCGAAAACGTTTCTTGACAAATAGAGTGTTTAGGCGTTTCTGATCATTCCAGTGATACCTGACAGGAAAAAGATACAATATAGTCTTGCTACCTAAGTTTCTTTGCCATGTTCAGGCTCCATAGTTGAACTTATTTTCGAATTTGTAGCCCTATACACAAACATGTGAGTCAACAACCCTTGAAAATGTCGATTTTAGAAAATCTTTCTTAATATAAAAATTAAAGACTGAATGTATATTTCGGGGACATCATCACAGATACCTCTAACCACATGTAGTAAAAGAATTTCTATAGCTACATTAACAACTTCGCTAGCTGTTAGACACCATTTAAAACCAATTTACAAATTAATAGACTTGTACCAAAAAATCTACGCTCTCAGGCCTCGAAAACGTTCCTTGACAAATAGAGTGTTTAGGCGTTTTTGATCATTCCAGTGATGCCGAACAGGAAAAAGATACAATATAGTCTTGCTACCTAAGTTTTTTTGCCATGTTCAGGCTCCATAGTTAAACTTATTTTCGAATTTGTATCCCCATACACAAACTTGTGAGTCAACAACCCTCGAAAATGTCGATATAAAAAATCTTTCTTAATATTAAAATTAGAGGCTTAATGTATATTTCGAAGACATCGTCCCAGATACATTTAACAACAAGTAGTAAAAGAATTTCACTAGCTACATCAACATTTTCGCTATCTATTAGACACCATTTGAAACCAATTTACAAATTATTAGACTTGTACACAAGACTCTACGCTCTCAGGCCTCGAAAACGTTCCTTGACAAATAGAGTGTTTAGGCGTTTCTGATCATTCCAGTGATACCTGACAGGAAAAAGATACAATATAGTCTTGCTACCTAGCCCTATACACAAACATGTGAGTCAACAACCCTTGATTTACTTTTACTACCTAAGAGTCTCTGTCATGTTCTGGATTCAAATAAAGATTAATTTTCGGATTTGTAGCCCCATACACAAACATGTGAGGCAATAACCCGCAAAAATTTCAATTTAAAATATTCTTTATAAATATTAAAATTAAAGACTCAATGCATATTTCGGGGATATCATCACAGATACCTCTAACAACAAGTAGTAAAAGAATTTCTCTAGCTACAGTAACATTTTGTCTAGCTATTAGACTTCATTTTAAACCAATTTACAAATTATTAGACTTGTACACAAAAATCTACGCCTTCTGGCCTCGAAAACGTGTCTTGATAAATCCGCGAATTTAGACGATGCTGATCATCCCAGTGATGCCTAAAAAGGGAAAAGAAAAATATTGCTTTTATTACCTAAGGTTTTTTGACATGTTTACAATTTACTTCGAATGTGGGTCTAGAACATGGCAAAGCACTTCATGTTGCAAGAGTTATTTTTTTCTATTTAATTTTAGACATGAATGTGATAATGAGAATCGATTAAGTTCGTCGTTTGTTACTAAATGTTTTCAAGGACAGGAGTCCTAGTTTTTTGTGTACAGGCTTACTTGCCAGCAATTTACTTTAAATTTGGGTCCAGTACATGGCAATGAACTTAATGTAAGAGAAACAACTTTTTATAATTGCTGTTAGGCAGCAGTGGTATGATCAAAATCGTTCAAATGCAATAACACAGCCCCACAAAAAAAAAAGTGTCATGTACTTTTGACCGGAATACCTTAGCCCTATGTATTTTGACGCGCTGAACACGAATACGAAGTCCATTTTGCTCCATCACGTCAGGATTTTTTCCTAACCTCAAAATCAATAAAATGACACTTTTTGTTCATTAGCATGTGAACCCGACTTAACATTAATACATGCCTTTGGCGAATAGAAAGCTTGGATTGTGACCTTTAAAACGCTTTTTTAAAAATTGTTCTACGATGATTTTTAACGAACTTATGATGTTTTATTTAAAATATAAATTTTTTCCAAATGTAAATAACACTTCAATTATTGATGTGGTATGGTGTAATGG
Organism: Ganaspis brasiliensis; assembly: GCA_037103525.1. Taxonomy (NCBI): domain Eukaryota; kingdom Metazoa; phylum Arthropoda; class Insecta; order Hymenoptera; family Figitidae; genus Ganaspis; species Ganaspis brasiliensis. The sequence continues at coordinate 536,054 of JAZKLR010000221.1, read as the reverse complement.
AAAAAAATTATTTTAAATAAAACATCATAACTTCGTTAAAAATCATCGTAGAACAATTTTTAAAAAAGCGTTTTAAAGGTCACAATCCAAGCTTTCTATTCGCCCTAGGCATGTATTAATGTTAAGTCGGGTTCACATGCTAATGAACAAAAAGTGTCATTTTATTGATTTTGAGGTTAGGAAAAAATCCTGACGTGATGGAGCAAAACTGACTTCGGATTCGTGTTCAGCGCGTCAAAATACATAGGGCTAGGGTATTCCGGTCAAAAGTACATGACACTTTTTTTTTTTTGTGGGGCTGTGTAATTTTCAGGAAACGTTTTCGAGGAAAGTTGACTTAGTTTCTTGTGAACACGCCTAATATTTTGGAATTTTGTTTGAAATTGGGTTTAATAAATGTCAAGTATTTTAATGAAGCTAGACTCATTTTGTTTACTCGTTGTAAGAAATAACTGGGACTATGTGCTTGGACTATGCATTTGGTCTGATTTTTTTTTGTACATAATTTCTAATGATTACGTTTTTTAAGTTTGTTGACACTCATGTTTGTGTACAGTCCTTGTTTTCATGGTTTAGTTACAAACGTGATTAAAGATCAATCATGGGACTTCACCATTTACGCTTTCTGCTCACATCGAATTTCATTCTTAAGGCATAAAATCAAACATCGAACGTCCGCTAGCTTTTAAAATTTTTAGGAGTACATTTGTGTGCCTCGACATTAGTGCACTTGTATTTGTTCTTGCTCGTACGTAACTACTGCGCATGTACATTTGCGTTAAAACACGAGTGAGCATATATTCGAGCATTAGAACACTAGTGCGCACGTATTTGAGCATTAGAACACTAATGCGCATGTGTTTGTGCGCTGGAACACTAGTTTTCATGTATTTGATCATAACGACACTACTGCGCATGTATTGGTGAAATTGAACACTAGTACGCATGTTTATCATCATTGTGTTACTACTGCGCATGTATTTGCGCACTAGAAAACAAGTGCGCATGTTTTTGATCATTAGGTCACTACTGCGCATGTTTTTGATAATTGGGTCACAACTGCGCATATGGGGCAAAATTCCTGAACTGTCCAGGTCAAAAAATAAAATTTATACAAACTTTGCTAAAATGTTTCCAGTGTTAGTGGAAGTGTAAATACCAAATATTTTGAAATTCCATGAAATAGTTTTTGAGTTACACAGTTTTAAAATTTTGAATTTTTTTAAAATGTAGTTTTTTTAATTAATTATTCTTCTAAGTAGATTGCATAAAAGTTAACATATATATAGTGATTTTTAAAGTGTTTTTCACAGGCTATTCGATAATAATAAATTTTTTTTTGTAAAACAAAAATTGACCTTTAAATTCAAGGTCAAAGTGTTAATTTGATTGTATCTCGAAATCGGAGATTTAAAAAAATTTTTAACCTATCTCAATGGAAAGCTTGACTTTTTTCCTATAAGATATGTAAAAATTAGATTGGAACTCTAAATACTTCTGTCAAAAATACATCTTAAATACCCCCCCGCGCTCGAATAGCGCGACCTCGCGCGAGTAACCACTGGTTAATCGAGAGCGCGCGGGTATTTGAGAAGTATTTTTGACAGAAGTATTTAGAGTTCCACTCTAATTTTTACACATCTTATAGAAAAAAAGTCAAGCTTTCCATTGAGATAGGTTAAAATTTCTTTTAAATCTCCGATTTCGAGATACAATCAAATTAACACTTTGACCTTAATTTAAAGGTCATTTTTTTTTTTACAAAAAATAATTTATTATTATCGAATAACCTGTGAAAAAAGCTTTAAAAATCACTATATATATGTTAACTTTTATGCAATCTACTTAGAAGAATAATTAATTAAAAAAACTACATTTTAAAAAAATTCAAAATTTTAAAACTGTGTAACTCAAAAACTATTTTATGGAATTTAAAAATATTTGGTATTTACACTTCCACTAACAATGAAAACATTTTAGCAAAGTTTGAAAAAATTTTATTTTTTGACCTGGACAGTTCAGGAATTTTGCCCCATATGTTTGTTCACTTGAACATTAATGCGCATGTTTTTGATTATTAGGTCACTACTGCGTATGTATTTGTGTACTAGAACATTAGTGCGCATGTGTTTAATTATTAGGTTACTACTGCGCATGTTTTTGATAATTGGGTCATGACTGCGCATATGTTTGTTCACTAGAACATTAGTGCGCATGTTTTCGATTATTAGGTCACTACTGCGCATGCATTTGTGCACTAGAACATTAGTGCGCATGTTTTTAATTATTAGGTTACTACTGCGCATGTATTTGTGCACTGGAACACTAGTGCGCATGTTTTTGATAATTGGGTCATGACTGCGCATATGTTTGTTCACTAGAACATTAGTGCGCATGTTTTCGATTATTAGGTCACTACTGCGCATGCATTTGTGCACTAGAACACAAGTGCGCATGTTTTTGATCATTAGGTCACTTCTGCGCATGTATTTGTGCACTAGAACATTAGTGCGCATGTTTTTAATTATTAGCCCAGTGGGCACACATGTCCAAAAGACGTCCCTATGTCGGCTTTTATGTCCAAAAGACGTCTTAAGGACGTCTTTTGTTTTTTTTTTGCCCACTGGGAGGTTACTACTGCGCATGTATTTGTGCACTGGAACACTAGTGCGCATGTTTTTGATAATTGGGTCATGACTGCGCATATATTTGTTCACTAGAACATTAGTGCGCATGTTTTTGATCATTAGGTCACTACTGCGCATGTATTTGTGCACTATAACCCTAGTGCGCATGTTATCGTTAAACACAGTTCTACTGCGCAACTTCTAATTGTGGGTACTGGAATGCCCTGTGGTATCATCAGACTCAATTATTTGTAATAATCCGTTTTATATAATTATATTTTATGTACAGCATATTTTGAGGCCTTCCCATGAAAATCTAAATTAACTCGGAAATTGACATCGACCCGCCATCTCTGATCTACCGGGGAACTTCGAAGTCCTCAAAACATCTTTTTTTCTTTAAAACCGGCAAAATGTCCCCAAACTATGCGTTGTACACAATTGCTCTTTTGAGGACGTCCTCAAAATAGCAAAATGTCCCCGAAATATACTTTGGATGAAAGAAAAGTCCTCGAAACCTACATTGTACATATATATATAATATATGTATCACAAAACTTTGAACGACAATCATATTCAAACGAGTTGACCGATTTAAACAAAATTTTTTGGTATATTAGGTATTGACCCAAGTTAGGTTTGTAAACTCATGGTAAAAACCGTAAAAAATACTATAATAACACAGGCCGACAAAATTTCATTAACTGCATGTTGCCTGAAATGTCACAGCCGATTCTTATAGGATTTTGTCCGTAGAATACGAATTTAGCCTTGAAAATATTGGATTGGCTCTAGTTTTCGAGCAATTTAGGTTTTAATATGCAAAAAAACGCCTTTTCGGCATTATTTGAATGTCTGTAAAACAATAAACCACAACAGCAAATCTTCCTGCATAGGACCAAATGCAAGCTTAAACATTGCTCTTTGAGACCCAAAAACAAAAAAATTTAAGTATTGCATACTTTAACAGCATGTGATGGTGAATGACGTCACTGGTATAGGCAAAATTTATTCGCAAACTTCCTCTTAATCAAAAACATACAACATATTTTCATACAGAACAATTTTTTTTTAATCGAATGTATTCAATAGTTTTTGAGGTCGCTGATTACGAATTCGACATCAGATTTAAAAAATTCAAAATAGCGGATCCAATATGGCGGACAAAAAATTATAAATCTGCCGGATTTAATTGAAACATGTTACCTCGGGGGTTTTCGGGGTTGATGAATACGAATCTGACATTAGATTTTTAAAATTCAAAATGGCGGATCCAATATGTCGGACAAAAATTTAAAATCTGCCGTATTTAATTGAAACATGTTAATTGGGGGTTTTGTGGTCGTTGAATACGAATCTGACATCAGATTTTTAAAATTCAAAATGGCGGATCCAATATGGCGGACAAAGAATTAAAAATCTGCCGGGTTTAATTGTAACATGTTACTGGGGGGTTTTCGGGGTTGATGAATACGAGTCTGACAATAAATTTTTAAAATTAAAAATAGCGGATCTAATATGTCGGACAAAAAATTAAAAATCTGTCAGATCCAGTAGGAACATGATACTTGTGGGTTTTTGGGGTCGTTGAATACGAATCTGACAGATTTATAAAATTCAAAATGCAGGATCCAATATGTCGGACTGAAAATAAAAAATCTGCCATATTTACTTGAAACACATTACTCCTGAGTTTTCGAGGTCGCTAAATGCGAATCTGACATTAGTTTTTTAAAATTCAAAATGGCGGATCCAATATGGCTGACAGAGGATTAAAAATCTGCCGGATTTAATTGAAATGTTACTTGGCGTACTTTACTGGACGGTTAAAATTATTTTATCTAACCTTAAAATGTCGGGTAACGACAATTTTGACTTACCTTTGTTGGTTGGGTCTGGAAATTTTTATCTCTCCTTCACTGGACGAGTGAAAGTAATTTTATCTTACCTTTAATGGTAGGGCAACGATAAATTTATCTTAACTTTCTTGGTTGGGTAAAGACATTTTTATTTCTCCTTTACTGGACGGGTGAACGACATATTGTATCTGCCATTTTGAATTTTGAAAACCTGATCACACATTCGTAATCTGTATTCGCAAAACCTCCAAATACAAAGTTTCATTAAGATGTGAATTTTTTTAAAAAAATTTTCCACCATATTAGGTGCGCTATTTGGGTTTTGAAAATCTTAGAACAGATTTACAATCAGCGGTCTCAAAAACCTCTATATACCATGTTTCATAAAAATGTAAATTTAAAAAGAAATTGTCGCCCATTTTGGATCTGCCATTTTGAATTTAAAAATTTTGATAACCGATTTGTCAGCAGCGACCTTAGAAATCCCCAGATTCAAATTTTTACGTAAATTGGTTTACATGATCAAAAGTTATGTTGTTTTAATCACTTTTCTGGGACTAGGTACATCACATTGGATATTAAAGGAATTATGTATAATACTTAAGTTTTTGTTTTTGGGTCTAAAAGGGTAATGTTTGAGCCAACATTTTGTCCAATGCTGACAGATTTATTGTTTTGCTTTATTGTTTTACGTACACTCAAAAAATACCAAAAATGCGTGTTTTTACACATTTCAACCAAAATTGCTTTAAAACTAGAGCCAATCCAAAAATTTCAAGGTCAAATTTGGATTCTACGGACAAAATCCTATAAGAATTAGCTTCCATTGATTGGGCAACAAAATTTTGTCGGCCTGTGTAATCTGATGATTGAAACAAATGTTATATCTATGTATCTTGATTTAAAAACAGTTCCTACTTTTTATGACACCCTAACCCTGTATCAGATTAAAAAGAATTCAGTTTATTATAGCACCCCAGCCCCCCGGTACCCCTATTAAAAATTAAACTTATTATGGCACTCCAGCCCATCCTTTATCCCTTTAAATTGAGGTTAAGTTAAAAAAAAGACTAAACATGTAATTTTAAAAAAATAGAAAAGTCATAGAAAAGTTAAATATTCTTTTACATGTGAGAACCTTGCATTAGAAACTTCTACGAACCTTCCCTTGGGAACTTTCCAAAAACTTCAAATGGAAACTTCTCAGAAACTTCGGGGAAGATTCCCTTGAAAAATTCCCTTGGAAACTTCCGTTGAAACTTTGCAGTTATTGTTTTTTCTTAATTTAAATAATAAATAATTTTGGTAATACACGATTTTGTAATTTTTAAAATCAATCATATCAAATCTCTTTAAATGAAATTAATTGTTAATTATTTAATAGTACACCTCACTGTTAAATTGTCAGCTTTCTAAAGCAGAGATGCCAGGGAGCGAGACTAAACGCATCTGCGCATGTCTGCGGAAAGTTCAGCCATTGGTCGAATTTAGCGGCCTTATTTAAAGTTGTTTTATTAAAGCCTTTTCAAACTATCCCGCTCATCTCGACCAATGGCAGAACTTTCCGCAGACATGCGCAGATGCGTTTGGTCTCGCTCCCTGGCATCTCTGTTCTAAAGAAAAATTAGCATGTTTTTTTTAAAAATTTATTTATCATTTAAGTTAAAAAAAATAACTGAAAGTTTCCAAAGGAAGTTTTTAAAGGAAGTTTCCGGGAAGTATCTAGTCAGTTTCAAAGGGATGTTTCCTGGAAGTTTCCAAAGGAAGTCTCCGCGAAAATTTTAGGAAGTTCCTAAAGAATGTTTCCGGAAAGTTACCCGGAAATTTCCAAGAGAAGTATCTGGAAAGATTCCAGGGGATGTTTCCGGGAAGTTTCCAAAGCTAGCCTCTGGGAAAATTCCAAAGAAGACTTCCGGGAAATTTTCAGAAAGGTTCCAAAGGAAATTTCCGAGATATTTCTAATAAGTTTCCAAGGAATGTTTCCATAAAGTTTCCAGGAAGTTTCTAAGGAATGTTTCCAGGAAGTTTCCAATGAATGTTTCCGGGAAGTTTCCAAAAAGTTTACAAGGGATGTTTTAGGGGAGTTTCCGAAGGAAGTTTCCAGGAAGATTACAAGGGATGTTTGAGAGAAGTTTCCAAACTAAGTCTCGGGCAAATTTCCAGGAAGTTTCCAAGGAAAGTTTTCGAGAAATTTCCAATAAGTTTTCAAAAAATGTTTCCGGGAAGTTCCCAGGAAGTTTCCAAGGGATGCTTATGGTAAAATTCCAAGGAAGGGTTCCCGGGATGTTTCCAAGGGAAACTTTCCAGGAGGGGGATGTTTCGCTATGTGCAGAAAGTTTCTTGAAGATTTCCTTTGATAATTTCAGACCTTAAAATAGGAAAGTTCCAGGAAACTTTCCAGAAATTCAGGTGCTATCTGGGATGTGAAGTTTAATAAAGGATATTCTAAATTATATCAAAATCGGGGTTCTACTTTTTATAGCATCCCAACTCCCCTGTATCCGTTTAAAAAATTACACTTTTTATGACACTTTTTATGATTATTTGTTTAAAAAAAATTTACAGTTATAATGTCACCCCAACCTTTTCTTAATCTTATCCGTTTATGAAAAACCCAACTCTTTATAACGCTTTGACCCAATGGTATCAATGTAGAAAACTTGACTTCCAACTTTTATGATACTTTTCATTTCGTAAAACCAATCCCAACTTTATAGAAAAATTTACCTTCCGGTTTATACATACCCTGCGCTGAAAGCAGTACATGCATATGTGTTATAGAACCTTATCTATTTTTCTCGAAGATTATTTATTTTGATAAAAAAACTCATAGCGCATAAAATGCGTATTTTTATCAGATCTACAATTTTTGTTTAAAATATTTTTTAAAATTAAGAATATTTCATTAGATAACAGCAAAAAACTGTGAATTATGGTAAATTTTTGTTTTTTTTTTACATTATAATAAAATTTGTGCCAATTTTCATTATGATATTCGTAATTAGCACTTAAAAATACGTAATTAACGAATTTTCAAAGAAATCGAAAATATGTGCTAATCGAAAGTTTCCAAAAAAGGATATTAGAATTTAATAATTTTTGGAAGAGAATTATGTTGCTTAGAAAATTTTGTTTTAAATACTTTCTGCAAGAAAATAATTTTTGTCAAAAAATATTTTCTGTCGGAAAATGCATGCTGTCAAAAAATACTTTTTGTCACAAAATACTTTTGGTCAAAAAATACTGTTGATGGCACGCCACTAGATTTCGATGCCCGTCGAAGGCGGGCTCGAAAGCTAGTCAAGTTCTAAAATAAAGGAAAATATTTAGGAAAATGTCCCCTAATTCACTTAATCAAATGAAATAATTATAAACCCCGTAAAACCACCCCTAAGGAAAATTGCCAAAAAAGATCGGTACAAAAAACATAAAATCTACAAAAAAATGATAATCAAGTTCTAAAATAAAGGAACATACTCAGAAATATGTCCCCTAATTTACCTAATCGAAAAAAATAATTTTCATCCCCAAGAAACCACCCCTAAGCAAAATTGACAAAATAGATCCGTACAAAAAAAAATAAAATCTACAAAAAAATTATAATCAAGTTCAAAAATAAAGGAACATACTCAGAAATATGTCCCCTAATTTACCTAATCGAAAAAAATAATTTTCATCCCCAAGAAACCACCCCTAAGCAAAATTGACAAAAATGATCCGTACAAAAAAAAATAAAATCTACAAAAAAATGATAATCAAGTTCAAAAATAAAGCAACATACTCAGAAATATGTCCCCTAATTTACCTAATCGAAAAAAATAATTTCCATTCCCAAGAAACCACCCCTAAGGAAAATTGCCAAAAAAGATCCGTACAAAAAACATAAAATCTACAAAAAAATTATATTCAAGGTCTAAAATAAAGGAACATACTCAGGAATATGTCCCCTAATTTACTTAATCGAAAAAAAATCATTTTCACCCCCGTGAAACCAATCCTAATTGAAATTGCCAAAAAAGATCCGTACAAAAAACATAAAATCTACAAAAAAATTATATTCAAGTTCTAAAATAAAGGAACATATTAAGGAAAATTTCCGCTAATTCACCCAATCGAATGAAATAATAATTATCAAGCCCGTGAAACCACCCCTAAGGAAAATTTCCAAAAAAGATCGGTATAAAAAACATAAAATCTACAAAAAAATGATAATCAAGTTCTAAAATAAAGGAACATACTCAGGAATATGTCCCCTAATTTACCTAATCGAAAAAAATAATTTTCATCCCCGTGAAACCAATCCTAATTGAAATTGCCAAAAAAGATCCGTACAAAAAACATAAAATCTACAAAAAAATTATATTCAAGTTCTAAAATAAAGGAACATATTAAGGAAAATTTCCGCTAATTCACCCAATCGAATGAAATAATAATTATCAAGCCCGTGAAACCACCCCTAAGGAAAATTTCCAAAAAAGATCGGTATAAAAAACATAAAATCTACAAAAAAATGATAATCAAGTTCTAAAATAAAGGAACATACTCAGGAATATGTCCCCTAATTTACATTATCGAAAAAAAAAATTTTCACCACCGTGAAACCAATCCTAATTGAAATTGCCAAAAAAGATCCGTACAAAAAACATAAAATCTACAAAAAAATTATAATCAAGTTCTAAAATAAAGGAACATACTCAGAAATATATCCCCTAATATACCTAACGGAAAAAAATAATTTTCATCCCCAAGAAACCACCCCTAAGGAAAATTGCCAAAAAAGATCCGTACAAAACACATAAAATCTACAAAAAAAATAATAATCAAGTTCTAAAATAAAGGAACATACCAAGGAATATGTCCCTTAATTTACTTAATTGAAAAATACAATTTTCAACCTTGTAAAACCACCCCTAAGGAAAATAGCCAAAAAAGACCCGTACAAAAAAAATAAAATCTACAAAAAAATTATAATCAAGTTCAAAAATAAAGGAACATATTCAGAAATATGTCCCCTAATTTACCTAATCGAAAAAAATAATTTTCATCCCCAAGAAACCACCCCTAAGGAAAATTGCCAAAAAAGATCCGTACAAAAAACATAAAATCTACAAAAAAATTATATTCAAGGTCTAAAATAAAGGAACATATCCAGGAAAATGTCCCCTAGTTCACCCAATCAAATGAAATAATTATCAACCTCGTGAAACCACCCCTAAGGAAAATTGCCAAAAAAGATCCGTAAAAAAAACATAGAATCTGCAAAAAAATTATAATCAAGTTCTAAAATAAAGGAACATATTTAGGAAAATTTCCGCTAATTCACTTAATCAAATGAAATAATAATTATCTAGCCCGTGAAACCAACCCTAAGAAAAATTGCCACAAAAGATCCGTAAAAAAACATAAAATCTACAAAAAAATTATAATCAAGTTCTAAAATAGAGGAACATACTCAGGAATATGTCCCCTAATTTACTTAATCAAATAAAAATCATTTTCACCCCCGTGAAACCAATCCTAAATAAAATTGCCAAAAAAGATCCGTAAAAAAGACATAAAATCTACAAAAAAAATAATAATCAAGTTCTAAAATAAAGGAACATACCAAGGAATATGTCCCCAAATTTACTTAATTGAAAAATATAATTTTCAACCTTGTAAAACCACCCCAAAGGAAAATAGCCAAAAAAGACCCGTACAAAAAAAAAAAAATCTACAAAAAAATTATAATCAAGTTTAAAAATAAAAGAAAATATCCAGGAAAAAGTCCCCTAGTTCACCCAATCAAATGAAATAATTATAAACCCCGTGAAACCACCCCTAAGGAAAATTGCCAAAAAAGATCGGTACAAAAAACATAAAATCTACAAAAAAATTATAATCAAGTTCAAAAATAAAGGAACATATTCAGAAATATGTCCCCTAATTTACCTAATCGAAAAAAATAATTTTCATCCCCAAGAAACCACCCCTAAGGAAAATTGCCAAAAAAGATCCGTACAAAAAACATAAAATCTACAAAAAAATTATATTCAAGTTCTAAAATAAAGGAACATATTTAGGAAAATTTCCGCTAATTCACTCAATCAAATGAAATAATAATTATCAACCCCGTGAAACCACCCCTAAGGAAAATTGACAAAAAAGATCCGTAAAAAAACATAGAATCTACAAAAAAATTATAATCAAGTTCTAAAATAAAGGAACATACTCAGGAATATGTCCCCTAATTTACATTATCGAAGAAAATAATTTTCACCACCGTGAAACCAATCCTAATTGAAATTGCCAAAAAAGATCCGTACAAAAAACATAAAATCTACAAAAAAATTATATTCAAGTTCTTAAATAAAGGAACATACCAAGGAATATGTCCCCTAATTTACTTAATTGAAAAATATAATTTTCAACCTTGTAAAACCACCCCTAAGGAAAATAGCCAAAAAAGACCCGTACAAAAAAAATAAAATCTACAAAAAAATTATAATCAAGTTTAAAAATAAAAGAACATATCCAGGAAAATGTCCCCTAGTTCACCCAATCAAATGAAATAATTATAAACCCCGTGAAACCACCCCTAAGGAAAATTGCCAAAAAAGATCGGTACAAAAAACATAAAATCTACAAAAAAATTATAATCATGTTCAAAAATAAAGGAACATATTCAGAAATATGTCCCCTAATTTACCTAATCGAAAAAAATAATTTTCATCCCCAAGAAACCACCCCTAAGGAAAATTGCCAAAAAAGATCCGTACAAAAAACATAAAATCTACAAAAAAATTATATTCAAGGTCTAAAATAAAGGAACATATCCAGGAAAATGTCCCCTAGTTCACCCAATCAAATGAAATAATTATCAACCCCGTGAAACCACCCCTAAGGAAAATTGCCAAAAAAGATCCGTAAAAAAAACATAGAATCTACAAAAAAATTATAATCAAGTTCTAAAATAAAGGAACATACTCAGGAATATGTCCCCTAATTTACTTAATCGAAAAAAAATCATTTTCACCCCCGTGAAACCAATCCTAATTGAAATTGCCAAAAAATATCCGTACAAAAAACATAAAATCTACAAAAAAATTATATTCAAGTTCTAAAATAACGGAACATATTTAGGAAAATTTCCGCTAATTCACCCAATCAAATGAAATAATAATTATCAAGCCCGTGAAACCACCCCTAAGGAAAATTTCCAAAAAAGATCGGTACAAAAAACATAAAATCTACAAAAAAATGATAATCAAATTCTAAAATAAAGGAACATACTCAAGAATATGTCCCCTAATTTACATTATCGAAAAAAATAATTTTCACACCCGTGAAACCAATCCTAATTGAAATTGCCAAAAAAGATCCGTACAAAAAACATAAAATCTACAAAAAAATTATATTCAAGTTCTAAAATAAAGGAACACTTAGGTGCATAAATGCCTTACCCCCGACCTCTCTCTCTTACTCACGTATTCTCATGCGCAGGGACAACTAGTTCTGGGTAAGGCATTTATGCACCTAGGTGAACATATTTAGGAAAATTTCCGCTAATTGACCCAATCAAATGAAATAATAATTATCAACCCCGTGAAACCACCCCTAAGGAAAATTGCCAAAAAAGATCCGTAAAAAAAACATAGAATCTACAAAAAAATTATAATCAAGTTATAAAATAAAGGAACATACTCAGGAATATGTCCCCTAATTTACTTAATCGAAAAAAAATCATTTTCACCCTCGTGAAACCAATCCTAATTGAAATTGCCAAAAAAGATCCGTACAAAAAACATAAAATCTACAAAAAAATTATATTCAAGTTCTAAAATAAAGGAACATATTTAGGAAAATTTCCGCTAATTCACCTAATCAAATAAAATAATAATTATCAAGCCCGTGAAACCACCCCTAAGGAAAATTTCTAAAAAAGATCGGTACAAAAAACATAAAATCTACAAAAAAATGATAATCAAGTTCTAAAAAAAAGGAACATACTCAGGAATATGTCCCCTAATTTACATTATCGAAGAAAATAATTTTCACCACCGTGAAACCAATCCTAATTGAAATTGCCAAAAAAGATCCGTACAAAAAACATAAAATCTACAAAAAAATTATATTCAAGTTCTAAAATAAAGGAACATACCAAGGAAAATGTCCCCTAATTTACTTAATTGAAAAATATAATTTTCAACCTTGTAAAACCACCCCTAAGGAAAATAGCCACAAAAGACCCGTACAAAAAAAATAAAATCTACAAAAAAATTATAATCAAGTTCAAAAATAAAAGAACATATCCAGGAAAATGTCCCCTAGTTCACCCAATCAAATGAAATAATTATAAACCCCGTGAAACCACCCCTAAGGAAAATTGCCAAAAAAGATCGGTACAAAAAACATAAAATCTACAAAAAAATTATAATCATGTTCAAAAATAAAGGAACATATTCAGAAATATGTCCCCTAATTTACCTAATCGAAAAAAATAATTTTCATCCCCAAGAAACCACCCCTAAGGAAAATTGCCAAAAAAGATCCGTACAAAAAACATAAAATCTACAAAAAAATTATATTCAAGGTCTAAAATAAAGGAACATATCCAGGAAAATGTCCCCTAGTTCACCCAATCAAATGAAATAATTATCAACCCCGTGAAACCACCCCTAAGGAAAATTGCCAAAAAAGATCCGTAAAAAAAACATAGAATCTACAAAAAAATTATAATCAAGTTCTAAAATAAAGGAACATACTCAGGAATATGTCCCCTAATTTACTTAATCGAAAAAAAATCATTTTCACCCCCGTGAAACCAATCCTAATTGAAATTGCCAAAAAATATCCGTACAAAAAACATAAAATCTACAAAAAAATTATATTCAAGTTCTAAAATAAAGGAACATATTTAGGAAAATTTCCGCTAATTCACCCAATCAAATGAAATAATAATTATCAAGCCCGTGAAACCACCCCTAAGGAAAATTTCCAAAAAAGATCGGTACAAAAAACATAAAATCTACAAAAAAATGATAATCAAATTCTAAAATAAAGGAACATACTCAAGAATATGTCCCCTAATTTACATTATCGAAAAAAATAATGTTCACACCCGTGAAACCAATCCTAATTGAAATTGCCAAAAAAGATCCGTACAAATAACATAAAATCTACAAAAAAATTATATTCAAGTTCTAAAATAAAGGAACACCTAGGTGCATAAATGCCTTACCCCCGACCTCTCTCTCTTACTCACGTATTCTCATGCGCAGGGACAACTAGTTCTGGGTAAGGCATTTATGCACCTAGGTGAACATATTTAGGAAAATTTCCGCTAATTGACCCAATCAAATGAAATAATAATTATCAACCCCGTGAAACCACCCCTAAGGAAAATTGCCAAAAAAGATCCGTAAAAAAAACATAGAATCTACAAAAAAATTATAATCAAGTTATAAAATAAAGGAACATACTCAGGAATATGTCCCCTAATTTAATTAATCGAAAAAAAATCATTTTCACCCTCGTGAAACCAATCCTAATTGAAATTGCCAAAAAAGATCCGTACAAAAAACATAAAATCTACAAAAAAATTATATTCAAGTTCTAAAATAAAGGAACATATTTAGGAAATTTTCCGCTAATTCACCCAATCAAATGAAATAATAATTATCAAGCCCGTGAAACCACCCCTAAGGAAAATTTCCAAAAAAGATCGGTACAAAAAACATAAAATCTACAAAAAAATGATAATCAAGTTCTAAAATAAAGGAACATACTCAAGAATATGTCCCCTAATTTACATTATCGAAAAAAATAATTTTCACCCCCGTGAAACCAATCCTAATTGAAATTGCCAAAAAAGATCCGTACAAAAAACATAAAATCTACAAAAAAATTATATTCAAGTTCTAAAATAAAGGAACAGATTTAGGAAAATTTCCGCTAATTGACCCAATCAAATGAAATTATAATTATCAACCCCGTGAAACCACCCCTAAGGAAAATTGCCAAAAAAGATCCGTAAAAAAAACATAGAATCTACAAAAAAATTATAATCAAGTTATAAAATAAAGGAACATACTCAGGAATATGTCCCCTAATTTACTTAATCGAAAAAAAATCATTTTCACCCCCGTGAAACCAATCCTAATTGAAATTGCCAAAAAAGATCCGTACAAAAAACATAAAATCTACAAAAAAATTATATTCAAGTTTTAAAATAAAGGAACATATTTAGGAAAATTTCCGCTAATTGACCCAATCAAATGAAATAATAATTATCAACCCCGTGAAACCACCCCTAAGGAAAATTGCCAAAAAAGATCCGTAAAAAAAACATAGAATCTACAAAAAAATTATAATCAAGTTCTAAAATAAAGGAACATACTCAGGAATATGTCCCCTAATTTACTTAATCGAAAAAAAATCATTTTCACCCCCGTGAAACCAATCCTAATTGAAATTGCCAAAAAAGATCCGTACAAAAAACATAAAATCTACAAAAAAATTATATTCAAGTTCTAAAATAAAGGAACATATTTAGGAAAATTTTCGCTAATTCACCCAATCAAATGAAATAATAATTATCAACCCCGTGAAACCACCCCTAAGGAAAATTGCCAAAAAAGATCCGTAAAAAAAACATAGAATCTACAAAAAAATTATAATCAAGTTCTAAAATAAAGGAACATACTCAGGAAATGTCCCCTAATTTACTTAATCGAAAAAAAATCAATTTCACCCCCGTGAAACCAATCCTAATTGAAATTGCCAAAAAAGATCCGTACAAAAAACATAAAATCTACAAAAAAATTATATTCAAGTTCTAAAATAAAGGAACATATTTAGGAAAATTTCCGCTAATTCACCCAATCAAATGAAATAATAATTATCAAGCCCGTGAAACCACCCCTAAGGAAAATTTCCAAAAAAGATCGGTACAAAAAACATAAAATCTACAAAAAATTGATAATCAAGTTCTAAAATAAAGGAACATACTCAGGAATATGTCCCCTAATGTACATTATCGAAAAAAATAATTTTCACCCCCGTGAAACCAATCCTAATTAAAATTGCCAAAAAAGATCCGTACAAAAAACATAAAATCTACAAAAAAATTATATTCAAGTTCTAAAATAAAGGAACATATTTAGGAAAATTTCCGCTAATTGACCCAATCAAATGAAATAATAATTATCAACCCCGTGAAACCACCCCTAAGGAAAATTGCTAAAAAAAGATCCGTAAAAAAACATAGAATCTACAAAAAAATTATAATCAAGTTCTAAAATAAAGGAACATACTCAGGAATATGTCCCCTAATTTACTTAATCGAAAAAAAATCATTTTCACCCCCGTGAAACCAATCCTAATTGAAATTGCCAAAAAAGATCCGTACAAAAAACATAAAATCTACAAAAAAATTATATTCAAGTTCTAAAATAAAGGAACATATTTAGGAAAATTTCCGCTAATTCACTCAATCAAATGAAATAATAATTATCAACCCCGTGAAACCACCCCTAAGGAAAATTGACAAAAAAGATCCGTAAAAAAAACATAGAATCTACAAAAAAATTATAATCAAGTTCTAAAATAAAGGAACATACTCAGGAATATGTCCCCTAATTTACTTAATCGAAAAAAAATCATTTTCACCCCCGTGAAACCAATCCTAATTGAAATTGCCAAAAAAGATCCGTACAAAAAACATAAAATCTACAAAAAAATTATATTCAAGTTTTAAAATAAAGGAACATATTTAGGAAAATTTCCGCTAATTCACCCAATCAAATGAAATAATAATTATCAACCCCGTGAAACCACCCCTAAGGAAAATTGCCAAAAAAGATCCGTAAAAAAAACATAGAATCTACAAAAAAATTATAATCAAGTTCTAAAATAAAGGTACATACTCAGGAATATGTCCCCTAATTTACTTAATCGAAAAAAAATCATTTTCACCCCCGTGAAACCAATCCTAATTGAAATTGCCAAAAAATATCCGTACAAAAAACATAAAATCTACAAAAAAATTATATTCAAGTTCTAAAATAAAGGAACATATTTAGGAAATTTTCCGCTAATTCACCCAATCAAATGAAATAATAATTATCAAGCCCGTGAAACCACCCCTAAGGAAAATTTCCAAAAAAGATCGGTACAAAAAACATAAAATCTACAAAAAAATGATAATCAAGTTCTAAAATAAAGGAACATACTCAGGAATATGTCCCCTAATTTACATTATCGAAAAAAATAATTTTCACCCCCGTGAAACCAATCCTAATTGAAATTGCCAAAAAAGATCCGCACAAAAAACATAAAATCTACAAAAAAATTATATTCAAGTTCTAAAATAAAGGAACATATTTAGGAAAATTTCCGCTAATTCACCCAATCAAATGAAATAATAATTATCAAGCCCGTGAAACCACCCCTAAGGAAAATTTCCAAAAAAGATCGGTACAAAAAACATAAAATCTACAAAAAAATGATAATCAAGTTCTAAAATAAAGGAACATACTCAGGAATATGTCCCCTAATTTACATTATCGAAAAAAATAATTTTCACCACCGTGAAACCAATCCTAATTGAAATTGCCAAATAAGATCCGTACAAAAAACATAAAATCTACAAAAAAATTATATTCAAGTTCTAAAATAAAGGAACATACTTAGGAAACTGTACCCTAATTTACCCTTTCAAATAAAATAATTATCAACCAAAAAAAACCAACCCTAAGAAAAATTGCCACAAAAGATCCCTAAAAAAACATAAAATCTACAAAAAAATTATAATCAAGTTCTAAAATAAAGGAACATACTCAGGAATATGTCCCCTAATTTACTTAATCGAAAAAACATCATTTTCACCCCCGTGAAACCAATCCTAATTGAAATTGCCAAAAAAGATCCGTACAAAAAACATAAAATCTACAAAAAAATTATATTCAAGTTCTAAAATAAAGGAACATATTTAGGAAAATTTCCGCTAATTCACCCAATCAAATGAAATAATAATTATCAAGCCCGTGAAACCACCCCTAAGGAAAATTTCCAAAAAAGATCGGTACAAAAAACATAAAATCTACAAAAAAATGATAATCAAGTTCTAAAATAAAGGAACATACTCAGGAATATGTCCCTTAATTTACATTATCGAAAAAAATAATTTTCACCCCCGTGAAACCAATCCTAATTGAAATTGCCAAAAAAGATCCGTACAAAAAACATAAAATCTACAAAAAAATTATATTCAAGTTCTAAAATAAAGGAACATATTTAGGAAAATTTCCGCTAATTGACCCAATCAAATGAACTAATAATTATCAACCCCGTGAAACCACCCCTAAGGAAAATTGCCAAAAAAGATCCGTAAAAAAAACATAGAATCTACAAAAAAATTATAATCAAGTTCTAAAATAAAGAAACATACTCAAAAAAATGTCCCCTAATTTACTTAATCGAAAAAAAATCATTTTCACCCCCGTGAAACCAATCCTAATTGAAATTGCCAAAAAAGATCCGTACAAAAAACATAAAATCTACAAAAAAATTATATTCAAGTTCTAAAATAAAGGAACATATTTAGGAAAATTTCCGCTAATTCACTCAATCAAATGAAATAATAATTATCAACCCCGTGAAACCACCCCTAAGGAAAATTGACAAAAAAGATCCGTAAAAAAACATAGAATCTACAAAAAAATTATAATCAAGTTCTAAAATAAAGGAACATACTCAGGAATATGTCCCCTAATTTACTTAATCGAAAAAAAATCATTTTCACCCCCGTGAAACCAATCCTAATTGAAATTGCCAAAAAATATCCGTACAAAAAACATAAAATCTACAAAAAAATTATATTCAAGTTCTAAAATAAAGGAACATATTTAGGAAATTTTCCGCTAATTCACCCAATCAAATGAAATAATAATTATCAAGCCCGTGAAACCACCCCTAAGGAAAATTTCCAAAAAAGATCGGTACAAAAAACATAAAATCTACAAAAAAATGATAATCAAGTTCTAAAATAAAGGAACATACTCAAGAATATGTCCCCTAATTTACATTATCGAAAAAAATAATTTTCACCCCCGTGAAACCAATCCTAATTGAAATTGCCAAAAAAGATCCGTACAAAAAACATAAAATCTACAAAAAAATTATATTCAAGTTCTAAAATAAAGGAACATATTTAGGAAAATTTCCGCTAATTGACCCAATCAAATGAAATAATAATTATCAACCCCGTGAAACCACCCCTAAGGAAAATTGCCAAAAAAGATCCGTAAAAAAAACATAGAATCTCCAAAAAAATTATAGTCAAGTTATAAAATAAAGGAACATACTCAGGAATATGTCCCCTAATTTACTTAATCGAAAAAAAATCATTTTCACCCCCGTGAAACCAATCCTAATTGAAATTGCCAAAAAAGATCCGTACAAAAAACATAAAATCTACAAAAAAATTATATTCAAGTTTTAAAATAAAGGAACATATTTAGGAAAATTTCCGTTAATTGACCCAATCAAATGAAATAATAATTATCAACCCCGTGAAACCACCCCTAAGGAAAATTGCCAAAAAAGATCCGTAAAAAAAACATAGAATCTACAAAAAAATTATAATCAAGTTCTAAAATAAAGGAACATACTCAGGAATATGTCCCCTAATTTACTTAATCGAAAAAAAATCATTTTCACCCCCGTGAAACCAATCCTAATTGAAATTGCCAAAAAAGATCCGTACAAAAAACATAAAATCTACAAAAAAATTATATTCAAGTTCTAAAATAAAGGAACATATTTAGGAAAATTTCCGCTAATTGACCCAATCAAATGAAATAATAATTATCAACCCCGTGAAACCACCCCTAAGGAAAATTGCCAAAAAAGATCCGTAAAAAAAACATAGAATCTACAAAAAAATTATAATCAAGTTCTAAAATAAAGGAACATACTCAGAAATATGTCCCCTAATTTACTTAATCGAAAAAAAATCATTTTCACCCCCGTGAAACCAATCCTAATTGAAATTGCCAAAAAAGATCCGTACAAAAAACATAAAATCTACAAAAAAATTATATTCAAGTTTTAAAATAAAGGAACATATTTAGGAAAATTTCCGCTAATTGACCCAATCAAATGAAATAATAATTATCAACCCCGTGAAACCACCCCTAAGGAAAATTGCCAAAAAAGATCCGTAAAAAAAACATAGAATCTACAAAAAAATTATAATCAAGTTCTAAAATAAAGGAACATACTCAGGAATATGTCCCCTAATTTACTTAATCGAAAAAAAATCATTTTCACCCCCGTGAAACCAATCCTAATTGAAATTGCCAAAAAAGATCCGTACAAAAAACATAAAATCTACAAAAAAATTATATTCAAGTTTTAAAATAAAGGAACATATTTAGGAAAATTTCCGCTAATTGACCCAATCAAATGAAATAATAATTATCAACCCCGTGAAACCACCCCTAAGGAAAATTGCCAAAAAAGATCCGTAAAAAAAACATAGAATCTACAAAAAAATTATAATCATGTTCTAAAATAAAGGAACATACTCAGGAATATGTCCCCTAATTTACTTAATAGAAAAAAAATCATTTTCACCCCCGTGAAACCAATCCTAATTGAAATTGCCAAAAAAGATCCGTACAAAAAACATAAAATCTACAAAAAAATTATATTCAAGTTTTAAAATAAAGGAACATATTTAGGAAAATTTCCGCTAATTGACCCAATCAAATGAAATAATAATTATCAACCCCGTGAAACCACCCCTAAGGAAAATTGCCAAAAAAGATCCGTAAAAAAAACATAGAATCTACAAAAAAATTATAATCAAGTTCTAAAATAAAGGAACATACTCAGGAATATGTCCCCTAATTTACTTAATCGAAAAAAAATCATTTTCACCCCCGTGAAACCAATCCTAATTGAAATTGCCAAAAAAGATCCGTACAAAAAACATAAAATCTACAAAAAAATTATATTCAAGTTTTAAAATAAAGGAACATATTTAGGAAAATTTCCGCTAATTGACCCAATCAAATGAAATAATAATTATCAACCCCGTGAAACCACCCCTAAGGAAAATTGCCAAAAAAGATCCGTAAAAAAAACATAGAATCTACAAAAAAATTATAATCAAGTTCTAAAATAAAGGAACATACTCAGGAATATGTCCCCTAATTTACTTAATCGAAAAAAAATCATTTTCACCCCCGTGAAACCAATCCTAATTGAAATTGCCAAAAAAGATCCGTACAAAAAACATAAAATCTACAAAAAAATTATATTCAAGTTTTAAAATAAAGGAACATATTTAGGAAAATTTCCGCTAATTGACCCAATCAAATGAAATAATAATTATCAACCCCGTGAAACCACCCCTAAGGAAAATTGCCAAAAAAGATCCGTAAAAAAAACATAGAATCTACAAAAAAATTATAATCAAGTTCTAAAATAAAGGAACATACTCAGGAATATGTCCCTTAATTTACTTAATCGAAAAAAAATCATTTTCACCCCCGTGAAACCAATCCTAATTGAAATTGCCAAAAAAGATCCGTACAAAAAACATAAAATCTACAAAAAAATTATATTCAAGTTCTAAAATAAAGGAACATATTTAGGAAAATTTCCGCTAATTCACCCAATCAAATGAAATAATAATTATCAACCCCGTGAAACCACCCTTAAGGAAAATTGCCAAAAAAGATCCGTAAAAAAAAAATAGAATCTACAAAAAAATTATAATCAAGTTCTAAAATAAAGGAACATACTCAGGAATATGTCCCCTAATTTACTTAATCGAAAAAAAATCATTTTCACCCCCGTGAAACCAATCCTAATTGAAATTGCCAAAAAAGATCCGTACAAAAAACATAAAATCTACAAAAAAATTATATTCAAGTTCTAAAATAAAGGAACATATTTAGAAAAATTTCCGCTAATTCACCCAATCAAATGAAATAATAATTATCAAGCCCGTGAAACCACCCCTAAGGAAAATTTCCAAAAAAGATCGGTACAAAAAACATAAAATCTACAAAAAAATGATAATCAAGTTCTAAAATAAAGGAACATACTCAGGAATATGTCCCCTAATTTACATTATCGAAAAAAATAATTTTCACCCTCGTGAAACCAATCCTAATTGAAATTGCCAAAAAAGATCCGTACAAAAAACATAAAATCTACAAAAAAATTATATTCAAGTTCTAAAATAAAGGAACATATTTAGGAAAATTTCCGCTAATTCACTCAATCAAATGAAATAATAATTATCAACCCCGTGAAACCACCCCTAAGGAAAATTGCCAAAAAAGATCCGTAAAAAAAACATAGAATCTACAAAAAAATTATAATCAAGTTCTAAAATAAAGGAACATACTCAGGAATATGTCCCCTAATTTACTTAATCGAAAAAAATCATTTTCACCCCCGTGAAACCAATCCTAATTGAAATTGCCAAAAAAGATCCGTACAAAAAACATAAAATCTACAAAAAAATTATATTCAAGTTTTAAAATAAAGGAACATATTTAGGAAAATTTCCGCTAATTGACCCAATCAAATGAAATAATAATTATCAACCCCGTGAAACCACCCCTAAGGAAAATTGCCAAAAAAGATCCGTAAAAAAAACATAGAATCTACAAAAAAATTATAATCAAGTTCTAAAATAAAGGAACATACTCAGGAATATGTCCCCTAATTTACTTAATCGAAAAAAAATCATTTTCACCCCCGTGAAACCAATCCTAATTGAAATTGCCAAAAAAGATCCGTACAAAAAACATAAAATCTACAAAAAAATTATAATCAAGTTCTAAAATAAAGGAACATACTCAGGAATATGTCCCCTAATTTACATTATCGAAAAAAATAATTTTCACCCCCGTGAAACCAATCCTAATTGAAATTGCCAAAAAAGATCCGTACAAAAAACATAAAATCTACAAAAAAATTATATTCAAGTTCTAAAATAAAGGAACATATTTAGGAAAATTTCCGCTAATTGACCCAATCAAATGAAATAATAATTATCAACCCCGTGAAACCACCCCTAAGGAAAATTGCCAAAAAAGATCCGTAAAAAAAACATAGAATCTACAAAAAAATTATAATCAAGTTCTAAAATAAAGGAACATACTCAAAAATATGTCCCCTAATTTTCTTAATCGAAAAAAAATCATTTTCACCCCCGTGAAACCAATCCTAATTGAAATTGCCAAAAAAGATCCGTACAAAAAACATAAAATCTACAAAAAAATTATATTCAAGTTCTAAAATAAAGGAACATATTTAGAAAAATTTCCGCTAATTCACCCAATCAAATGAAATAATAATTATCAAGCCCGTGAAACCACCCCTAAGGAAAATTTCCAAAAAAGATCGGTACAAAAAACATAAAATCTACAAAAAAATGATAATCAAGTTCTAAAATAAAGGAACATACTCAGGAATATGTCCCCTAATTTACATTATCGAAAAAAATAATTTTCACCCTCGTGAAACCAATCCTAATTGAAATTGCCAAAAAAGATCCGTACAAAAAACATAAAATCTACAAAAAAATTATATTCAAGTTCTAAAATAAAGGAACATATTTAGGAAAATTTCCGCTAATTCACTCAATCAAATGAAATAATAATTATCAACCCCGTGAAACCACCCCTAAGGAAAATTGCCAAAAAAGATCCGTAAAAAAAACATAGAATCTACAAAAAAATTATAATCAAGTTCTAAAATAAAGGAACATACTCAGGAATATGTCCCCTAATTTACTTAATCGAAAAAAATCATTTTCACCCCCGTGAAACCAATCCTAATTGAAATTGCCAAAAAAGATCCGTACAAAAAACATAAAATCTACAAAAAAATTATATTCAAGTTTTAAAATAAAGGAACATATTTAGGAAAATTTCCGCTAATTGACCCAATCAAATGAAATAATAATTATCAACCCCGTGAAACCACCCCTAAGGAAAATTGCCAAAAAAGATCCGTAAAAAAAACATAGAATCTACAAAAAAATTATAATCAAGTTCTAAAATAAAGGAACATACTCAGGAATATGTCCCCTAATTTACTTAATCGAAAAAAAATCATTTTCACCCCCGTGAAACCAATCCTAATTGAAATTGCCAAAAAAGATCCGTACAAAAAACATAAAATCTACAAAAAAATTATAATCAAGTTCTAAAATAAAGGAACATACTCAGGAATATGTCCCCTAATTTACATTATCGAAAAAAATAATTTTCACCCCCGTGAAACCAATCCTAATTGAAATTGCCAAAAAAGATCCGTACAAAAAACATAAAATCTACAAAAAAATTATATTCAAGTTCTAAAATAAAGGAACATATTTAGGAAAATTTCCGCTAATTGACCCAATCAAATGAAATAATAATTATCAACCCCGTGAAACCACCCCTAAGGAAAATTGCCAAAAAAGATCCGTAAAAAAAACATAGAATCTACAAAAAAATTATAATCAAGTTCTAAAATAAAGGAACATACTCAAAAATATGTCCCCTAATTTTCTTAATCGAAAAAAAATCATTTTCACCCCCGTGAAACCAATCCTAATTGAAATTGCCAAAAAAGATCCGTACAAAAAACATAAAATCTACAAAAAAATTATATTCAAGTTCTAAAATAAAGGAACATATTTAGGAAAATTTCCGCTAATTCACCCAATCAAATGAAATAATAATTATCAACCCCGTGAAACCACCCCTAAGGAAAATTGCCAAAAAAGATCCGTAAAAAAAACATAGAATCTACAAAAAAATTATAATCAAGTTCTAAAATAAAGGAACATACTCAGGAATATGTCCCCTAATTTACTTAATCGAAAAAAAATCATTTTCACCCCCGTGAAACCAATCCTAATTGAAATTGCCAAAAAAGATCCGTACAAAAAACATAAAATCTACAAAAAAATTATATTCAAGTTCTAAAATAAAGGAACATAATTAGGAAAATTTCCGCTAATTCACCCAATCAAATGAAATAATAATTATCAAGCCCGTGAAACCACCCCTAAGGAAAATTTCCAAAAAGATCGGTACAAAAAACATAAAATCTAAAAAAAAATGATAATCAAGTTCTAAAATAAAGGAACATACTCAGGAATATGTCCCCTAATTTACATTATCGAAAAAAATAATTTTCACCACCGTGAAACCAATCCTAATTGAAATTGCCAAAAAAGATCCGTACAAAAAACATAAAATCTACAAAAAAATTATATTCAAGTTCTAAAATAAAGGAACATACTTAGGAAATTGTACCCTAATTTACCCTTTTTAAATAAAATAATTATCAACCAAAAAAAACCAACCCTAAGAAAAATTGCCACAAAAGATCCGTAAAAAAACATAAAATCTACAAAAAAATTATAATCAAGTTCTAAAATAAAGGAACATACTCAGGAATATAACCCCTAATTTACTTAATCGAAAAAAAATCATTTTCACCCCCGTGAAACCAATCCTAATTGAAATTGCCAAAAAAGATCCGTACAAAAAACATAAAATCTACAAAAAAATTATATTCAAGTTCTAAAATAAAGGAACATAATTAGGAAAATTTCCGGTAATTCACCCAATCAAATGAAATAATAATTATCAAGCCCGTGAAACCACCCCTAAGGAAAATTTCCAAAAAAGATCGGTACAAAAAACATAAAATCTACAAAAAAATGATAATCAAGTTCTAAAATAAAGGAACATACTCAGGAATATGTCCCCTAATTTACATTATCGAAAAAAATAATTTTCACCACCGTGAAACCAATCCTAATTGAAATTGCCAAAAAAGATCCGTACAAAAAACATAAAATCTACAAAAAAATTATATTCAAGTTCTAAAATAAAGGAACATACTTAGGAAATTGTACCCTAATTTACCCTTTTTAAATAAAATAATTATCAACCAAAAAAAACCAACCCTAAGAAAAATTGCCACAAAAGATCCGTAAAAAAACATAAAATCTACAAAAAAATTATAATCAAGTTCTAAAATAAAGGAACATACTCAGGAATATAACCCCTAATTTACTTAATCGAAAAAAAATCATTTTCACCCCCGTGAAACCAATCCTAATTGAAATTGCCAAAAAAGATCCGTACAAAAAACATAAAATCTACAAAAAAATTATATTCAAGTTCTAAAATAAAGGAACATACTCAGGAATATGTCCCCTAATTTACTTAATCGAAAAAAAATCATTTTCACCCCCGTAAAACCAATCCTAATTGAAATTGCCAAAAAAGATCCGTACAAAAAACATAAAATCTACAAAAAAATTATATTCAAGTTCTAAAATAAAGGAACATATTTAGAAAAATTTCCGCTAATTCACCCAATCAAATGAAATAATAATTATCAAGCCCGTGAAACCACCCCTAAGGAAAATTTCCAAAAAAGATCGGTACAAAAAACATAAAATCTACAAAAAAATGATAATCAAGTTCTAAAATAAAGGAACATACTCAGGAATATGTCCCCTAATTTACATTATCGAAAAAAATAATTTTCACCCTCGTGAAACCAATCCTAATTGAAATTGCCAAAAAAGATCCGTACAAAAAACATAAAATCTACAAAAAAATTATATTCAAGTTCTAAAATAAAGGAACATATTTAGGAAAATTTCCGCTAATTCACTCAATCAAATGAAATAATAATTATCAACCCCGTGAAACCACCCCTAAGGAAAATTGCCAAAAAAGATCCGTAAAAAAAACATAGAATCTACAAAAAAATTATAATCAAGTTCTAAAATAAAGGAACATACTCAGGAATATGTCCCCTAATTTACTTAATCGAAAAAAATCATTTTCACCCCCGTGAAACCAATCCTAATTGAAATTGCCAAAAAAGATCCGTACAAAAAACATAAAATCTACAAAAAAATTATATTCAAGTTTTAAAATAAAGGAACATATTTAGGAAAATTTCCGCTAATTGACCCAATCAAATGAAATAATAATTATCAACCCCGTGAAACCACCCCTAAGGAAAATTGCCAAAAAAGATCCGTAAAAAAAACATAGAATCTACAAAAAAATTATAATCAAGTTCTAAAATAAAGGAACATACTCAGGAATATGTCCCCTAATTTACTTAATCGAAAAAAAATCATTTTCACCCCCGTGAAACCAATCCTAATTGAAATTGCCAAAAAAGATCCGTACAAAAAACATAAAATCTACAAAAAAATTATAATCAAGTTCTAAAATAAAGGAACATACTCAGGAATATGTCCCCTAATTTACATTATCGAAAAAAATAATTTTCACCCCCGTGAAACCAATCCTAATTGAAATTGCCAAAAAAGATCCGTACAAAAAACATAAAATCTACAAAAAAATTATATTCAAGTTCTAAAATAAAGGAACATATTTAGGAAAATTTCCGCTAATTGACCCAATCAAATGAAATAATAATTATCAACCCCGTGAAACCACCCCTAAGGAAAATTGCCAAAAAAGATCCGTAAAAAAAACATAGAATCTACAAAAAAATTATAATCAAGTTCTAAAATAAAGGAACATACTCAAAAATATGTCCCCTAATTTTCTTAATCGAAAAAAAATCATTTTCACCCCCGTGAAACCAATCCTAATTGAAATTGCCAAAAAAGATCCGTACAAAAAACATAAAATCTACAAAAAAATTATATTCAAGTTCTAAAATAAAGGAACATATTTAGAAAAATTTCCGCTAATTCACCCAATCAAATGAAATAATAATTATCAAGCCCGTGAAACCACCCCTAAGGAAAATTTCCAAAAAAGATCGGTACAAAAAACATAAAATCTACAAAAAAATGATAATCAAGTTCTAAAATAAAGGAACATACTCAGGAATATGTCCCCTAATTTACATTATCGAAAAAAATAATTTTCACCCTCGTGAAACCAATCCTAATTGAAATTGCCAAAAAAGATCCGTACAAAAAACATAAAATCTACAAAAAAATTATATTCAAGTTCTAAAATAAAGGAACATATTTAGGAAAATTTCCGCTAATTCACTCAATCAAATGAAATAATAATTATCAACCCCGTGAAACCACCCCTAAGGAAAATTGCCAAAAAAGATCCGTAAAAAAAACATAGAATCTACAAAAAAATTATAATCAAGTTCTAAAATAAAGGAACATACTCAGGAATATGTCCCCTAATTTACTTAATCGAAAAAAATCATTTTCACCCCCGTGAAACCAATCCTAATTGAAATTGCCAAAAAAGATCCGTACAAAAAACATAAAATCTACAAAAAAATTATATTCAAGTTTTAAAATAAAGGAACATATTTAGGAAAATTTCCGCTAATTGACCCAATCAAATGAAATAATAATTATCAACCCCGTGAAACCACCCCTAAGGAAAATTGCCAAAAAAGATCCGTAAAAAAAACATAGAATCTACAAAAAAATTATAATCAAGTTCTAAAATAAAGGAACATACTCAGGAATATGTCCCCTAATTTACTTAATCGAAAAAAAATCATTTTCACCCCCGTGAAACCAATCCTAATTGAAATTGCCAAAAAAGATCCGTACAAAA
This sequence comes from Ganaspis brasiliensis, assembly GCA_037103525.1. Taxonomy (NCBI): domain Eukaryota; kingdom Metazoa; phylum Arthropoda; class Insecta; order Hymenoptera; family Figitidae; genus Ganaspis; species Ganaspis brasiliensis. The sequence continues at coordinate 507,968 of JAZKLR010000221.1, read as the reverse complement.
AACATAAAATCTACAAAAAAATTATAATCAAGTTCTAAAATAAAGGAACATACTCAGGAATATGTCCCCTAATTTACATTATCGAAAAAAATATTTTTCACCCCCGTGAAACCAATCCTAATTGAAATTGCCAAAAAAGATCCGTACAAAAAACATAAAATCTACAAAAAAATTATATTCAAGTTCTAAAATAAAGGAACATATTTAGGAAAATTTCCGCTAATTGACCCAATCAAATGAAATAATAATTATCAACCCCGTGAAACCACCCCTAAGGAAAATTGCCAAAAAAGATCCGTAAAAAAAACATAGAATCTACAAAAAAATTATAATCAAGTTCTAAAATAAAGGAACATACTCAAAAATATGTCCCCTAATTTTCTTAATCGAAAAAAAATCATTTTCACCCCCGTGAAACCAATCCTAATTGAAATTGCCAAAAAAGATCCGTACAAAAAACATAAAATCTACAAAAAAATTATATTCAAGTTCTAAAATAAAGGAACATATTTAGGAAAATTTCCGCTAATTCACTCAATCAAATGAAATAATAATTATCAACCCCGTGAAACCACCCCTAAGGAAAATAGCCAAAAAAGATCCGTAAAAAAAACATAGAATCTACAAAAAAATTATAATCAAGTTCTAAAATAAAGGAACATACTCAGAAATATGTCCCCTAATTTACTTAATCGAAAAAAAATCATTTTCACCCCCGTGAAACCAATCCTAATTGAAATTGCCAAAAAAGATCCGTACAAAAAACATAAAATCTACAAAAAAATTATATTCAAGTTCTAAAATAAAGGAACATATTTAGGAAAATTTCCGCTAATTCACCCAATCAAATGAAATAATAATTATCAACCCCGTGAAACCACCCCTAAGGAAAATTGCCAAAAAAGATCCGTAAAAAAAACATAGAATCTACAAAAAAATTATAATCAAGTTCTAAAATAAAGGAACATACTCAGGAATATGTCCCCTAATTTACTTAATCGAAAAAAAATCATTTTCACCCCCGTGAAACCAATCCTAATTGAAATTGCCAAAAAAGATCCGTACAAAAAACATAAAATCTACAAAAAAATTATATTCAAGTTCTAAAATAAAGGAACATAATTAGGAAAATTTCCGCTAATTCACCCAATCAAATGAAATAATAATTATCAAGCCCGTGAAACCACCCCTAAGGAAAATTTCCAAAAAAGATCGGTACAAAAAACATAAAATCTAAAAAAAAATGATAATCAAGTTCTAAAATAAAGGAACATACTCAGGAATATGTCCCCTAATTTACATTATCGAAAAAAATAATTTTCACCACCGTGAAACCAATCCTAATTGAAATTGCCAAAAAAGATCCGTACAAAAAACATAAAATCTACAAAAAAATTATATTCAAGTTCTAAAATAAAGGAACATACTTAGGAAATTGTACCCTAATTTACCCTTTTTAAATAAAATAATTATCAACCAAAAAAAACCAACCCTAAGAAAAATTGCCAAAAAAGATCCGTAAAAAAAACATAGAATCTACAAAAAAATTATAATCAAGTTCTAAAATAAAGGAACATACTCAGGAATATGTCCCCTAATTTACTTAATCGAAAAAAAATCATTTTCACCCCCGTGAAACCAATCCTAATTGAAATTGCCAAAAAAGATCCGTACAAGAAACATAAAATCTACAAAAAAATTATATTCAAGTTCTAAAATAAAGGAACATAATTAGGAAAATTTCCGCTAATTCACCCAATCAAATGAAATAATAATTATCAAGCCCGTGAAACCACCCCTAAGGAAAATTTCCAAAAAAGATCGGTACAAAAAACATAAAATCTACAAAAAAATGATAATCAAGTTCTAAAATAAAGGAACATACTCAGGAATATGTCCCCTAATTTACATTATCGAAAAAAATAATTTTCACCACCGTGAAACCAATCCTAATTGAAATTGCCAAAAAAGATCCGTACAAAAAACATAAAATCTACAAAAAAATTATATTCAAGTTCTAAAATAAAGGAACATACTTAGGAAATTGTACCCTAATTTACCCTTTTTAAATAAAATAATTATCAACCAAAAAAAACCAACCCTAAGAAAAATTGCCACAAAAGATCCGTAAAAAAACATAAAATCTACAAAAAAATTATAATCAAGTTCTAAAATAAAGGAACATACTCAGGAATATAACCCCTAATTTACTTAATCGAAAAAAAATCATTTTCACCCCCGTGAAACCAATCCTAATTGAAATTGCCAAAAAAGATCCGTACAAAAAACATAAAATCTACAAAAAAATTATATTCAAGTTCTAAAATAAAGGAACATAATTAGGAAAATTTCCGCTAATTCACCCAATCAAATGAAATAATAATTATCAAGCCCGTGAAACCACCCCTAAAGAAAATTTCCAAAAAAGATCGGTACAAAAAACATAAAATCTACAAAAAAATGATAATCAAGTTCTAAAATAAAGGGACATACTCAGGAATATGTCCCCTAATTTACATTATCAAAAAAAATAATTTTCACCCCCGTGAAACCAATCCTAATTGAAATTGCCAAAAAAGATCCGTACAAAAAACATAAAATCTACAAAAAAATTATATTCAAGTTCTAAAATAAAGGAACATATTTAGGAAAATTTCCGCTAATTCACCCAATCAAATGAAATAATAATTATCAACCCCGTGAAACCACCCCTAAGGAAAATTGCCAAAAAAGATCCGTAAAAAAAACATAGAATCTACAAAAAAATTATAATCAAGTTCTAAAATAAAGGAACATACTCAGGAATATGTCCCCTAATTTACTTAATCGAAAAAAAATCATTTTCACCCCCGTGAAACCAATCCTAATTGAAATTGCCAAAAAAGATCCGTACAAAAAACATAAAATCTACAAAAAAATTATATTCAAGTTCTAAAATAAAGGAACATAATTAGGAAAATTTCCGCTAATTCACCCAATCAAATGAAATAATAATTATCAAGCCCGTGAAACCACCCCTAAGGAAAATTTCCAAAAAAGATCGGTACAAAAAACATAAAATCTACAAAAAAATGATAATCAAGTTCTAAAATAAAGGAACATACTCAGGAATATGTCCCCTAATTTACATTATCGAAAAAAATAATTTTTACCACCGTGAAACCAATCCTAATTGAAATTGCCAAAAAAGATCCGTACAAAAAACATAAAATCTACAAAAAAATTATATTCAAGTTCTAAAATAAAGGAACATACTTAGGAAATTGTACCCTAATTTACCCTTTTTAAATAAAATAATTATCAACCAAAAAAAACCAACCCTAAGAAAAATTGCCACAAAAGATCCGTAAAAAAACATAAAATCTACAAAAAAATTATAATCAAGTTCTAAAATAAAGGAACATACTCAGGAATATAACCCCTAATTTACTTAATCGAAAAAAAATCATTTTCACCCCCGTGAAACCAATCCTAATTGAAATTGCCAAAAAAGATCCGTACAAAAAACATAAAATCTACAAAAAAATTATATTCAAGTTCTAAAATAAAGGAACATATTTAGAAAAATTTCCGCTAATTCATCCAATCAAATGAAATAATAATTATCAAGCCCGTGAAACCACCCCTAAGGAAAATTGCCAAAAAAGATCCGTAAAAAAAACATAGAATCTACAAAAAAATTATAATCAAGTTCTAAAATAAAGGAACATACTCAGAAATATGTCCCCTAATTTACTTAATCGAAAAAAAATCATTTTCACCCCCGTGAAACCAATCCTAATTGAAATTGCCAAAAAAGATCCGTACAAAAAACATAAAATCTACAAAAAAATTATATTCAAGTTCTAAAATAAAGGAACATAATTAGGAAAATTTCCGCTAATTCACCCAATCAAATGAAATAATAATTATCAAGCCCGTGAAACCACCCCTAAAGAAAATTTCCAAAAAAGATCGGTACAAAAAACATAAAATCTACAAAAAAATGATAATCAAGTTCTAAAATAAAGGGACATACTCAGGAATATGTCCCCTAATTTACATTATCAAAAAAAATAATTTTCACCCCCGTGAAACCAATCCTAATTGAAATTGCCAAAAAAGATCCGTACAAAAAACATAAAATCTACAAAAAAATTATATTCAAGTTCTAAAATAAAGGAACATATTTAGGAAAATTTCCGCTAATTCACCCAATCAAATGAAATAATAATTATCAACCCCGTGAAACCACCCCTAAGGAAAATTGCCAAAAAAGATCCGTAAAAAAAACATAGAATCTACAAAAAAATTATAATCAAGTTCTAAAATAAAGGAACATACTCAGGAATATGTCCCCTAATTTACTTAATCGAAAAAAAATCATTTTCACCCCCGTGAAACCAATCCTAATTGAAATTGCCAAAAAAGATCCGTACAAAAAACATAAAATCTACAAAAAAATTATATTCAAGTTCTAAAATAAAGGAACATAATTAGGAAAATTTCCGCTAATTCACCCAATCAAATGAAATAATAATTATCAAGCCCGTGAAACCACCCCTAAGGAAAATTTCCAAAAAAGATCGGTACAAGAAACATAAAATCTACAAAAAAATGATAATCAAGTTCTAAAATAAAGGAACATACTCAGGAATATGTCCCCTAATTTACATTATCGAAAAAAATAATTTTTACCACCGTGAAACCAATCCTAATTGAAATTGCCAAAAAAGATCCGTACAAAAAACATAAAATCTACAAAAAAATTATATTCAAGTTCTAAAATAAAGGAACATACTTAGGAAATTGTACCCTAATTTACCCTTTTTAAATAAAATAATTATCAACCAAAAAAAACCAACCCTAAGAAAAATTGCCACAAAAGATCCGTAAAAAAACATAAAATCTACAAAAAAATTATATTCAAGTTCTAAAATAAAGGAACATATTTAGAAAAATTTCCGCTAATTCACCCAATCAAATGAAATAATAATTATCAACCCCGTGAAACCACCCCTAAGGAAAATTGCCAAAAAAGATCCGTAAAAAAAACATACAATCTACAAAAAAATTATAATCAAGTTCTAAAATAAAGGAACATATTTAAAAAAATTTCCGCTAATTCACCCAATCAAATGAAATAATAATTATCAACCCCGTGAAACCACCCCTAAGGAAAATTGCCAAAAAAGATCCGTAAAAAAAACATAGAATCTACAAAAAAATTATAATCAAGTTCTAAAATAAAGGAACATACTCAGGAATATGTCCCCTAATTTACTTAATCGAAAAAAAATCATTTTCACCCCCGTGAAACCAATCCTAATTGAAATTGCCAAAAAAGATCCGTACAAGAAACATAAAATCTACAAAAAAATTATATTCAAGTTCTAAAATAAAGGAACATATTTAAAAAAATTTCCGCTAATTCACCCAATCAAATGAAATAATAATTATCAACCCCGTGAAACCACCCCTAAGGAAAATTGCCAAAAAAGATCCGTAAAAAAAACATAGAATCTACAAAAAAATTATAATCAAGTTCTAAAATAAAGGAACATACTCAGGAATATGTCCCCTAATTTACTTAATCGAAAAAAAATCATTTTCACCCCCGTGAAACCAATCCTAATTGAAATTGCCAAAAAAGATCCGTACAAAAAACATAAAATCTACAAAAAAATTATATTCAAGTTCTAAAATAAAGGAACATATTTAGAAAAATTTCCGCTAATTCACCCAATCAAATGAAATAATAATTATCAAGCCCGTGAAACCACCCCTAAGGAAAATTTCCAAAAAAGATCGGTACAAAAAACATAAAATCTACAAAAAAATGATAATCAAGTTCTAAAATAAAGGAACATACTCAGGAATATGTCCCCTAATTTACATTATCGAAAAAAATAATTTTCACCCCCGTGAAACCAATCCTAATTGAAATTGCCAAAAAAGATCCGTACAAAAAACATAAAATCTACAAAAAAATTATATTCAAGTTCTAAAATAAAGGAACATATTTAGGAAAATTTCCGCTAATTCACTCAATCAAATGAAATAATAATTATCAACCCCGTGAAACCACCCCTAAGGAAAATTGCCAAAAAAGATCCGTAAAAAAAACATAGAATCTACAAAAAAATTATAATCAAGTTCTAAAATAAAGGAACATACTCAGAAATATGTCCCCTAATTTACTTAATCAAAAAAAAATCATTTTCACCCCCGTGAAACCAATCCTAATTGAAATTGCCAAAAAAGATCCGTACAAAAAACATAAAATCTACAAAAAAATTATATTCAAGTTCTAAAATAAAGGAACATATTTAGGAAAATTTCCGCTAATTCACCCAATCAAATGAAATAATAATTATCAACCCCGTGAAACCACCCCTAAGGAAAATTGCCAAAAAAGATCCGTAAAAAAAACATAGAATCTACAAAAAAATTATAATCAAGTTCTAAAATAAAGGAACATACTCAGGAATATGTCCCCTAATTTACTTAATCGAAAAAAAATCATTTTCACCCCCGTGAAACCAATCCTAATTGAAATTGCCAAAAAAGATCCGTACAAAAAACATAAAATCTACAAAAAAATTATATTCAAGTTCTAAAATAAAGGAACATATTTAGAAAAATTTCCGCTAATTCACCCAATCAAATGAAATAATAATTATCAAGCCCGTGAAACCACCCCTAAGGAAAATTTCCAAAAAAGATCGGTACAAAAAACATAAAATCTACAAAAAAATGATAATCAAGTTCTAAAATAAAGGAACATACTCAGGAATATGTCCTCTAATTTACATTATCGAAAAAAATAATTTTCACCACCGTGAAACCAATCCTAATTGAAATTGCCAAAAAAGATCCGTACAAAAAACATAAAATCTACAAAAAAAATATATTCAAGTTCTAAAATAAAGGAACATACTTAGGAAACTGTACCCTAATTTACCCTTTCAAATAAAATAATTATCAACCAAAAAAAACCAACCCTAAGAAAAATTGCCACAAAAGATCCGTAAAAAAACATAAAATCTACAAAAAAATTATAATCAAGTTCTAAAATAAAGGAACATACTCAGGAATATGTCCCCTAATTTACTTAATCGAAAAAAAATCATTTTCACCCCCGTGAAACCAATCCTAATTGAAATTGCCAAAAAAGATCCGTACAAAAAACATAAAATCTACAAAAAAATTATATTCAAGTTCTAAAATAAAGGAACATATTTAGGAAAATTTCCGCTAATTCACCCAATCAAATGAAATAATAATTATGAAGCCCGTGAAACCACCCCTAAGGAAAATTTCCAAAAAAGATCGGTACAAAAAACATAAAATCTACAAAAAAATGATAATCAAGTTCTAAAATAAAGGAACATACTCAGGAATATGTCCCCTAATTTACATTATCGAAAAAAATAATTTTCACCCCCGTGAAACCAATCCTAATTGAAATTGCCAAAAAAGATCCGTACAAAAAACATAAAATCTACAAAAAAATTATATTCAAGTTCTAAAATAAAGGAACATATTTAGGAATATGTCCCCTAATTTACTTAATCGAAAAAAAATCATTTTCACCCCCGTGAAACCAATCCTAATTGAAATTGCCAAAAAAGATCCGTACAAAAAACATAAAATCTACAAAAAAATTATATTCAAGTTCTAAAATAAAGGAACATATTTAGGAAAATTTCCGCTAATTCACCCAATCAAATGAAATAATAATTATCAAGCCCGTGAAACCACCCCTAAGGAAAATTTCCAAAAAAGATCGGTACAAAAAACATAAAATCTACAAAAAAATGATAATCCAGTTCTAAAATAAAGGAACATACTCAACAATATGTCCCCTAATTTACATTATCGAAAAAAATAATTTTCACCCCCGTGAAACCAATCCTAATTGAAATTGCCAAAAAAGATCCGTACAAAAAACATAAAATCTACAAAAAAATTATATTCAAGTTCTAAAATAAAGGAACATATTTAGGAAAATTTCCGCTAATTGACCCAATCAAATGAAATAATAATTATCAACCCCGTGAAACCACCCCTAAGGAAAATTGCCAAAAAAGATCCGTAAAAAAAACATAGAATCTACAAAAAAATTATAATCAAGTTCTAAAATAAAGGAACATACTCAGAAATATGTCCCCTAATTTACTTAATCAAAAAAAAATCATTTTCACCCCCGTGAAACCAATCCTAATTGAAATTGCCAAAAAAGATCCGTACAAAAAACATAAAATCTACAAAAAAATTATATTCAAGTTCTAAAATAAAGGAACATATTTAGGAAAATTTCCGCTAATTCACCCAATCAAATGAAATAATAATTATCAACCCCGTGAAACCACCCCTAAGGAAAATTGCCAAAAAAGATCCGTAAAAAAAACATAGAATCTACAAAAAAATTATAATCAAGTTCTAAAATAAAGGAACATACTCAGGAATATGTCCCCTAATTTACTTAATCGAAAAAAAATCATTTTCACCCCCGTGAAACCAATCCTAATTGAAATTGCCAAAAAAGATCCGTACAAAAAACATAAAATCTACAAAAAAATTATATTCAAGTTCTAAAATAAAGGAACATATTTAGAAAAATTTCCGCTAATTCACCCAATCAAATGAAATAATAATTATCAAGCCCGTGAAACCACCCCTAAGGAAAATTTCCAAAAAAGATCGGTACAAAAAACATAAAATCTACAAAAAAATGATAATCAAGTTCTAAAATAAAGGAACATACTCAGGAATATGTCCTCTAATTTACATTATCGAAAAAAATAATTTTCACCACCGTGAAACCAATCCTAATTGAAATTGCCAAAAAAGATCCGTACAAAAAACATAAAATCTACAAAAAAAATATATTCAAGTTCTAAAATAAAGGAACATACTTAGGAAACTGTACCCTAATTTACCCTTTCAAATAAAATAATTATCAACCAAAAAAAACCAACCCTAAGAAAAATTGCCACAAAAGATCCGTAAAAAAACATAAAATCTACAAAAAAATTATAATCAAGTTCTAAAATAAAGGAACATACTCAGGAATATGTCCCCTAATTTACTTAATCGAAAAAAAATCATTTTCACCCCCGTGAAACCAATCCTAATTGAAATTGCCAAAAAAGATCCGTACAAAAAACATAAAATCTACAAAAAAATTATATTCAAGTTCTAAAATAAAGGAACATATTTAGGAAAATTTCCGCTAATTCACCCAATCAAATGAAATAATAATTATGAAGCCCGTGAAACCACCCCTAAGGAAAATTTCCAAAAAAGATCGGTACAAAAAACATAAAATCTACAAAAAAATGATAATCAAGTTCTAAAATAAAGGAACATACTCAGGAATATGTCCCCTAATTTACATTATCGAAAAAAATAATTTTCACCCCCGTGAAACCAATCCTAATTGAAATTGCCAAAAAAGATCCGTACAAAAAACATAAAATCTACAAAAAAATTATATTCAAGTTCTAAAATAAAGGAACATATTTAGGAATATGTCCCCTAATTTACTTAATCGAAAAAAAATCATTTTCACCCCCGTGAAACCAATCCTAATTGAAATTGCCAAAAAAGATCCGTACAAAAAACATAAAATCTACAAAAAAATTATATTCAAGTTCTAAAATAAAGGAACATATTTAGGAAAATTTCCGCTAATTCACCCAATCAAATGAAATAATAATTATCAAGCCCGTGAAACCACCCCTAAGGAAAATTTCCAAAAAAGATCGGTACAAAAAACATAAAATCTACAAAAAAATGATAATCCAGTTCTAAAATAAAGGAACATACTCAACAATATGTCCCCTAATTTACATTATCGAAAAAAATAATTTTCACCCCCGTGAAACCAATCCTAATTGAAATTGCCAAAAAAGATCCGTACAAAAAACATAAAATCTACAAAAAAATTATATTCAAGTTCTAAAATAAAGGAACATATTTAGGAAAATTTCCGCTAATTGACCCAATCAAATGAAATAATAATTATCAACCCCGTGAAACCACCCCTAAGGAAAATTGCCAAAAAAGATCCGTAAAAAAAACATAGAATCTACAAAAAAATTATAATCAAGTTATAAAATAAAGGAACATACTCAGGAATATGTCCCCTAATTTACTTCATCGAAAAAAAATCATTTTTACCCCCGTGAAACCAATCCTAATTGAAATTGCCAAAAAAGATCCGTACAAAAAACATAAAATCTACAAAAAAATTATATTCAAGTTTTAAAATAAAGGAACATATTTAGGAAAATTTCCGCTAATTGACCCAATCAAATGAAATAATAATTATCAACCCCGTGAAACCACCCCTAAGGAAAATTGCCAAAAAAGATCCGTAAAAAAAACATAGAATCTACAAAAAAATTATAATCAAGTTCTAAAATAAAGGAACATACTCAGGAATATGTCCCCTAATTTACTTAATCGAAAAAAAATCATTTTCACCCCCGTGAAACCAATCCTAATTGAAATTGACAAAAAAGATCCGTACAAAAAACATAAAATCTACAAAAAAATTATATTCAAGTTCTAAAATAAAGGAACATATTTAGGAAAATTTCCGCTAATTCACCCAATCAAATGAAATAATAATTATCAACCCCGTGAAACCACCCCTAAGGAAAATTGCCAAAAAAGATCCGTAAAAAAAACATAGAATCTACAAAAAAATTATAATCAAGTTCTAAAATAAAGAAACATACTCAGGAATATGTCCCCTAATTTACTTAATCGAAAAAAAATCATTTTCACCCCCGTGAAACCAATCCTAATTGAAATTGCCAAAAAAGATCCGTACAAAAAACATAAAATCTACAAAAAAATTATATTCAAGTTCTAAAATAAAGGAACATATTTAGGAAAATTTCCGCTAATTCACCCAATCAAATGAAATAATAATTATCAAGCCCGTGAAACCACCCCTAAGGAAAATTTTCAAAAAAGATCGGTACGAAAAACATAAAATCTACAAAAAAATGATAATCAAGTTCTAAAATAAAGGAACATATTTAGGAATATGTCCCCTAATTTACATTATCGAAAAAAATAATTTTCACCACCGTGAAACCAATCCTAATTGAAATTGCCAAAAAAGATCCGTACAAAAAACATAAAATGTACAAAAAAATTATATTCAAGTTCTAAAATAAAGGAACATATTTAGGAAAATTTCCGCTAATTCACCCAATCAAATGAAATAATAATTATCAACCCCGTGAAACCACCCCTAAGGAAAATTGCCAAAAAAGATCCGTAAAAAAAACATAGAATCTACAAAAAAATTATAATCAAGTTCTAAAATAAAGGAACATACTCAGGAATATGTCCCCTAATTTACTTCATCGAAAAAAAATCATCTTCACCCACGTGAAACCAATCCTTATTGAAATTGCCAAAAAAGATCCGTACAAAAAACATAAAATCTACAAAAAAATTATATTCAAGTTCTAAAATAAAGGAACATATTTAGGAAAATTTCCGCTAATTCACCCAATCAAATGAAATAATAATTATCAAGCCCGTGAAACCACCCCTAAGGAAAATTTCCAAAAAAGATCGGTACAAAAAACATAAAATCTACAAAAAAATGATAATCAAGTTCTAAAATAAAGGAACATACTCAGGAATATGTCCCCTAATTTACATTATCGAAAAAAATAATTTTCACCCCCGTGAAACCAATCCTAATTGAAATTGCCAAAAAAGATCCGTACAAAAAACATAAAATCTACAAAAAAATTATATTCAAGTTCTAAAATAAAGGAACATATTTAGGAAAATTTCCGCTAATTCACTCAATCAAATGAAATAATAATTATCAACCCCGTGAAACCACCCCTAAGGAAAATTGCCAAAAAAGATCCGTAAAAAAAACATAGAATCTACAAAAAAATTATAATGAAGTTCTAAAATAAAGGAACATACTCAGGAATATGTCCCCTAATTTACTTAATCGAAAAAAAATCATTTTCACCCCCGTGAAACCAATCCTAATTGAAATTGCCAAAAAAATCCGTACAAAAAACATAAAATCTACAAAAAAATTATATTCAAGTTCTAAAATAAAGGTACATATTTAGGAAAATTTCCGCTAATTCACCCAATTAAATGAAATAATAATTATCAACCCCGTGAAACCACCCCTAAGGAAAATTGCCAAAAAAGATCCGTAAAAAAAACATAGAATCTACAAAAAAATGATAATCAAGTTCTAAAATAAAGGAACATACTCAAGAATATGTCCCCTAATTTACATTATCGAAAAAAATAATTTTCACCCCCGTGAAACCAATCCTAATTGAAATTGCCAAAAAAGATCCGTACAAAAAACATAAAATCTACAAAAAAATTATATTCAAGTTCTAAAATAAAGGAACATATTTAGGAAAATTTCCGCTAATTGACCCAATCAAATGAAATAATAATTATCAACCCCGTGAAACCACCCCTAAGGAAAATTGCCAAAAAAGATCCGTAAAATAAACATAGAATCTACAAAAAAATTATAATCAAGTTATAAAATAAAGGAACATACTCAGGAATATGTCCCCTAATTTACTTAATCGAAAAAAAATCATTTTCACCCCCGTGAAACCAATCCTAATTGAAATTACCAAAAAAGATCCGTACAAAAAACATAAAATCTACAAAAAAATTATATTCAAGTTTTAAAATAAAGGAACATATTTAGGAAAATTTCCGCTAATTGACCCAATCAAATGAAATAATAATTATCAACCCCGTGAAACCACCCCTAAGGAAAATTGCCAAAAAAGATCCGTAAAAAAAACATAGAATCTACAAAAAAATTATAATCAAGTTCTATAATAAAGGAACATACTCAGGAATATGTCCCCTAATTTACTTAATCGAAAAAAAATCATTTTCACCCCCGTGAAACCAATCCTAATTGAAATTGCCAAAAAAGATCCGTACAAAAAACATAAAATCTACAAAAAAATTATATTCAAGTTCTAAAATAAAGGAACATATTTAGGAAAATTTCCGCTAATTCACCCAATCAAATGAAATAATAATTATCAAGCCCGTGAAACCACCCCTAAGGAAAATTTCCAAAAAAGATCGGTACAAAAAACATAAAATCTACAAAAAAATGATAATCAAGTTCTAAAATAAAGGAACATACTCAGGAATATGTCCCCTAATTTACTTAATCGAAAAAAAATCATTTTCACCCCCGTGAAACCAATCCTAATTGAAATTGCCAAAAAAGATCCGTACAAAAAACATAAAATCTACAAAAAAATTATATTCAAGTTCTAAAATAAAGGAACATACTTAGGAAACTGTACCCTAATTTACCCTTTCAAATAAAATAATTATCAACCAAAAAAAACCAACCCTAAGAAAAATTGCCACAAAAGATCCGTAAAAAAACATAAAATCTACAAAAAAATTATAATCAAGTTCTAAAATAAAGGAACATACTCAGGAATATGTCCCCTAATTTACTTAATCGAAAAAAAATCATTTTCACCCCCGTGAAACCAATCCTAATTGAAATTGCCAAAAAAGATCCGTACAAAAAACATAAAATCTACAAAAAAATTATATTCAAGTTCTAAAATAAAGGAACATATTTAGGAAAATTTCCGCTAATTCACCCAATCAAATGAAATAATAATTATCAAGCCCGTGAAACCACCCCTAAGGAAAATTTTCAAAAAAGATCGGTACGAAAAACATAAAATCTACAAAAAAATGATAATCAAGTTCTAAAATAAAGGAACATACTCAGGAATATGTCCCCTAATTTACATTATCGAAAAAAATAATTTTCACCACCGTGAAACCAATCCTAATTGAAATTGCCAAAAAAGATCCGTACAAAAAACATAAAATCTACAAAAAAATTATATTCAAGTTCTAAAATAAAGGAACATACTTAGGAAACTGTACCCTAATTTACCCTTTCAAATAAAATAATTATCAACCAAAAAAAACCAACCCTAAGAAAAATTGCAACAAAAGATCCGTAAAAAAACATAAAATCTACAAAAAAATTATAATCAAGTTCTAAAATAAAGGAACATACTCAGGAATATGTCCCCTAATTTACTTAATCGAAAAAAAATCATTTTCACCCCCGTGAAACCAATCCTAATTGAAATTGCTAAAAAAGATCCGTACAAAAAACATAAAATCTACAAAAAAATTATATTCAAGTTCTAAAATAAAGGAACATATTTAGGAAAATTTCCGCTAATTCACCCAATCAAATGAAATAATAATTATCAACCCCGTGAAACCACCCCTAAGGAAAATTGCCAAAAAAGATCCGTAAAAAAAACATAGAATCTACAAAAAAATTATAATCAAGTTCTAAAATAAAGAAACATACTCAGGAATATGTCCCCTAATTTACTTAATCGAAAAAAAATCATTTTCACCCCCGTGAAACCAATCCTAATTGAAATTGCCAAAAAAGATCCGTACAAAAAACATAAAATCTACAAAAAAATTATATTCAAGTTCTAAAATAAAGGAACATATTTAGGAAAATTTCCGCTAATTGACCCAATCAAATGAAATAATAATTATCAACCCCGTGAAACCACCCCTAAGGAAAATTGCCAAAAAAGATCCGTAAAAAAAACATAGAATCTACAAAAAAATTATAATCAAGTTATAAAATAAAGGAACATACTCAGGAACATGTCCCCTAATTTACTTAATCGAAAAAAAATCATTTTCACCCCCGTGAAACCAATCCTAATTGAAATTGCCAAAAAAGATCCGTACAAAAAACATAAAATCTACAAAAAAATTATATTCAAGTTTTAAAATAAAGGAACATATTTAGGAAAATTTCCGCTAATTGACCCAATCAAATGAAATAATAATTATCAACCCCGTGAAACCACCTCTAAGGAAAATTGCCAAAAAAGATCCGTAAAAAAAACATAGAATCTACAAAAAAATTATAATCAAGTTCTATAATAAAGGAACATACTCAGGAATATGTCCCCTAATTTACTTAATCGAAAAAAAATCATTTTCACCCCCGTGAAACCAATCCTAATTGAAATTGCCAAAAAAGATCCGTACAAAAAACATAAAATCTACAAAAAAATTATATTCAAGTTCTAAAATAAAGGAACATATTTAGGAAAATTTCCGCTAATTCACCCAATCAAATGAAATAATAATTATCAAGCCCGTGAAACCACCCCTAAGGAAAATTTCCAAAAAAGATCGGTACAAAAAACATAAAATCTACAAAAAAATGATAATCAAGTTCTAAAATAAAGGAACATACTCAGGAATATGTCCCCTAATTTACATTATCGAAAAAAATAATTTTCACCCCCGTGAAACCAATCCTAATTGAAATTGCCAAAAAAGATCCGTACAAAAAACATAAAATCTACAAAAAAATTATATTCAAGTTCTAAAATAAAGGAACATATTTAGGAAAATTTCCGCTAATTGACCCAATCAAATGAAATAATAATTATCAACCCCGTGAAACCACCCCTAAGGAAAATTGCCAAAAAAGATCCGTAAAAAAAACATAGAATCTACAAAAAAATTATAATCAAGTTCTAAAATAAAGGAACATACTCAGGAATATGTCCCCTAATTTACTTAATCGAAAAAAAATCATTTTCACCCCCGTGAAACCAATCCTAATTGAAATTGCCAAAAAAGATCCGTACAAAAAACATAAAATCTACAAAAAAATTATATTCAAGTTCTAAAATAAAGGAACATACTTAGGAAACTGTACCCTAATTTACCCTTTCAAATAAAATAATTATCAACCAAAAAAAACCAACCCTAAGAAAAATTGCCACAAAAGATCCGTAAAAAAACATAAAATCTACAAAAAAATTATAATCAAGTTCTAAAATAAAGGAACATACTCAGGAATATGTCCCCTAATTTACTTAATCGAAAAAAAATCATTTTCACCCCCGTGAAACCAATCCTAATTGAAATTGCCAAAAAAGATCCGTACAAAAAACATAAAATCTACAAAAAAATTATATTCAAGTTCTAAAATAAAGGAACATATTTAGGAAAATTTCCGCTAATTCACCCAATCAAATGAAATAATAATTATCAAGCCCGTGAAACCACCCCTAAGGAAAATTTCCAAAAAAGATCGGTACAAAAAACATAAAATCTACAAAAAAACGATAATCAAGTTCTAAAATAAAGGAACATACTCAGGAATATATCTTCTAATGTACATTATCGAAAAAAATAATTTTCACCCCCGTGAAACCAATCCTAATTGAAATTGCCAAAAAAGATCCGTACAAAAAACATAAAATCTACAAAAAAATTATATTCAAGTTCTAAAATAAAGGAACATATTTAGGAAAATTTCCGCTAATTGACCCAATCAAATGAAATAATAATTATCAACCCCGTGAAACCACCCCTAAGGAAAATTGCCAAAAAAGATCCGTAAAAAAAACATAGAATCTACAAAAAAATTATAATCAAGTTATAAAATAAAGGAACATACTCAGGAATATGTCCCCTAATTTACTTAATCGAAAAAAAATCATTTTCACCCCCGTGAAACCAATCCTAATTGAAATTGCCAAAAAAGATCCGTACAAAAAACATAAAATCTACAAAAAAATTATATTCAAGTTTTAAAATAAAGGAACATATTTAGGAAAATTTCCGCTAATTGACCCAATCAAATGAAATAATAATTATCAACCCCGTGAAACCACCCCTAAGGAAAATTGGCAAAAAAGATCCGTAAAAAAAACATAGAATCTACAAAAAAATTATAATCAAGTTCTATAATAAAGGAACATACTCAGGAATATGTCCCCTAATTTACTTAATCGAAAAAAAATCATTTTCACCCCCGTGAAACCAATCCTAATTGAAATTGCCAAAAAAGATCCGTACAAAAAACATAAAATCTACAAAAAAATTATATTCAAGTTCTAAAATAAAGGAACATATTTAGGAAAATTTCCGCTAATTCACCCAATCAAATGAAATAATAATTATCAAGCCCGTGAAACCACCCCTAAGGAAAATTTCCAAAAAAGATCGGTACAAAAAACATAAAATCTACAAAAAAATGATAATCAAGTTCTAAAATAAAGGAACATACTCAGGAATATGTCCCCTAATTTACATTATCGAAAAAAATAATTTTCACCCCCGTGAAACCAATCCTAATTGAAATTGCCAAAAAAGATCCGTACAAAAAACATAAAATCTACAAAAAAATTATATTCAAGTTCTAAAATAAAGGAACATATTTAGGAAAATTTCCGCTAATTGATCCAATCAAATGAAATAATAATTATCAACCCCGTGAAACCACCCCTAAGGAAAATTGCCAAAAAAGATCCGTAAAAAAAACATAGAATCTACAAAAAAATTATAATCAAGTTCTAAAATAAAGGAACATACTCAGGAATATGTCCCCTAATTTACTTAATCGAAAAAAAATCATTTTCACCCCCGTGAAACCAATCCTAATTGAAATTGCCAAAAAAGATCCGTACAAAAAACATAAAATCTACAAAAAAATTATATTCAAGTTCTAAAATAAAGGAACATACTTAGGAAACTGTACCCTAATTTACCCTTTCAAATAAAATAATTATCAACCAAAAAAAACCAACCCTAAGAAAAATTGCCACAAAAGATCCGTAAAAAAACATAAAATCTACAAAAAAATTATAATCAAGTTCTAAAATAAAGGAACATACTCAGGAATATGTCCCCTAATTTACTTAATCGAAAAAAAATCATTTTCACCCCCGTGAAACCAATCCTAATTGAAATTGCCAAAAAAGATCCGTACAAAAAACATAAAATCTACAAAAAAATTATATTCAAGTTCTAAAATAAAGGAACATATTTAGGAAAATTTCCGCTAATTCACCCAATCAAATGAAATAATAATTATCAAGCCCGTGAAACCACCCCTAAGGAAAATTTTCAAAAAAGATCGGTACGAAAAACATAAAATCTACAAAAAAATGATAATCAAGTTCTAAAATAAAGGAACATACTCAGGAATATGTCCCCTAATTTACATTATCGAAAAAAATAATTTTCACCACCGTGAAACCAATCCTAATTGAAATTGCCAAAAAAGATCCGTACAAAAAACATAAAATCTACAAAAAAATTATATTCAAGTTCTAAAATAAAGGAACATACTTAGGAAACTGTACCCTAATTTACCCTTTCAAATAAAATAATTATCAACCAAAAAAAACCAACCCTAAGAAAAATTGCAACAAAAGATCCGTAAAAAAACATAAAATCTACAAAAAAATTATAATCAAGTTCTAAAATAAAGGAACATACTCAGGAATATGTCCCCTAATTTACTTAATCGAAAAAAAATCATTTTCACCCCCGTGAAACCAATCCTAATTGAAATTGCTAAAAAAGATCCGTACAAAAAACATAAAATCTACAAAAAAATTATATTCAAGTTCTAAAATAAAGGAACATGTTTAGGAAAATTTCCGCTAATTCACCCAATCAAATGAAATAATAATTATCAAGCCCGTGAAACCACCCCTAAGGAAAATTTCCAAAAAAGATCGGTACAAAAAACATAAAATCTACAAAAAAACGATAATCAAGTTCTAAAATAAAGGAACATACTCAGGAATATGTCTTCTAATGTACATTATCGAAAAAAATAATTTTCACCCCCGTGAAACCAATCCTAATTGAAATTGCCAAAAAAGATCCGTACAAAAAACATAAAATCTACAAAAAAATTATATTCAAGTTCTAAAATAAAGGAACATATTTAGGAAAATTTCCGCTAATTGACCCAATCAAATGAAATAATAATTATCAACCCCGTGAAACCACCCCTAAGGAAAATTGCCAAAAAAGATCCGTAAAAAAACATAGAATCTACAAAAAAATTATAATCAAGTTCTAAAATAAAGGAACATACTCAGGAATATGTCCCCTAATTTACTTAATCGAAAAAAAATCATTTTCACCCCCGTGAAACCAATCCTAATTGAAATTGCCAAAAAAGATCCGTACAAAAAACATAAAATCTACAAAAAAATTATATTCAAGTTCTAAAATAAAGGAACATACTTAGGAAACTGTACCCTAATTTACCCTTTCAAATAAAATAATTATCAACCAAAAAAAACCAACCCTAAGAAAAATTGCAACAAAAGATCCGTAAAAAAACATAAAATCTACAAAAAAATTATAATCAAGTTCTAAAATAAAGGAACATACTCAGGAATATGTCCCCTAATTTACTTAATCGAAAAAAAATCATTTTCACCCCCGTGAAACCAATCCTAATTGAAATTGCTAAAAAAGATCCGTACAAAAAACATAAAATCTACAAAAAAATTATATTCAAGTTCTAAAATAAAGGAACATATTTAGGAAAATTTCCGCTAATTCACCCAATCAAATGAAATAATAATTATCAAGCCCGTGAAACCACCCCTAAGGAAAATTTCCAAAAAAGATCGGTACAAAAAACATAAAATCTACAAAAAAACGATAATCAAGTTCTAAAATAAAGGAACATACTCAGGAATATGTCTTCTAATGTACATTATCGAAAAAAATAATTTTCACCCCCGTGAAACCAATCCTAATTGAAATTGCCAAAAAAGATCCGTACAAAAAACATAAAATCTACAAAAAAATTATATTCAAGTTCTAAAATAAAGGAACATATTTAGGAAAATTTCCGCTAATTGACCCAATCAAATGAAATAATAATTATCAACCCCGTGAAACCACCCCTAAGGAAAATTGCCAAAAAAGATCCGTAAAAAAACATAGAATCTACAAAAAAATTATAATCAAGTTCTAAAATAAAGGAACATACTCAGGAATATGTCCCCTAATTTACTTAATCGAAAAAAAATCATTTTCACCCCCGTGAAACCAATCCTAATTGAAATTGCCAAAAAAGATCCGTACAAAAAACATAAAATCTACAAAAAAATTATATTCAAGTTCTAAAATAAAGGAATATATTTAGGAAAATTTCCTTTAATTCACCCAATCAAATGAAATAATAATTATCAACCCCGTGAAACCACCCCTTAGGAAAATTGCCAAAAAAGATCCGTAAAAAAAACATAGAATCTACAAAAAAATTATAATCAAGTTCTAAAATAAAGGAACATACTCAGGAATATGTCCCCTAATTTACATTATCGAAAAAAATAATTTTCATCACCGTGAAACCAATCCTAATTGAAATTGCCAAAAAAGATCCGTACAAAAAACATAAAATCTACAAAAAAATTATATTCAAGTTCTAAAATAAAGGAACATACTTAGGAAACTGTACCCTAATTTACCCTTTCAAATAAAATAATTATCAACCCCGTGAAACCACCCCTAAGGAAAATTGCCAAAAAAGATCCGTAAAAAAACATAGAATCTACAAAAAAATTATAATCAAGTTCTAAAATAAAGGAACATACTCAGGAATATGTCCCCTAATTTACTTAATCAAAAAAAAATCATTTTCACCCCCGTGAAACCAATCCTAAATAAAATTGCCAAAAAAGATCCGTAAAAAAGACATAAAATCTACAAAAACTCACTCACTCAGGCCTTATTTTCCTCAAAATTTTATTTACTTTAAGGAAATAAACACAAAAAATTTTAATATTTGTACTTTGTACGTTTAAAGATGTTTTTCAAACCTTACAAAATGGGTGGACTGCCAATTTCCGACGGTACTGTATTAAAATGTCCCCTAATTCACCCTATCAAATGATATAATTATCAACCCCGTGAAACCACCCCTAAGAAAAATTGCTAAAAAAGATCGGTGCAAAAAACATAAAATCTACAAAAAAATGATAATCAAGTTCTAAAATAAAGGAACATACTCAGGAATATGTCCCCTGATTAACTTAATCGAAAAAAATTATTTTCACGCCCGTGAAACCACTCTTAAATGAAATTGCCAAAAAAGATCCGTAAAAAAAACATAAAATCTACAAAAAAATTATAATCAAGTTCTAAAATAAAGGAACATACTCAGGAAAATGTTCCGAATTTACTCACTAGAATAAAATAATTATTAATCCCAAAAAACCACCCTTAAGGAAAATTGCAGAAAAATATCGGTACAAAAAACATAAATTAAACAAAAAAATTTTAATTAAGTTCTAAAAAAAAGGAACATACTTAGGACTATGTCCTCTAAATTACTCATCTGAATAAAATAATTATCAACCCTAAAAAACCACCCCTAAGGAAAATTGACAAAAATGATCCGTACAAAACACATAAAATCTACAAAAAAAATAATAATCAAGTTCTAAAATAAAGGAACATACCAAGGAATATGTCCCCTAATTTACTTAATTGAAAAATATAATTTTCAACCTTGTAAAACCACCCCTAAGAAAAATAGCCAAAAAAGACCCGTACAAAAAAAATAAAATGTACAAAAAAATTATAATCAAGTTCAAAAATAAGGGAACATACTCAGGAATATGTCCCCTAATTTACTTAATCGAATAAAATAATTATCAACCCCAAAAAACAAACCGTAAGAAAAATTGCCACAAAAGATTCGTAAAAATACATAAAATCTACAAAAAAATTATAATCAAGTTCTAAAAGAAAGGAACATACTCATAAATATGTCCCCTAATTTACCTAGTCTCATAAATTAATTATAATTATTGTTTTTTTTTTCTCCATTCTTCTCCCTATTTTCTTTCATTCCCCCTATATCTATAGCCTCCGAACTGACCTTTTCATTTTTCCCATCTTTCTCACTCCAATCCGCTAATTCTTTCTCTAACCCGTTCATTCTCTTCCACTTAATGGCTATTGGACCTTCGGGGGCCTAAGGCCAAAAACCAACCAACCAATACTTTCTTTCTCCTTTTTCCAATTTTCCTCCCACTTTTCCAACTTCCTTTTAATCCCGTCTGTCTCTTCTTTTATTATCTCAAACTGCTTATCTCTACTTTCTTCTATGTCCCTAACAATCTCTATTTTGTCCCACACTTCTGCCCATTCTTTATCGAAAGTTTCAACAAACTTCTTGATTAACTCGAGTAAGTCGGTGCAGTCCTCACACTTCATAATTTTTCCGCCCTTTCCCCTCCCTAATTCAACTATAGAATTTCGCAACTCCAACATTTTCCCGCCTGTACTGCTTGAGTCAAGTTTCGCCATTAGAACCCTACCTTACCTACACGTCATTCGCTCTCCTCGTCATTCACTCACTCTATCGCTCTCACACACTCTCTACTTTTTTCCACCTAACCTCACAACTCACGCTTTTCTTTTTACCTTCTTTACTTTTCCCATTCACACTTTTGCCTACTTACATTCACTCCAAAACAATCACCTTACTTAGCTCATCACTTTTCACTCACAACACTACCTACCCTTAATTAATACTGATCAAAATTCCAAAAAAACAATTTCCCCTTCACAAACGCGTGCACTACTCTACGATACCGGAAACGGAAGCTATTGTTTATAAAATAATGAATAATTAATCATAAAATAATTAACCATATTTAAATAATTTTGTTATGTTCAATTTCAACATCCCAAATTTTTTTTTAAATTGAAAGGTAGATAAATTTGACATCGAATCTTCTTCTCGGAAGTTTTAAAGAAAAATTTTGTTTATTAAATATTTAATTAACAAATTAAACAAAACAAAATTTCCACTTTGAAAAAGTACTTTTTTCTTAAATTTACAAAATTTTGTTTAAAAATGATTGGTACTACTTAAGCAACTATTTTTTTTTTTTTTTATTACGAGGTTTGGAAAATGCATTTACGCACCATAAGAAGCACCTTACAATGAATGATGCAGGCATCATTTAAAGAGGGCGCCTCCCGTGTGTGGGACTCGAATCCAGAGAATAGTTTACTTGGGAATATAAATATTCCCCAGTGAGTTTGTCTCTGGGTAATACCCACTAAACCTTCCTCGCTTTACAGGAGTATTTAACCCTCAGCGGGACGATTGAGCTAAGCAACCAACATCGCCGAGGGCTAACTCCACCCGTACACATAGATCCCTCAGCCCAGCATCAGATGTCGATCAGCCGACGAATCGAGGGGGGTAAGGACCCCCTCCGATCAACGGCTGACTTCGAAGTGATGTCAGGTGGAGGATTCTATACGGATTTCTTCCATGATCTTCTTACCTTCCAATGTCTTCAGATCAACCCTGATTCCTTTTCCTGCGTCCATCGAAATCCTTGATTTTCATTACCTGGGTAATGAAGGATTCAATGTGCTGCCACGAGTCCACACTTCTCAACATAAGGTCAATCATGTTTTCGGGGGTGACTTCAGTGCCCACCACCCGAAGCATATCTTGCCTTTTCTCCTCCCAATGTTTACAAACAAAGAGGGTGTGCTCCGCGGTGTCCACGGGGGCGTCGCAATAGAAGCACGATCCCTCTCTTCTTAATTTAAAGCGTTTCAAGTACTCGTTGAAACAACCGTGACCTGTTAGCGCCTGTGTAAGGTAATAGCTAACTTCTCCGTGCCCTCTTTCTAGCCATTTAGCGAGGTGGGAAATAAGGCGGTAAGTCCACCTTCCGGTAGATTCCCCATTCCATCTCACCTGCCACTCCTCGACTAATCTACTCCTCGCGACTCTGCGAATCTGGGCCTTTAGTCGTCGTCTGTCCTCCTCGGGGAGCGAGGTTGCCCGATCTTTAGTGACAGAATAGACGGATTGTCTCTCTTTAGCCAAAAGATCTATCGGCGGAACGCTCGCTAGGACTTGCACAGCGCTAGTAGGTATAGTCCGGTAGGCTGAGATTATTCTCAGCAGTACTATTCTTTGAGCTGAAAGTAGTCTCATAGAGATAACGTGTTTTTCTAGGGCTAATGCCCACACTAGAGCTGCATAAAGCAGTCTCGAGTTTATTACGCTCGCTACTAATCTTCTTTTCGCTTTCCTGGGACCATCAATGTTTGGCATAAGCCGAGAAATATTTCCTGCACATTGGATGGCTTTAATCGTCGCAGATGTTAAATGTTGGTTGAAGCTAAGCTTCTTATCCAACTCGACGCCCAGGTACTTTATGGTCTGTCTCCATTTTACTTCAGTCCCATCAATCTCAATAGGTGGGGCCACAAAGGATCTCCGGTCTGTGACGAGCAGTGCTTCGGTTTCTTCCAAGGCCATTTCCAGGCCATTGGCGTCCATCCAGCGTTTGACACGTCGCAGAGTTTCATTGACCCTTATGCCAAGGATTTCTGTAGTTTGTGCACCGCATACGATAATTTTGTCGTCCGCGAAGCCGAATGATTTGGTGTCCGTAGGTAGTTTCATACGCAGGGAATCATCATACATGACGTTCCACACGAATGACCCTGCCTTTGACCCTTGGGGGGCTCCACAAGTCATCTCCTCGCGAATCTGAAATGTTTTGCCCTCATACTCGATTCACCGATCACTAAGATAGTTGTCCATCATTCGCAATAGGTAGGTCGGTACCCCTTTCCTCCTCATCGACTCGATGCAGATGTTCCATCGCGCGGAATTGAACGCATTACGTACGTCTATTGCTATTAATGCGCAAAATCCTTTCTTCTTCCCCGTGCCTTCTCTGGCCTTCTTTGCTTCTTCCACTACTGCCGAAATAGCGTCGACAGTAGATCGGCCTTTGCGAAAACCGTACTGGTTTTCTGATAGGTCATTTTCGCCAGTTAAAAGACCCTGAAGTCTCTGCAAAACCATACCCTCTAGAAGTTTACCCATTGTGTCCAAAAGACATATGGGTCTATAGGATGACGTCTTATCCAGAGGCTTGTCTCCTTTTCTGAGAAGAACTAACTTTTGCTTTTTCCAGTCCATAAAGAACCTTCCAGCCCTGAGACAGTCGTTCAAAGGGTTAAGGAGAAGTTCGGGGTACACATCGATCACTAATTTCAGGATCTCGTTGGGTATTCCATCCCTTCCTGGCGCCTTGCCAGATTTTAACCCTTTTCTCGCAGTTATTAGCTCCTCAAGCGTGAAAAGATCTTCGCTCCGTACTAAGCAAGAGGAATAGTCCTCTCGAGACCATGGTTCCACATATGGGAATAAGGCTCTTATGATCTGTCGGACCCAATCAGGTTTGTCTAGACCGGGGATCTGTTGTTTAATAACCAATTTCTTGGTCACAATCTTAAACGCCAGTCCCCATGGGTCGTTTTCGACGTCGCTGATTAAGTCTTTCCAGCATTTCCTTTGACTACGCCTTATTCACTGCTTAAAAGCCTTTTTTGCTTTATGCCATTCCTGCTCAAGCGAGATGTCCCCTTTTGAACGGGTTTATCTCCGTCTCGCTTTATTGCACTCATTTTTCAGAGTGGCCAATTCCTTTTCCACCAGTATGTTGACTTCTTCCTAGAGCAATCGCTTCTACGTCGGGGCATAGAGTGATTGCACGCTGCAGTCACCTCACGCCTCGCGGCACGCACCCTCTCCTCAACCGTTTCCGGTTCCCTTATCCAGCCAAGTTCGGAGATCAGCTTGGCTTCTTCCAGGTACTTTCTTGCCTTATCTCGATCGAGCTTACTGGTGTTCCATGAGGGGTTCTTACTAAGATTACCGGGTCTTTTGACCCTCACAAGCTCATCCATCGAGATAACGAACTCAATATACTGGTGATCGCTCAAGGTTGTTTCATCGAGCACTTCCCAGTCCCTAATCTTCCGTGCCAAATCTGGCGAGGCTATTGTTAGATCCAAGATTGATCCCGATTCACCTCGCCAAAATGTAAACTACTGGCCCCGGTTCACTACGACCAGGTCATTTCTGGCCACCATTTCGCTTATCAGAGTGCCCCTCTTGTCTAAACGGAATTCACCCCATTCGGGACACTTACCATTAAAGTCTCCCGTTATGAGGGTCCTCCCGCCGAAAGCTTTTATGCTTTCTTCAAGAGATTGCACTTCGGCCTCGAAATCTTTAAAACGATCGTTCGGAGAGAAGTAGCAGATATACATACGTATACCTGACACCTCTATCCAAACGAACCCCTTATCGGTCTCAAGAAAATCGCTGACGCTCAAATCCGAGTTGCACACTTGAATCCCAGATCTACATGTTTTGTCCTGGTACCAGACAGAGTGGTCCGGTTTCTTACACTGTTCACTGAAAAACAGTATATCAACCCCCCTCTAAATGGCCGTTAAAAACATGAGACCTTTTGCGAGCTTTCCCTTGTTAAGGTTAATCTGAAGACACCTTAGCTCCTTTCTTTTAACTTCTTTAGTTCTGCACTGTAGACAGGGCAGGACCCACTTCCTGGACGGTGTTTGAAATCCGTCATTCCTTTATCCGAGCAGGTGGTGCAGTGGAACTCCGCATTACACCCCTTGCTCTGATGGTCTGGTTCTCCGCACCGCCAACAAGCGTTGCTGCTGTCAGGGCCACTGCAGTTCTTGGTCAGGTGTCCATATCCGAGGCACTTATAGCACCTCTCAACTTCCAGCCTGGCCCGGACTCTGCAGTTTATCCATCCTACTTTCACCCTACCTACCTTTAGCAATGATCTAGCAGATGCTTCATGAAGTTGAAGCACCGCTATTTTGCTTCCGGCACTAAGGGAAAAAAAGGCGGCAAGACACCTGCAGGTCGGTCCTGTCCAGTGTCTTTTTCACTGGCTCCACCACTTCGTCCACCACTGTAGACTCATCCAGGTCCCTGATTTCCACGGACCTTTTTGTGACCACAGTAGCGACTTCTCCTTTTTCCTGAAAGGCAGCAGTCAGTGTCCTACTGATTTCTGAGCGATCCTCTCTTCCCTTGAGGACGAGAAGCATGTCGTTCTTCAACGTCTTCCTGATCGACAGGACCTCCGTTTGAGAGTCAGCAGGGTTGACTACCGACTTCATATGCTTCAAGGCGTCAGCGAAGGAAACGTTATCCTTTAGTGACACCCTGATAGCATCGTTTCTCCTTTCCTTACCGTGCTGAGAGGCCTTCTTTTTCGCATCTGCCTCTTTCTTCTCTTTTGCGGCTTTTGCCTTCTCTTTCTTCTTTTCTTTTTTTTTTCTTTTTCCTTTGAGTGGCTGGATCTTCCTGACACTCTTTTTCCACCATTGGGTCGATTAGTCCTCGGGTTGCCGCAGAAAAGGATCTATTGATCCCAGCCTGGGGCCCCTTTGGCTTCTTCCCTTTTTTCGACGACCTCTCTTCGGGGGTCCTCGCAGCTTCTCGCTTTTCACCTCTTTTTTCTCCATTACCCTTAGATGTTGGGGTCTCCAACTCATTGGGTTTTGGGCGAAGGATAAACTTTGCCTTTCCCAATTCCTGCCAGCAATTTTTCTTTCTTCCTTTTAATCCCGTCTGTCTCTTCTTTTATTATCTCAAACTGCTTATCTCTACTTTCTTCTATGTCCCTAACAATCTCTATTTTGTCCCACACTTCTGCCCATTCTTTATCGAAAGTTTCAACAAACTTCTTGATTAACTCGAGTAAGTCGGTGCAGTCCTCACACTTCATAATTTTTCCGCCCTTTCCCCTCCCTAATTCAACTATAGAATTTCGCAACTCCAACATTTTCCCGCCGGTACTGCTTGAGTCAAGTTTCGCCATTAGAACCCTACCTTACCTACACGTCATTCGCTCTCCTCGTCATTCACTCACTCTATCGCTCTCACACACTCTCTACTTTTTTCCACCTAACCTCACAACTCACGCTTTTCTTTTGACCTTCTTTACTTTTCCCATTCACACTTTTGCCTACTTACATTCACTCCAAAACAATCACCTTACTTAGCTCATCACTTTTCACTCACAACACTACCCACCCTAAATTAATACTGATCAAAATTCCAAAAAAACAATTTCCCCTTCACAAACGCGTGCACTACTTTACGGTACCGGAAACGGAAGCTATTGTTTATAAAATAATTAATAATTAATCATAAAATAATTAACCATATTTAAATAATTTTGTTATGTTCAATTTCAACATCCCAAAATTTTTTTTAAATTGAAAGGTACAGTACCGTCGGGAATTGTCAGTCCACCTATTTTTTAAGGTTTGAAAAACGTCTTTAAACGTACAAAGTATAATTATTAAAATTTTTCTGTGTTTATTTCCTTAAAGTAGATAAAATTTTGAGGAAAATCAGGCCTGAGTGAAGTGAGTTAGTTAATTTTTCATTGAAATATGTTAAAAAATGTGGAATTTTTAATGTTTTACAAAAATTGAAATTACTCTTAAAATAATAAAGGTTTTTTAAAGTTCCTATGCTTATTTTAAAGGGAATTTACTGGAGAATAACATTGTTGTTTAAGCATTAATGTGCAATTTTTTTCCTAGCATATGCAAGGCTCGGAAGTTGGACCGAAAAATTTATCAAATTTTGAAGACACTATTTTGACATAAAAACAATTTTTAAAATTCCAATATATATATTATATTACTTCCTTCCGAATGTTATTGACAATTATGACCTTAATATATTTTATATAGCTGTATTTGATATCAAGATATAAACAATAATTTTTTTATATTTTTTGGTCCAACTTCCGAGTTGGAGGAAAGTTCCGAGGAAAAAAATGGCACATTAATGCCTAAGCAATAGTCTTATTCTCCAAAAAATTTCCTTTAAAACAAGCATAGAAACTTTAAAAAACCTATATTATTTCGAGAGTAATTTCAATTTTTCTAAGACATTAAAAATTCAACATTTTTTAACATATTTCAAAGAAAAATTGACTAACTCACTTCACTCAGGCCTTATTTTCCTCAAAATTTTATCTACTTTAAGGAAATAAACAGAAAAAACTTTTAATATTTGTACTTTGTACGTTTAAAGATGTTTTTCAAACCTTAAAAAATGGGTGGACTGACAATTTCCGACGGTACTGTAGATAAATTTGACATCGAATCTTCTTCTCGGAAGTTTTAAAGAAAAATTTTGTTTATTAAATATTTAATTAACAAATTAAACAAAACAAAATTTCCACTTTGAAAAAGTACTTTTTTCTTAAATTTACAAAATTTTGTTTAAAAATGATTGGTACTACTTAAGCAACTATTAAAAAATAGTTTTAAGCAATTGAAATTTTTATTGATTTTGTTAACAAATAAATAAAAAGTTACATTTTAGTCGTTTTCGGCAATGTTTTAAAAATTGTTTTGATCCTAGTTTAACAAATTAGCAATTATTTAAGGTTTCAAAGTTTAGTTTTTAAAAATCCCTTTATTGTTTATAAAATAATAAATACGGAGTGTCTATTCGTACAGAAAATCTCGACCAATCAGAAATTTGTAATGCAATTCTCGACCAATCAGAAAATTGCTTCAATAAGTACGAATAGCTCGTTCTATGTGATCTGGCTATTCGTACAGAAAATCTGTACGAATAGCCAAACCTCAATGGAGCAGTTATTCATACAGAAAATTGTCAAAATCTTTCTTTTTGTGAAAATTAATGTTACACGGATATCTTTTGGTTGAAAGACCACTGTTTGTGACACAAGAACCCCCCCTTAGCATTTCCAACATTTTATTATGATTTTTCACAACCAAAACAAAAGGTATTACGCTCCCAAAGACAGTGTTTCAATTTTCTGTACGAATAGCCGTTCCACCTTGGTCTGGCTATTCGTACAGAAAATCTGTACGAATAGTCACGGCCTAATAAATAATTAAACATAAAATAATTTTCCAAATTTAAATAATTTTGTCTAAATTTTTTTCTAAATTAAAGGTAGATAATTTTGACGCCGAATCTTTTTCTCGGAATTTTAAAAGAAAACTTTGTTTATTTAATATTTAATTAACAAATTAAACAAAAAAAATTTTTCACTTTCAAAAAGTACCTACTATTTTCTTAAATATTCAAAATTTTGTTTAAAAATGATTTGTACTACACGGTGTTCCACAGCTAAAGTTTTAAAAGACGTATGAAGTTCCCCACAACGTTTTTTTCCTAACTACGGTCCTCACATAATATTTATAATTCACTAATTATTTGTGCACAAACAGTATACAAATTGGAATAAAAGGCCTCGTCCTGACAATTGTACGGCACTAAAAAAATTAACACATCAAACACAGAACGATTTCATTATTGGATGTCAATTTAGGATGAGAAGTACAAATAGAATTTTTTGACACATTTCATAAACAATGATGTGAGGGCTAGAGATGATGAACAAAAGCGTTGGGGTAACTCTCAACGTCTTCTTAAACTTTGGCTGTGGAACACCGTTAAGCAACTATTAAAAAAAAGTTGTAAGCAACAGTGTTTATTTGAAATTTTTTTTTTATTTTGTTATAAACAAATAAATAAAAAGTTACGTTTTAGCCGTTTACAGCAATGTCTATAAAATTGTTTTGATCCTAGATTGACAAAATTGCAATTTTTCAGGGTTTTAAAGTTTAGTTTTCGAAAACCCATTATATATTTAATTAATAAATTAAACAAAAATAAATTTTCCTCTTTCAAAGAGTACTATTTTCTACAATTTACAAAATTTTGTTTAAAAATGATTTGTACTACTTAAGCAACTATTACAATACAGTTTTAAGCAACAGTGTTTATTTCAAATTTTTTTTATTTTGTTAAAAAATAAATAAAAAGTTACATTTTAGTCGTTTTTGTCAATGTTTATAAAATCGTTATGATCTTAGTTTGACAAAATTGCAATCGTTCAAGGTTTCAAAGTTAAGTTTTTAAAATTCCATTTATTGTTTCTAAAATAATTAATAATAATTGGTAAAGGAAAATAAAAGAGTTAGCAAGTCAGGTTGAGCTGCTTGAAAAGGAAAGAAGAAAGAAGAACATCGTTATTAGAGGTTTGAAAGTAGGGTATAGGGAAGGCAAAGAGGGAGTAGAAAAATTGCTGGCAGGAATTGGGGCAAAGGTAAAAATTAAAAAGGTTAAGGGAATTAAGGGAAAAGATCAGGAGATAGCAATATTGTGGATAGTAGAGTTGGAAGAGAAGGAGGATCAATATGAAGTAATGAAATTAAGAGGAAGGTTGAGAGGTAGTAAGAAGAGGATAGATGAAGATAGAACATGGAGAGAGAGAAGAATGAGGTGGTTCTTGGAAGAGAAAGCGTGGACAGAGAGAAGGAAAGGAGGTGAAGTACGGATAGGGAGGGATTGTGTCTTTGTGGATGGAATAAGATGGAAAGTGAGAGAAGAGAAAGGAGAGGTTATTAAAGTTGAATGAGTATATATGGAGTGAATGGGTATTCATTGAATGGAGGAAAGTGTCGGAGTGAATAACAAAAGAAGAATAAATGGAGAAGTGAGAAAAGAGAGGATAACGAGTGACTGTGTAAAGAGTGATTGGAAAAAAAAGAATGGTAAAATATAAGAGGGTGGTCGATAAAAGGGATGAAGCCAGATTTGGCAGAAGGAACGGGAAATGGAAGCCCAGGCACTTGGCAGATAAAGAATTAAAATAGGTTAAGATGACGTTTAGATTTAAGTAGATTATTATTATAAAAAGGTAGTTGTAAGAAAGTTATTGTAATAAAAATGTAAAGTGAGCGGAGCCCTCGAACCCGTAAAAGGGAGAGTAAATAAAGTATATATATTTTATAAACAATAATTGGATTTTTAAAAATTAAACTTTAAAACCTTAAATAATTGCAATTCTGTCAAACTAGGATCAAAACAATTTTATAAACATTGACGAAAACGACTTAAATGTAACTTTTTATTTATTTGTTAATAACAAAATCGAAAAAAAATTTTAATTAAACACTGCTGCTTAAAACTATTTTTTAATAGTTGCTTAAGTAGTACAAATCATTTTTAAACAAAATTTTGTAAATTAAAGAAAATAGTACTCTTTAAAAGTGGACATTTTTTTTTTGTTCAATTTGTTAATTAAATATTTAATAAACAAAATTTTTCTTTTAAAATTCCGAGAAAAAGATTCGATGTCAATTTTATGTACCTTTTAATTTAAAAAAAATTAAGGATGTTGAAATTGAACAGAACGAAGTTATTTGAATATGGTTAATTAATTTATGATTAATTATTAATTATTTTATAAACAATAATTGGAATTTTAAAAATTATACTTTAAAACATTTAATAATTGCAATCTTGTCAAACTAGGATCAAAACAATTTATAAACATTGCCGAAAACGACTAAAATGGAACTTTTTATTTATTTGTTAATAACAAAATTAAAAAAAATTTTAAATAAACGCTGTTGCTTAAAACTATTTTTTAATAGTTGCTTAAGTAGTACAAATCATTTGTTAATTAAATATTTAATAAACAAAATTTTTCTTTTAAAATTCTGAGAAGAATCTTGAATCCGACACTTCATAATTGCTACATTTGACATGACAATTTCGGTAGATTTTTTATTTAGATAAGTTAAGAAATCGGGAACAATTTACATTTCTTACATTTGTAAAATTATTTCATTTTTAAGCATTATTTTTATTTAAAAATCGTGGAGTTTCTTTCTTAAGAACAGTATGATAATAGCTTCCAACAAAGTTTTCTACAATTTTTCTGCAATTGATTTGTCAAATTACAAAAGTCTAGCAAATTTCAGATATCGCATTACAAGAATTTGATGGATAAGGTGCAGGAATGGTACAAATTAAAAGCATTTTTCCCAAAAAAAATAACCGTATCCCCATACTGCTATATTATCTCAGTAACACTGACAGAGACAGAGACAGAGACAACAAAGATAGGTATAATATAATAGCAGGAAGCTCATTATTTTAATTTAGTTAAAATGTCTTTTATGAAAGTGAAAAAGGAATTATTACTAAATATTGAAAAAAGGAATTTCTATTCAGAAATTTGGCATATTAGGAAATTGGAAATTTGTTTACTACAAAATTGTAGAAGTAAAGAAAATTTTAATTAAGAAAATTAGCATAATAGAGAATTTTGTTAACTGGTAAATGGAGATATTGCAGATTTCATTATTGGGAAATTAGCAATTATCAGCAATTAGTAAAATATTAAATTGGACAATTCAAAAATAAAGAAAATTGAAGTACAACAGATCTGCGCGCGCGTAGCGCGCTTTTGGAGTTCTAGTTAATATAATAGAAGATTACCATTTGCAATTTTATGAATTCTGGGAGAAGTTTAAAACACTTTATTCTCAATAAATAAGTAAATTTTTACAAAACTTTTTTAAACACTAATTAATTAGAAGATTTTCTGACAGTATGTTAAATAAATACAACCCCCCCCACCTAGTACCTCCAGAAAATAATATTTTAAAGTATGAAGAATTGAAAACTTTCAGAACAAAATTTATTACATTTTATAAATATTTTAAAGAAAAAAAGAATAAAATTAATAAAATTGAATACAATTTTAACGTTTTTATTAGTTTTTATATTCAATAATATAATTTTTCTATTACATTTCTTAAATTTCAATATTTAGATTAAATTTGAATATTCTTTTCTATTATTGGTTATTAATTACAATAATAATAGAAAAAACCAATTTTAACCGATATTTTACATAATAGTAGTTTTGCGAAAGTGCACTTACAATGCTACAGTGTTACGCATGCGCAATAATAAAACGGATTTCTACTGCGCACTTACTAAAGAAAGTATACTATATGTAATGTAAATATACTTATCTGGTAAAGTACAGCACTGCGCATGCGTAATTTTTGAATTTAATTAGAGCACATGTGTGACTATCACTGTGCATCATTGCGCATGTGTAACAGCAATACAAAACAACTGTGCATGTGAAATGTTTGTGTTGTAGTGCGCAAGCTTACACAGTTGTGCTGCACTACTGCGCATGTGCAACAATATGTTGTGCACAAAAAAATTTTCAGTTTAACATGCTTGACACGAATAGTGCCAGTGCGTATTGTTACAAACTGTAATAACATGGTAAAATGAACATTTTTGTAAGTTGCCTATTGGAAAAAGTAGGTGAACTTTAAAGTGTGTATGACGATGAACGAAGGTTTCTCGGTATCGTATTAATATAATACTAGAAAAAAAGCGCGCGCTAAAGCGCACGCCAAATTTTATTATTTCTTAAGGAGGGAACACCAGTTATTACAAAAAAAGTGCTTTTTTCAAGAATTTTTTTCTAGAAAACCATGAAACTTTTTGAAGAATACTATTTATTAGTTAAAAGTACATGTTAAAAACTGTAATTAAAAAAAAAGAAGTGTTTTTCAACCAAAACTTTTGAAGATGTCAGCCATTGAAGCGACGCCTTCCAAATAAAGGTGTTTTGCTGTGATCAGGATTCTGCAAGTATGCTTTGTATGAAATGAAAAAATGATATTGATTTACATTCATAATAAGATTATCCTGTTCGTGATTGAAGGATTTGAAGAAAAAAAAATATTCGACAAAATGGTGACCTGTCAAAGTCAACAGTATGATTTTCGTTAAAATAAACGGTCGATTTTCAGCTATATAAAAAAAAGTTTTGCATAAAAAAAAATCCTTCGATCACTTACTCGACTTCGATGTGTAAATTAAGCATACCAAATTTCAAGTAAATCGGTTTAATGGTTTTCGAGTAATCGTGATCACCGTCTTTGAAAATGTCATTTTGAGAAAAACGCATTTAAAGTTTCAACGTAATTTTTTGTTAAATACTTTAAATGACCTTTGCTTCTCATATTATTCTTTCTGTCCTTAAAATTATGAAGGAAGGGAACAAAAACTGTAAATCTAAGCGTAAAACAAAAGACGAATAGCCATGGAGCACCTGGTGTAAGTGTTAGCTGGTCTAAAGCGACATTAGCGCGCTGCCGCATAGTGCTGTATAACACATTTATTTTTCACTGGATCAACTTAGAAATTTACAAACACATTTTTAAATATGTATACTTTAAGAAAATGCAAAAAAAGAAAAAACGATTTTTCGAAAATTACAACTGGTGTTCCCCTCTTAAAACAATGTTTCATTTATGCACGGAAAGAATTAATTTATTAAATTTTGTTCAAAAAGTCGATGAAACTCAGGACATAGAGACATTTGTATAAAACTTAAACTTGTCGACTAAAACTTAAAGACAGTCGATTAAAACTTAAAGACAGTCGATTAAAACGTGCAACACGTCGGTGAAAATTTGAGATTGACGTTTTAAAGATAAATTCAAACAACTTTTTAAATAACTTTTTATCTTTTCTAGATCGCACACATACCATTTTCTCCCCAACTCATCACTTTCACACATTATATAGAAACAGATTTACAGAATTCCTAATTTATCCTAATATAAACGCAAATTTTAATTTATTAACGAAAAACTATAGCATTAACTATAGCAACACTTAACTATAGCATAAAAGGCGTTACGTTTCCTCGATTCCTCGACTGTTGAATAAATTTGAAGTGGTAGAGATCAACGTTTGGAACTATTTCGAACATTTCGTAAACAACCTTTGATTACTTATTAATCAATTATTTCTCACTCTGTTTTACTACACCAGAATTTAAGTTTAATCGACTGCTTGACGATTCTTTCTATTGTGCTTATGAATAAATATGCAATAATATTTCAAGCTTTATGAAAATGTCTCTATGTCCTGGTTTTCATCGACTTTTGAATATATTTTAATAAATAAATTTTTTCCGTGTGTATAATTATGTGAAATAAAAGAAATACATAATATAATAAAAAAAGAAAAATAATGATAAGAAGACATTGCAATAAATTTAAAATGATGTGATCTTTGATTCATCGTGTATATCAATTTGCAAATTTTGATTAATTAAAAATTAATTAAATAAAAAAAAGATGAAGAATAAAATGACGAATGTCAAGAATAGTTATAAAAAATTATGATATACCTGATACAATTTAAAAACTTTACTTTAAAAAGTTTACCGATCAATATAACCAATAAATAAATGTGAGGTAAACCGCACTTTCGAAATTTAATAACATAAACATAGGACTTTACTTGTCCAAATAGTTTATCATCTACTATAGTTTCCATTAATTTTTTTACTTTTAAAAGAAAGACTCTTGCAACCGTTTCAGGCTTATTAGAAGCTGACTGATTAAGTAATAAATTTTCATAAATTTCTTTCCATTTTGAACTACATGTCATTGTAATAAATAAATCTGGTCTACCATGAAAAGCTATATAATGGTCATTGCATATTGATATTGTTTTAACATGTTACGAGGTGAATCTATAAATGTTGAAGCTAGTATCAACATCTTGCCAACATGAACATTATTTTCAATTTCTTGTTTATCTAAATGATCAATTAATCCTTTGTAAGTTTCACTTTTTAATTTTGTTTGATTATTTTTACAAAAATATAACCTAACTTTTTCAACTTTGACATAATTATCAACTAACCATTGCTGAAACATTCTTCCACCATATAAAAATTGATTGAAGCTATGATCTCTTACTCCTATTTTATATTTTATATAAGCAGATCTGTACACAGTTTGATTTCTGGTTGGTTTGCCACTATGAGTACGAATCATATCGAGACTATAACCCTTGCTTTCGAGAGGATAAAGTATAGGATATATCCAAGGTTCAACATTTGGAACTAAATGACTAACAAATTGCAATTGTTTAATCGATGTATTATAAATCGTTACATAAGACTCTGGTTGTTACGAACGGTTTTAAAAATATTTATTTAATTTGATACATTTTAATTTTAAAATTTTATTTCTTTGTTCTCATCTTGTTAAAAAAAAAATTTGTTCAACTTGTTCGCCGGAGGAACCAATCTATTACTATTCCAGTAATGGAATACTTTTATTTTTATTTTTAATGTGGGTTCGAATAAACTGAAATCGCCGATAGAAGACGAAAGACGAATTGATGAATTGTTGTTTCAGAAAACTACAATAATGACAACAGTAAATTTTGTTAATTAAATTGTCTTTTTCTTTATTTTATTTAATTTTAAAAATATTAAAATATTACAATTTAAATAATTTGTGTGGCATAAAATAAATGCTTGTTTTTTTTATAAATTTATGTCTCGTAAGCAATTAAAATTACTTTTTATAAAATTTGAACGATACAAATATTTCGTACTCACGAATCATCCTTAAATTACCGCCTGAAATTTTGAGTATTTAAAACTTTTTTAACGTCCGCCCAAAAATAAGAAAATTTGGAAACAGCTCGCGGACGGGCCTTATTCTCAAATTGTCATCTGGCTCTGCGAAAATCTATCGAGATTCAACAGATAACAATTACTCGAACTTGGCACTATCTCGATTCACTACTTGGCTAGACGAAAATCTATCGCGATTCAGCAAGTAGCAAAAATTGAGCTTTTTCCAATGTTTCCAATTTAAAAAAAATTACTATTTCAAATTGAAGTGAAAAAATTCGTACCGGCAGTTCGACAATCGTATCAAGTCCCGTCTTGATGTTAACGATCACCCGTGAATGAATGGCGATTGACACCTCGGAAGCTTCTGCTTTTATGGAGTGTCTAAGATGCATTATGATGGAACGGAATCAGGGGTTTAAGGGGTAGTTGGTGTGGGTACAGGATGATTAACTCATTAGGTTATAATTAAACCTCGATATCTGATATTTCTATATCTCTTTTCTTTGTTCGCATTATTAGAATAATAACTCCCATACAAGTTTAAATAAGTATGACTTGTGCCCTTCTTAGGTTTCAGAGCGATCGTTGATCTGCATGGATTCGATAAATTCTATTTCTGCAGATTCGATCCTCATAAGTCCACTTTTGTCACGCATTTGCGTGTATTAAGAGAATATGACATATTCTAATTATAACTGCCGACATTGTTCTCTTTTGAGAATTATGTATCGAGCTAGAGAAGGAAAGGAATCGTAGAAGAAAGAAAGGAATATATGCATAGTGAGACACTCCACAATGCAGAAGATATCTACATTGAGGATTTCATGAGAAATGCATGCTTGTATGCGTGCTGCGTAGTGCACGCACACCGCTATACTCGATGTACCTGACCGCGTAAGAAAGAGACGAAGAGAGAAGGAAACGCGACGAAGAGCAAAGAGATATCCTCCTTTCCTCCGGTTATTGCACAACCTTGTCTACACCGATTCTTTCGTACATGCATAATATAGATTACACTAAACACATTAATAATAATATATTGTAATATTATGAATTTATTTCCATAATATTATGAATTTATCACTCAGTTAATAATTATTGAAAAGATATTATCGATTTCACTGAGTCAAATAAATTATTTGACTCAGTGAAATCGATAATATCTTTTCAATAATTAATAATAATAATAATAATAATATTAATAATTATTGCTATAACAATAACAATAATAAATAATAATGATATTAATAATTATCGTTACAACAATAACAATAATAATAATAATGATATTAAAAATTATCGTTATAACAATAACAACATTAATAATAACAATAATAAATTAATTGTAATACCATTAATTCTAGGCATATAAATATTAATTAAATGATCACTATATGGTGCTGGAGATGTACCTTTAAAAATATAAACACGTGGCTATAAGTCAATGCACGTGGTTATCGGGGTCTCGAATTACGCGCATATATACTTATATATATGTGACAAATGCATCTCGCATTTGCTTTAAATTTCTTTTTCTTCCAATGTTATATTACAAAATAATTAAGTTTATTTAACTGTTACGTATGTAACACTGGTATTAAACCTTCAGCATTCATATTAAAAATAGCAATTTCATTACAATTTTTTTAATTCATGAGGGTATTTTTCTGAAGGCAACGATACACCACCATGACTGCAACAATAATTATAAGTTAATTTCTTTTGAATTTTTCTTTCTCAAAATGTTTAACCTTGCATCTTTTCAAAAAACACGACATTTCACCAAGATAATGTTCGTTATAGCTTGGAACATGTATGCTATTAATATTTTTTTCTGCATAAGCAAAATCACGAATATCAATGTTGTTTTCATTTCCATAAATGACTCCATTTTTTTACCTCTATGTTCCGAAACTTCTATTTTTTCCTCATCGATTACCTTTCTTTTTAATTTTAATCTTTTACGTTATTGTTTTTGTTATTTTGCGTGACTTTTTTCATTTTCTCATCACAAATCCTTACATCTTTCTCCTGCATATATTTTGAATAAAGTATTTCATTATTTTCATCCTTCTGTTTTAATTTCAATCTTTGACGATAGCTTTTTTTTACATTCTGCTCTACTTTTTTTTAATTTTCTGATTAGAGGTATTAACAATTTTTGACTTTCAACATTTTTTGATATTCTGCACGACTTTTTTTACTTGTCTAATTACAATCGCTAGAAATTATTAATTTGTCAGAATTATTATCTCTCTTTTCTTCTTAAACAGCACTATTTATGTGTTTTTTTAGAAAAATTTAAATCTGTTTTCCTACTTAAACATACTTCTTCCATAACTGATATTTCTGTTTCTTTGTTATCGATTTTTTTCGTTTTAATTTCATTATTTCACTATATTCTTTCTGATATTCTGCTCTGGTTTTTCTACTTTTCTCATTAGAATTGCTAAAAAATATCTTCTTATTACTTCTTACTACTATTGTTTCTAATATTTTATAATTATTACCTTCTTTTACTACTATAATAGAATTTGACGCACTTTCCACATGTTGTTTCTTACAAACATTTATATTATACAATAATTTCAGATTTAATATTAAAATATAAAGAAACAGCAAACGCAATGGCGTATACACCACAATCAACAAAATTTAGTTGTTGTACTCTTATAAAACTACATTAGGTTTAAATGGATATAACCTGCATAAATATTCTCTTTGATCTTCATTTAAACATCCTTCATTAAGACTATCATAAACAAAAAGTTCATTTTCATCATAGTAAGTGCAAATCCAGTGACCCAAAAGTCGATTTCCACTAAACAATATTTGAATATGTGATTAATTCTTATTAATTGCTTTAATTTCATCTAACATTTTTAAATATTCTGTAATTTGTTTTTGGAAACTACCACCTGAATAAAGTTCCAATAATTCCTGAAACTTATACATGTGATTGTCATTAAGCATTTCCCAATTATGAATATCCTAATCTTTATCATTTAAATTGAAATATCTCTTCTCTAACTGAGAAATTATTTTTCAAAAACAACTTTTAAAAAAAAAATTAACAAAAAATGAATCTTATTTTTTATTTCTCGCGATCTAACTCCATAATCACCTCTTTAGCCTACATGTCACCAAAGTATCTTTATATTTCAAGTCTGAATGTTTTTTTGTTTCTGTATCTCATATGTTTATCTCATATCTATTTATCTCATCTCATTATCCCATCTCTTTACCTGATCTCTCTTATTGTTTCACATGTTTATCTCATCACATTGTCTTATGCTATTATCTTATATTTTTATCTCATTTCTCTCATTCTTTTATCTGTTTATTTCATATCATTGTCTCATGTAATTGTCTCATGTTATTGTCTTATATTATTGTCTTATATCTTTATCTCACCTCTTATATATAATTATATTATTAACACTTATTTTACACTGTAACGACTCTTCAAAAACATTATAATCACTTTATTATTTATTAAACATTTACAATTAATTTATTTATTAAACAGTTATTAATCACTTGTTTAATGAATCCACAATCCCATTTTATGGACACTTTTAGCATTCCATAACACTAACTTTATTGAAAATAAAAAATTTAAACACTTTCTAAATATTGTTACTTTAGTCAACACATTGTGCACACTTTCATTTTAATCACTGTCACTTTTCACATTTAATTTTTAATGTATATTTACTATTAGAGTCACTTTATTATTTATCACTTACAGTTTATTTCTTTAATAAACACTTTTTGTTTACCGTATTAAGAATTATTCAACACAAACTCTTAATAAACAATAAGCATATTAATACTATACACTTTCACATTAAACACATTTCTATTATAAACACTTCATAAAAAATACACAATAACACAGACCCACAAAAAAAAAGTGTCATGTACTTTTGACCGGAATACCCTAGCCCTATGTATTTTGACGCGCTGAACACGAATCCGAAGTCAGTTTTGCTCCATCACGTCAGGATTTTTTCCTAACCTCAAAATCAATAAAATGACACTTTTTGTTCATTAGCATGTGAACCCGACTTAACATTAATACATGCCTAGGGCGAATAGAAAGCTTGGATTGTGACCTTTAAAACGCTTTTTTAAAAATTGTTCTACGATGATTTTTAACGAAGTTATGATGTTTTATTTAAAATCATTTTTTTCCATTACACCATACCACATCAATAATTAAAGTGTTATTTACATTTGGAAAAAATTTATATTTTAAATAAAACATCATAACTTCGTTAAAAATCATCGTAGAACAATTTTTAAAAAAGCGTTTTAAAGGTCACAATCCAAGCTTTCTATTCGTCCAAGGCATGTATTAATGTTAAGTCGGGTTCACATGCTAATGAACAAAAAGTGTCATTTTATTGATTTTGAGGTTAGAAAAAAATCCTGACGTGATGGAGCAAAATGGACTTCGAATTCGTGTTCAGCGCGTCAAAATACATAGGGCTAAGGTATTCCGGTCAAAAGTACATGACACTTTTTTTTTTTGTGGGGCTGTGTAATTAGCATTATTCGCTTCCACATTATACACACTTAAGTTCTATTCATTAATAACTTTCACTACCATGCACTAGTATACCACGCACTAATGTATTTATCTCTCTTTTCGTTGAAGCTCGAAAATGTTTTCTCTTTTCCAAAACCATTTATAACACTCATTATGCAAGGGTTGACTTGAAAACCAATGGGCTTTTTAGTCTATTGTTCGAATGTAGAAAGAAAATTTTAAATTCGAAGAATATTTGAGTAATGAGGTAAAATTTCAGAATATAATTTATTTTCTCTCTTTTCAATAATACTCGAAAATTTTATCTCTTTTCCTGAAGCCATCAACCCTAATTATACGAGGGTTTGCGCTAATGATGATGACTCCCTGCACGTAGTCTATTGTTTGTATTAAGAAATAAAATTTAAATATCAAGGTAATTTGTATAATGAGCTGAGGGTTTCATTTTCCGTAAACTTTTAACAAATACCTTCTCTCCCTAACCAAGAAACCAGGTATAAAATATCCTTTTTCGTTAACTTTTAACGCTGACCTTCAGTACTCGTTTCTTAAATAGGAGAAGATTACCATGTACAATTTGATGAATTCTGGGAGAATTTTAAAACTCTTTATTCTCAATAAATAAGTAAATTTTTACAAAACTTTTTTAAACACTAAATAATTAGAAGATTTTCCGGCAGTATGTTAAATAATTATAACCCCCCCCCCCCTTAGATTAAGACAGAAAGAGATAAAAGAGAGAGAGAGAGAGAGGGAGAAACAAAGAAATAGGAAAATACAGATTTTAAAAAATTGTTTTTCATTGTAAAAGATTTGAGTATGAGTTCTTTATCACCATCTGATTGCTTGAAAAAAAAGCAAGGAAAAACACGAGCAGAAATTAAAAAAAATTACCGTGAAAGGCTTAAATTAAAACGAAAGGTTGATTCTAAA
Source organism: Ganaspis brasiliensis (assembly GCA_037103525.1). Classification (NCBI taxonomy): domain Eukaryota; kingdom Metazoa; phylum Arthropoda; class Insecta; order Hymenoptera; family Figitidae; genus Ganaspis; species Ganaspis brasiliensis. The sequence continues at coordinate 465,437 of JAZKLR010000221.1, read as the reverse complement.
AAATACTTAGATAATGTTTATGTAAGTACAGATAAATCCCTTCCATCAACATCGAAAGTATCATCTTTGCATGTCAGTGATTTAAATGTTTCTGAAAAGAAACGTCAAAAAACACGGTCAGAAATCCAAAAAGATTATCGTGCAAGACGTAAATTACAACGTAAGAATGGTCGCCATGATGAGGAATTATATGAGCTATCAAATTGTAAAGATCGAAAATTATTATGTGAGATTAGTAGTGGAAAATATGATTTACGTTCTAATTATAGGTCATTAATGTCAAATGAACTGCAAAATTTGTTAACGACGTATCAAAATCCTGTAGTGAATTTTAATGGCAGAAGACGAGGGCCATATTGTTGTTACATTGTCTGATGATTCTCACAAAAATATAATCTGTCTTTTTCAACTTTCACATAATTATCAACCAACCATTGTTAAAACAGTTTTCCACCATTTAGAAATTGATTGAATTTATTATATCTTATTGCTATTTTGTATTTGATATAACCACACCTTGAAAAAGTATGATTTCTGTTTCTTTTGTCACTGTCTGAACGAATCATATTGATGCTATAACCTTTATTTCCATACGGATAAAATATAGGATATATCCAAGGTTCAACATTGGGTTCTAAACTACTAACTAATTTTAATTCCTTATTTGACTTGTTATAAACCGTGACATAAGACTCCTGTATTTCACCATTTGCATTTGTATTAAAAATTGCAGCTACTTCATTACTCCTTTGAAAATTGTACCTTCCTCTATCGAAACCCCTTTTCAATGTAAACAATAATTGCAAGTCTGGAATTTCTTCATTATTTTTTCTTGCTAACTCAGTTTCTACTTTAACAACTTCTGACATCATCAAAAAAGATTTGGTGAATGCATTACAATCTCTCATTAGTCTTTCAATCATTTGTAAAATCGTTTCATCTAATTTTTTATTATTTTTCAATCTATAACGAACAGCATCTTCTGGATCGTAAATGTACAATTGACCAAAACATTAAAAGTAGTTTTTTTACAATTAACTTTTTCATCTTCAAAATGTTTAGCTATACATTTACTACAAGATAAAGTCATTTCACCAAGATAATTTTCCATACAACTTGAACCATTTATCAGATTCAATGCAATTTTATCGTTTTCAGTAGATAAATTCAACTTTTTAATTTTAATATTTTTATTTAATCATTTCAAATTATATTTAATTATTAATTCAGGTATTAATATTTTTAACTAAAATAATATTATTTATTAAAACAATATAAAAAATTTAAGCGGAATTGTACTTTTTAGGTACAAGATTAAAAAAAATACCTCTTTTAAATATATAGCCTTGTATTAACTCTATAATATAGTTTTGAAGATTAAAATAGAATGTTATTGCATATATTTGATTAAATAAACATTATAGTGTACGTTCGGTCCAATTAACATTCTATGGCACACAACTTCAACAGACATTGAATTAAACAAACAATTGAATACAAATCATATCTTACAAAATTATTAATAAAAATAATTTTCGACTGTTTTTTAAATTAACATTTTATTTCATTGGCTTTTTAATAAACATGTTATCAGCGGGGGGCGTCGATATAAAGGATTAATTGATCATTTACATAATCAAGAGTCTGAAAGTGATGTACACGTTGGTAAAATAGTAGTATTACCATCAACTTTTGCAGGATCACCTCGTAATATGATGCGAGAATATCAAGATTCTATGGATATTGTAGGTCGCCATGGCAGACCAGATTTATTTATTACAATGACTTGTAATTCACATTGGCAAGAAATACTGGAAAATTTATTACCTCATCAATCTGCTTCTGATAGACCTGATATAGTAGCAAGAGTTTTTGCTTTAAAAGTAAAGAAACTGATAAAATGTATTGGTGATGATAAATTGTTTGGAGATGTAAAATCTTTTGTTTATGTCATTGAATTTCAAAAAAGAGGGTTGCCCCATATTCATTTGTTGGTAATATTGAAGAAAAACTCTAAAATTTTCATACCTGAAAGTGTTGATCGTTTTATATCGGCTGAAATTCCAGACAAAAATATTAATCCTATACTTCACAATATTATAATGCAAAGTAATATTCATGGCCCATGTGGTGATTGATGTTTAGTTGATGGAAAATGTTCTAAAAATTTTCCAAAAGATTATCAAGAAGAAACGACAATAGAAGATGATTGTTATGTAAAGTATCGGAGAAGAAATACATGTGAAACATATGAAAGACCAAATGGATGTATTATTGATAATCGTTTTGTAGTTCCATACTCTCCAAAACTATCGCAAACATTTAATTGACACATTAATGTTGAAGTTGTTTCAAGTATTAAATCTGTGAAATACTCATACAAATATATCTATAAAGGTCATAATGCTGCTTCGATTGTTATAAGAAATGTTGTTGGCGAGTCTACTATAAACCATAATGAAATTAATCATTATGAATAAAGTAGATATGTTGGTCCTGTTGAAGCAGTGTGGAGAATTTTGAGTAAGCCTTCAGGGAAAAAAAGTCACAGTGTGAATTGTTTACCCATACATTTACCCAATGAACAGAACGTTATTATTCATGAAACAAAGAAAACTACTCAAATTTCATTTCATTTAGAAAAAAAGACAAAATTATTAGATTACTTTGAACTAAATAAGCGTGATAAGAATGCAAATCAGTACTATTATTTCCAAATACTAGAATATTACAAATGGGAAGAAAAACAAATGCAATGGGAACAAAGAGTGCGTAGAGAAATAGTAATAGGTATAATATATTCTATTAGTCCATGTCAAGTAGAATTGTTTCATTTAAGGTTATTATTACTTACTGTAAAAGGTGCAACTTCATTTCAAGCTTTAAGAACAATTAATGGAATATATCATGAAACTTTTACCTCTGCCTGTTTAGCATTAGGACTTATAGAAGATGACCATGAATGGATAGGAACAATGAAAGAAGCCGCAATATGGATGATGCCTTCTTTACTTCGTCAATTATATGTCAAAATTTTAATTCATTGTCGCCCAGTAAATCCTTATGAATTGTGGGAACAATTTAAAGTCGAAATGTCAGAAGATTTTCGAAGAATTGATTTGGCTACGTCAGAGAAGAAAGCTTATAGAAATTTAAAGGCATTACTATTAAAAGAGGGATATCATCTTACTGATTTCCAGGGACTTATAGATATCGAAGATGAGGAAGAGACTTTAGAGTCAAGGGATGATATGAATACTCTGCAACACAATAGTTTGGGTCATGAGAAATATGCTAAATTAAATGTTCAACAAAAACTTGTTGTTGATTATGTACTACAAGGTATTGATGAGATTTCTTCAAATAACTCTAGATGTGTTTACGTTGATGGTCCGGGAGGTTCTGGAAAAACTTTTTTGTATACGACGATATGGCATTTATTAAAAAGTAGAGAAAAAAATGTTTGTAATATGGCATTTACAGGAATTGCTGCAACTTTACTTGCCAACGGAAAAACTGTTCACAAAGTCTTAGGTTTGCCTGTTCCATTATACAGCGATTCATCGTCAAATATTAAAGTTCAATCTAAAGATGGAGTTTATCTAAAAAATATTGAAAATTTTACCACCTTTTGGTGGTAAAATTTTAATTTTGGGAGGAGATTTTAGACAAATGGTCAATTGAATGACGTTAATGATAACATTGCATTGCCAAAAAAAATAATTCAAAAAGGAAACGTGGATATTGCTAAAGATATGTATGGCGATTTGATTCAAAACAAAAGGTTTGAAGAAATGTCAATGTGTGCTATTTTATCACCTAGAAATGTTGATGTTGATGAGATTAATAAAAGGGTGGTACAATTATTAGACAGTGATAAGGAAAAGATTTATAAAAGCATTGATTCTACTGAAAATTGTGATAATGGAGATTTTGATGAAGTCATCCTACCGGAATATTTAAATATTCTTTCACCATCTGGTTTACCACCACATGAATTGCATTTAAAAATAAATTCTGTTGTCATGCTTATAAGAAATCTTAGTGTTAATGAAGGTTTATGCAATGGTACAAGATTACTGATTTTGGAATTATGAAACAATGTCATGAAATGTTAAATATTGACAGGAGACAAGTGCGGTAATTTAGTATTCTTACATCGTATAACATTATATTGTGAAAATGTTTATTCTTTTACATTTAAAAGACTATAAATAAATTTCAAGGACAAACATTTAATAAAATATCGATCGACTTGCGAAGAGATGTTTTTAATCACGGTCAAATGTATGTTGCCTTATCACGGGTACGTTCATTCAATTCAATAAAAGTTTATTTAGGCGATAATCGATGCCACAAGTCTATAAAAAATTATGATGACAAAGAAGTTTTAGGAATAAAGTAGTGTTGTTCTCTCATACGTTTCAGTAATCTTTTCATGTTTTTGGAACTTTCATTTTGAAGTCATTATACAAATTGTTTATTGATCACATACTCTAAACATAATGTTATCAGTTTCAAGGGAAGGTAGGGTACAATGTTTACTTCGGTAAATTGGGAATCGTTAAGAACTTGGCAAAGAATAAATATAAAACATAATTGCTTTTATTAACAAGAGAAAAGTAATTAATTATTGAATATTACAAATTTTGCATTCAGGAAATGTGTTTCTTTTATTTATTACTGTCTTTAAGTACATACATTTTTTTATAACTCACTACGCCGCTGTACGCCGGTTTCTTCTTAGTTCAACGCCGCTGTCGTTCACATTTGCCTCGGCTCAGGGTTCTAGATACTTTGTATTAATATCTTTAATATAACATTACTTGTAATATTAATCATATTATTATTTATATAATTATTGTGTAACATTATATATACACGTCTTAAAATGTATGCGCATAAAATCCTTCGTCTTCAAATTGTAGGAAATATATACTTCTACTTCACAGACGTGTGTAATTGGCTTTTTCAATGAGTCATTAAAGATTTAGGTTTCTACAAACGTTTATTACATTTCTGAACATGTGTCTTGTAATTAATTAAAATAAGTTTAATTATGTCACGTATTTTTTGGTATCTGTTCTGAAATTAAAACATTTTCTGTTTTCATGCTTTCCATATATTTTGCTCATATTTCTTCTTCTATTTAATGATTTTCTTGAAATGCAGTTCTTTTTGTACAAAATATTTAATATAACTTTCAATAAATGTATTGCAGTTACTGTGGGTAATGGCGAAAAAGGGGTAATTGACAGCAAAAGAGATTTAATGTAAATATATTGACTTTTAATTACAGTGCCGTCCAGCAGATTTTGCCCACTCTTCAGAATTTTTGTCTTTACAAAAAGTTTTACATTTTGTTAACCAATAAAGATAAGACAATAAATAAAGACTTTTTTTAAAGCTTATGTTCTCCAGTTTTAGGATATTTAATGAGCAAAAGAAAAAAAATTGTTTTATTACTTCATTGCTATTAAGAATAGAAAAAAATTCAATTTTTTTGGTAAATTTGAAATTGGTGTATTTTATAAACAAATCATCACATTCTAAACGGAGACAATGCATTTAAAAGATAATTTTATCACCTTAAAAACAAATTTTTAAAAAATGTCATAAGGTTTTTTTAAAAACAAAATATAGGTAATTGTATTAATAAAAGAGCGGTTTATTTTTGAAAAACATTATTGAGAAGAAATGTGTCTTCTGATGTGTAGAATCAAAAAGAAATATTTAGAATTGAAATAAAACATTTTTTTTACCATATTTAGAGTGTTTACAATTTCTTTTAATTACAGTGGAACCTCGATTATCCGAACCTCTATCTTCCGAACTCTCTATTATCCGAACCGTAAATTATTTTATCCGAACTTCTATTATCCGAACTTTTTTTCGCCTTGACAAATTTCAAAATTTATTTTTCCTTTTTAATTCATAATTCATATTTTCGCGGCTATTGGGCAACTCCCCCTTTATTCTTTTCTGAAGTAGACTTACTCGATGGGTACAGAAGTATGTACTCGAATTTAATTGGTTGTCAGTTGGACTATAATTATGTGTACAGCCAATCATAAATTGTGAATTCATTCGTTACATACTTCAGAACGCATAACCTTCTATCGTGAAGTATTTCTATTCCTGTGTTTCATAGTCAATGCAGAGAAAGTATAATATATTTAATCAAAACAAAGCAAACGAAAATCAAAACAAAAGATTGAAAACTTGTGCAATGGTTTTTCCTTCTAGTCCTTCTACTTCTAAGCGCAAGCGCAATGTTCTTACTGTGAAAACAAAATTAGAAATTCTTTCAAGATTAGACAAAGGTGAATCTGGTGCTTCTTTAGCTATTTTATACGATGTGGGTAAAGCGACGATTGCTGATATTAAGAAAAATCGAGAGGCACTAACATTATTTGCTTCACAAATGGACAGTGAATGTAGTTTGAAAAAAAGAAAAACAATGACATTAGCACGGAATGAAAATCTTGATGATGCAATGTCAAAGTGGTTTATACAAAGACGAAGCCTTGGACAGCCAATTTCGGGTCCACTTGTATGCGAGAAAGCTCTCGATTACAATAAAAAACTTGGTGGACCATTAAATTTCAAAGCTAGTTCAGGTTGGCTTGAGAAATTTAAAAATCGCCATGGGATACGGGAATTGAAAGTCCAAGGTGAAGCGTTATCAGCAAATGCTAGTGCTGCCAAAGAATTTAAAGAGACATTTCAAAAGTATCTGGAAAAGGAAGGATTTTCGAAAGAAGATGTGTATAATGCCGACGAGAGTGGTCTTAACTGGAGGTCTTTACCACGAAAATCACTTGCATCTTGTCAAGAACTTGCAGCCCCTGGTTGCAAAGTTTCAAAAGAACGGGTGACTATAATGACTTGCGCAAATGCTGCTGGAACTCATAGATTACCTTTACTGCTAATCGGTAAGTCTAAACAACCGCGTTGTTTTAAAAATCTTGCACGTTTACCTGTCACCTATAAAAATCAAAACAATGCTTGGATGGATTCGAAATTGTTCTGTGACTGGTTCAAGAATGATTTCATAAAATCTGTAAAAAAATGGCGTAAAGTTAATGGTAAAAATGGTAAAGTATTATTGTTGTTAGACAATGCCCCGTCTCATCCATCGGCTGAAGTACTGAATTCTTTTGATAATGATTTCGAGGTTATGTATCTCCCGCCAAATGTTACTGCACTTATCCAACCGATGGATCAAGGAGTGATTGAGAAACTAAAACGCTTGTACCGGAAAGAAATTCTCAAGAGGTTGCTATTAGCGGAAGATACCTCTGAAAGCGATATAGTTTCATTCTCGAAAACATTAAATTTAAAGCATTGTTCTTTCATGGTTGCCGATGCTTGGGAATCGCTGACGGAAGAAAATTTAAAAAGAGCGTGGAACAAACTTTGGCCTGCTGCCCTCGAAGGTGACGAAGAAATCGAAACAGACAATCATGATCCTGAAAATGCAACGGAATTTACTGAATTGTTCAACAACATCCCAGGTTTTGCAAATAGTGAAGCCGACGACGCTATCGAATGGATCAATAGCGACGCAAATGATCCTGGTTTCCAAATTCTGGAGGATGAAGACATCATATCTTCAGTAATGGGATTAAATGAAAATGATGACATCGAGAACACCAGCGAGGACGAATGTTTGGATGAGATAAAAAAGATTTCAAATACCGAAGCATTTGCTGCATTTAATGTAGGTCTGGAGTGGTATTCGCAGCAAGAGGAGTGTTCCACCACTCAGTTGCTATTAATTAAACGAATGCGTGATTTAGCAGCTAAAAAACGCATAGATGCCATCCGACAGTGTAAAATAACAAAATTTATGCCAAGAAAACCTTAAAAAAATATATCATATTATAATTTTTATGTTTAAAAGTTTTCTATATTTTATTAGTATATAAATAAACAAATATATATGTATATATACTGTACATATGTACATTTAAATAAAATATATTAAATTGAATATATGTGTGATTCAAAATATCAAATTTCTATTATCCGGACTTTCGATTATCCGAACCAGGCCCTGCCTGAATTAGTTCGGATAATCGAGGTTCCACTGTAATTATAAATCCAGAACCGTTGATTGTGGAGAAAAATTATTAGGAACAAAATGTTCCTTTTTTGTGTAAAATTAGAAAGACATATTTAAAATAAGAGAAGATTAATTTCTTTTTTACTATATTTTGAATTTTCTTTTAATATGGTAAAAAAAATTTTTTTTTTTTCAATTGTAAATATTTTTTTTTATTCTGTAGAATCAGACACATAAGAAGGCACCTTTTTTTTGTTAATAATTTTTTTCCAAAATCAACTGCTCTGGACTTATGCGTATTTACAAGAAATGCTGTTTTTTTAAAGAATTACTTATATCTTTGTTAAAAAAAACCGTTCAACAATTTTCAAAAATTTATTTCAAGATAATAAAATTATCTTTAAAATGCATTGTCTGCAATTAAAATGTGATAATCTGTTTTAAATATGTAGATATCTTAACAGGGCCATGTCTAGGAAAATTTTCACCCGGGGCAAAACTTTCAATCGGCGCCCCCTCCTCCTCATCTATTTTCCCAATCAGAATAAAATTCTGTTTTTAAATTTTTACATTTACTCACCTTATTAAAAACAAATATTTTATTTTATTTAGATAAAACTGTACACTATACACTACAAAAAGTTGTGCAGTAAATTTTGCATTAAAATAATTTAGAGTCGGGATATCTTGACATTTTTAGGAGAGATACATGTTTTAAATAGTTTCTAAAATTCTAGATTGAAAATATGCAGTCTATACAAATTAGAATTTCCTTTTTTTTCATTTGTAAAACATAAGAATGACTTTAATTAAATTTTTTTTTTTTTATAAATTGAAGCTTTAATAGCGTTTTCTCAGTCTATGGGGCAAAATTTATCAAGTGTAGGGGAGACCAAGGTGAGTTGAAACGATTTTTACATTATCGCGTATAACTCAGCCAAAAATAGTCTTATTTTATTTAGCTTTATAATTTAAGATAGCTGTTTTTATGTAGTATGTAAATCAAAAATAAAAAAGTTGAAAAGTTATAAGGGTCTATAAAAAAATTGCAAAATCTAAAACAGTTTCTACCGCGTTTCAACTCACCTAGTACCGAGGTGAGTTGATACACAAGCTGAGGTCTGTTGAAACAGTTGTGAATTTGAGGATTTTAAAAAAAAAATTTAATTTAAATAATTCTATTAGTTAGTAAAGAAATTTTATTTATTACGATGAATTTTGTAATTGTTTAAACTATTTATTATTGCAAATTTATAACATTTCCAAAGCTAATAACAGTGTGAGTATCAGACTTCAAAAAACTTGTGAAGTTTTAAGCATTACTCTGTACTAAATCATTAAATTATTTAAAATATTGAATTAAAATAGTTCTCAAAATAAATAAAAAGTTGTTTAAACAAATTATTATTGTTATTTACCAATTTTTTATGCAGTGCTCCTAGAGAGATGCAGTTTTTTTTCAATTTTGCAGATCATTTAACATTACACAATAACAGTTAAAGATAACAAATAAAATTATTATTTAAACAATCTTTTTAAACAAATTATTATTGTTATCTGACAAATTTTTATTCAGTGCGCCTAGAAAGATGCAGTTTTTTTTGTAATTTTGCAACTAACTAAACATTATACAATTTTCTTATACAAATAAAATTGTTATTTAAACAAGTTTTAAACAAATTATTGTTATTTAAAAACTTTTTTTTACTTAGTACATTTAGAAAGATGCAGGTTTTCTCAAATTTTGCAATTTACCAAACTTCTTATAACTACGGAAGATTATATATAACAATAAAAATTTGTTTATAAGTTGTTTAAATAATAACATCAGTTGTATTCTTTATCCAACATTGTATAACGTTCGGTTAATTGCAAAATTTAGAAAAAAACTGCATTTTTCTAGGTTTAGTGTGTAGGAAGTTAGTAAATACAAAAATAATTTGTTTAAACAAATGTAAATTCAACGTAATTTTTTTAAAAATATAATACTTGTTGATACAGATCAAAAACTTCGATGATTTTAATCTGTATTTTACAATGTATATGTACATGTCATAAAACATTTAAAATGCTTCGAGTTACCTTAGCACGTACATACATTTACAAATGTTATCTTATATAAACAAGAAGAAGCGTGAAAAAAAACTTTTTTTCTTTAATTTTTTAAAATTAAATAAAAATTTGTTCAGTGACTTAAAATTGAAATTAGATTAACTCAATTTAGAAGATATTACAATTCAAATATTCTCGTGTCTATCCGGGGTGTCGTCCATCCGGTAGCGAAAAGTTTAATATTTTTGTAACTTTCGACAATATAAAAGTTATTTTACACGAAAATTTGGAAAATTTTTAATGCTTTTAAAGCTATAATATATAAAAATATACTTTAGCAAACAATTAAACAGTCACTATTCGATTAAAGATCAATTTTGCGTATACCGAGGCGAGTTGAAACAGACTGTTTCAACTCGCCTCGGTGCGTAAAATTGTGCATCGGTTCAAATAATGGTCTTTTATCGTAAATTTCGAGACTGACACAAAAAAACAATATCATTCCATGAAACTTAATTATCCAACAGTTTAAAAAATAAATATTAGAACAACAACAACCTTATAAGTGTCGAATAATATAGCATCAAAATATCGGTCAGAAACTTACTTTTGGCATTTTTTTTGGACATACGTCAAATATACCCCAAAAATTTTTCTCATCCGGTCAACTAAATTTTGATCAAGTAGTGAATCAAAAAAGTAATAAATTCACGTTTCTCAAATTTTCCAAAAGGTCATTGCTTTCGAGAAATCGACACTGTTTTAACTCGCCTCTGTTTTAACTCACTTCGGTCTCCCCTACTAATCGAAAAAAAGAAAATGGCTAATATTTGCACAAAATGTAGTATTGTATGACAGCACTTAAACCACGCAATTATTATGAAATTCTAATAAAAAATATAGAAGGGGGAGGGGGTTGAAAATTCTGGTCAAGTGTGAAGAGGGGATTTTTTGAAAAATCATAACTATTATGCAACAGGGTGAACAAAAATTTGACCTGTATGTTTTCGAAAGGTTTTTTTTTCCTCTTTTCAATAGTGTGAAAAGACTTTTTAAATTTTCAAAATTTAACCTACTTTTTCCAAAAATAATTTTTTTTACTTTTTTTTAAACAAGACATTTTTTTTTTTTTTGAAATAAAGCTTAATATGTGCACTTTAAATACACGAAATAAAATAAATCTTCTTTTTCTTTGTTTTTGACCAGAATCTTCAACCCCCTCCTTTTTCTACAATTTTCATTAGAATTTCATAATTTTTTCATTTCCTCTCGAAACGGCCCTGTATCTTAAAAGTAAAAAATATAAGCTTTAAAAAAAGTCCTCATTTTTTGCTTTATCTTTATTGGTTAACAGAATATAAAAATTTTTGTAAATACAAAAATTCTGAAGGGTGGGCAAAATCTGCTGGATAAAACTGTAAAGAAGTTTCTACATTTTTAACCTTTGATTACAATGTTTGCCTATTTCTCGATTTTATATTTCCAACAGGATAGATGAACTCTATAAGAAGTTGATAATTACATTAAAACGTCTGCAGTATTCTCTTTCGTACTTAAAAGAAAATAATCCTAAAAACTAAGTAATAATAATCCTGTATCACTATTCTTTTATCTAACTATTATGTCACTGTAACACAGTTTTCATAAAAGTATAAAATTGATAGCATATAGCGTATCAAAATTGTTTTTCATATAAAACATTGCAAAGTGATACTTTCAAAAAACTGTGAAAATAATAACAAATAAAAATGTTTATTTTACATTTTTTTGCGTTAAACTGTTGTAACTCATTTCATTGTCCGAAAGAAATATTGTTAAGAAAGAAAAGATTTCTTTCACTGTCAATTCTTGTTATATTTTTTTATTTTACTTTACTGTACTATAAACTTTTTCACTAATAACATTTAGTGACCCATTTCTGACGAATGAAGATTAACATATTAATTTCCATAAGAAGTATTCTCTTGGAATTTAAATGTGGAAAAATTACATAGAATTCAAGATTTTTTACCAGTTCTGTATTTAATTAATTTATAAATATTATTTCATTAATTGTGATAAGTAAATTTTGAATTGTGGAATGAATAATATGTTTCACTTGGCAACCTTGTTAATAATGTAGTGAATATTTTACATTATCTTTTTTTTCAAGCAATTCTATCTCCTTTTTCATGCCACGTCCGTCGGTACTTTCAAATAGAAGAATCAGGGGCAAGAATCACTTAAAGGGTGTAAGGGGAATTGTTGTACTCCCAATTTTTCTAACTTACTTCCTTCGGAATACCGAGCATTTCTTTTGGGTTATAACTTATAGCGTAGTAAAGGTATATCGTTTCCCCTCATCGAGTTCAAGTGATAAAAGTCCATAATTACATTTAGGGAAACGCAACTACGTTAACCAGTCGATTATAGTGCATGAATTACATTCATTTCCTTACTGTGACTAAAGTGTGTGTCTTTTGCTACTGCTACTTCTTTCATCTTTTGCACCAGATTCAGGAAAGTAGGTATTTATATTTCATTACACTTTCTATTCATTAATTTATTAAAATTTTATTCATGACGTATTTCATCTGTATTATAATTCCATAGCGTAATATTTATTTTTTCATAGAGAATACGTTTATCTTATTATTAGGTACACTATATGCTTGAATGGATGTAAAGAGACATTTGTATTGTAAATTTTTAAATCTTAAAATAATATTGTCATTATTTCTATAAAATATGAATATACTTACTAAGTATCATGTACTATTATTATAGAATATCCTCATGAAGGTCATTAATGTTTACAGCCTTCAATGACTAATGATAACATGCTTTATCTCATTCCTTTTCATTTATGTGTACACAGGCAGTTGTAATTTCCGTATTTTTAGATTCTCAAATTCCATTTTTGCACAATAAACATTTGCATATCTTGTTGAACATAAATACTATTTTTTATAATTTAATTTCGTAACAAATTAAATCAATTCAACTATTGCAATTCTTATATCATATACATTCTTCAGTACTTTATATAAAAATTTATTGTAACATTGAATTTCGGATAATTATGAGAAAAAAAACAATTGTGGAGGTTATGAAAACAATGAATTTTACATTTCTAGCATTTATAGATCACTTTCTGAAAATTAATTCTATTTTTATAAAATCATTATTGTTAATGATCATTAGTGTTACAAATTACTTCACTGTGATTTAAATTGTAGTTTAAATTATACATTATTATAGTTAAAAAAAAATAGAAACTCTCTTTTTTTTAAAGTTATATGAAATATATATTTCTACTGTTCAAAAGAACCCTCAGTTCAAAGAGTTATATAAGCAAAATGGACATTATTAATTTAATTATTATTTACTTATTACATTCCTCATAAATTAGGTTTGAGACATTTTTCTTTATCTCTTATTTCTTTAATTATATGCCAAAATGAATTTGAAATTTCTGGTCATTGTATAATAATTGTTTCAATATTGAATTATTGTATTTTGTCTAAAAAATGATAAACAGTTTATTATTCCTATTTTTTACTGAAATTTGATAACTAATTAACTAATAAAATTATAAATTCAAGAATTTATTAAACGAACTTTGTTTTGTTATGTAAATACAAATTTTGTTACAGTATACTTTAAGTAACTGAAAACTGTTTGATAGAAAAGAAAGAAGAATTCTTTTTTCAATAATTATAAAAAAAACGGTGACTTTTTAACTTTTCGGATTTCATGAAATACTATAATTTTTTCACTTTTGGAAAATTTGTGGAATAAATGGTTTTTCTTTCTAATTTTAATAATTATTATACAATTAAAAATGGATGTAGACATATTTTAGTAATCCTATATAAGAAATTACTTAGCTGTTTTCTGTAGACGCTGTGCAAGCGAGAGAGACAAATGCATTAGGTAGGTTAAAGATTGAGAGAGACACAAGACATTTCTGTAGACACTACGTCTACAGGAAAAGAGACAAATGCATTAAGTAGCTTAAAGATGGAAAGAGACACTAGACATTTCTGTAGACGCTCAAAGGCGTAGGTTCAGGGGGTTAAGAAAAATCGACCAGAATAGACCAATCAGATAATTGCTCATATTGGAAAGCAAGTTCTGATTGGTTTGTTCTATTTCCTTTATCCCCGAAATTGAAAGAGACGAAATGCAGATTGTTATTATGAGCCGCCTATGTGCAAACCTTTGCATGTGAGATGTCAATATCGTTTAGAGTAATTAGATGCACCAACGCATATACATATATGCACATATGCATAGGTGATTGCCATGTCCGAAGTTTATTTTAGAGTAAAATTATAAGGTAAGTGTTAATCTTATAAAATGAAGTAGGTTTGTTTACATGTCAAACGTAACCTTCTAGGTTGTTTATTTTGTAAATGTAGAGGAGAGGGCCCCAAGATGGACAGGGCGCCAAGATGGACATTTCGTATAAAATTTTTGTTCTAGGTGACAGCGCCTTGTGTTTTCTATCATTCTTGTTGTTTATATAGACGAAGATTTTTATGCGCATTTGAAGAAAAAAATAGTTGTTTTGTTCTACACATCCTACCTGATTTTTCGTCTAAAAAAGTTTTGTTGCAGTTTTTCCTTAAGTTGGTATCGTTATTTAAATTTGTGATTTAGAATAAGTACTTAAGGTTATAATATTATTTATTTATCGTATAATAATTATCTAATATGATTTTACTAATATTATGTTTGTACAAAAATTTTTACTGGGGCTCAAAAAATGATGTCATGTACTCGAAGATGGACACCTGCCATATTTCAATGTATTTATTTTCATACTAGCAAAATAAAACGCGCGCCAGCGCGCGAATAATTTTTCATACATTTTAGAAATTATAAAATACAATAATAAATATAACAAATCGGTAAATAATATTTATCTAATAAGAAGAAATAAATATTTTAAATATAATATTTAAAAATCAATTAACATAAATAAAATAAATATTTATTTAGGACAAAATTTATAATATTTTAGAATTAAAAAAATTGCAAAAAATAATTGAAATTAAACAAAATGATTGCAAATTTTGCAAATTAAAAAAAAATGAAATTAATTAAAAATTGAGGAAAGTACTTTAAACAATCATAAAAACGTTTTAAACATAAAGAAAATAATTTAAATTTGAGAAAAATTCTTCAGAATCTTAAAAATAAATTAATAGCTGTTATTTTGTATGATAAATATGTAGTTACCCTTATATGGTCCTCTTGGACTGCGGGTGTTTTGTGGTAAATAAATAAATAAATAAATAAAATAAATAAAACAAAATTGAATAATGAAAAATTAGAGAAAATAATTGAAAATTGAAAAACATGGTTAAAAATTGAGATAAATAAATTAAAATTTAAAAAAATAATTAAAATTGAGGAAAATAATTAAACAAATTACATAAAGTATTTTAAATAAAAGAAAGATAAACAAAATTTGAGAAAAATGCTTAAAACTTTTAGAAATTCATTGAAATAAACGAAAATATTTAAAAATTAGAGTAAAGAAAAAAAAAATAAACATAACTTAAAATTGAACAGAACAAATTTTAATTAAAGAGAAATAAGTAAAAATTTTTTGGCAATTATGAAAAAGAACAAGAAAAAAACAAAAGTAATTAAAAATTGAAGAAAATAATATGGATAATGAAATAATTGTAAAGTCTGATAAAAAGTTAAAAATATTCTTCATTACGAAACAATTGTAAAAAATTGAAAATTAAACGAAATAAATTTTGGAAAATAATTGAAAAATGTTTTTAAATTTTACAACTTGACGAAAAGAATTGAAATATGAAACATTTAAATTATTTAAATAAATAAAGAAAAAATAATTGAAATTCGAAAAAAAATACATGAAGATCTTAGAATTCAATTTAAAAAAAGAAAATAACTAAAAATAGGAGAAAAGACTGGAAGAATGCTAAAAATAATTGAAATTTACGATAATTAATAAATTTTTTTGGAAATTATGAAAACAAAGAAAAATAATTGAAAATTGAAGATAATTATAGAAATTTGAGAAAAATACTTAAAAAATTTTAGATTTTTATTTTATAAAATGAGAAAAACTAAAAATTGGAGAAAAGTCTGGAAGAAAGCTAAAAATAATTGAAATTTACGATAATTAATAAAAAAAATGTGAAATTCTGATAACAAATGAAAATATTTAGAAATTGAAGAAAATGTTTGAATTTTTAGAAAAATACTTAAAAATCTTAGAAAATAATTCTAGAAAATGAGAATAATAATCAACAATCGAGAAAAATAATTGAAAAATGATAAAATTGAATATGCTGAAAATAATTTAAGATTGAGAAAGAAAATTAAATTATAATGAAAATAATTTAAATAATATGAAAAATTGAAAACATTCAATAATATTTGAGCTAAATAACTGAAAAATAGAATATATGTTTAAAAAAAAATAATAATTACAAAATTAATTAAAAATTGTTAATTAAAGATAATAATTAAAAAAATCGCAGAAATAACTAAAATTGATGAAAATAATTGCAATATCGGATATATCTTCATAATTTTAATAATAATTATTTATTTTATGGTTTAGTATTTTAGCTTTATAATTACAAACTTTAATTCGTACGGTGTTAATGTTTCATGTTTTATTGCAGAAATCTACTTTCTTTTGTAACTTCTGTAATCACTTGAAAGTCTCCTTGAATAAATGCAAAAGGGCTTTAAATAGCTGAAAATTATGTTCATTTTGTGTACACTTAAGATTTGCTTCCTCTTAGAGGAACCTAAGTAATTAAAACATTCAATACATATTAATTTCGTTACAAAAGAAAAATCTCCATGAATTCTATTAATTTCTGATAATTTCCTTCCTCTTTTCACCCCCTATGTTTTTGCTTCTGTATTTGATAAAATTTATAAATTCTATTATATTAGATTTTTGTAATTTTAGATAATTTATAGATAACAATCATAAGTTTCGATAATTGCAAAAAATGTTATTCACTCTTCTACATTTTTATTCAATTTTGGTATTTTCTAGATTACAGTTATATTTAAATTTGATGGTTTTCAAATGAATCATTCAAGTTATTTGATTTTCATATTACTGTTATTTAACTGTAAAAGTATTTTTATTTTTTAACCCTCTGTAGCACGGTAGTTACCACCAAAATCTCCTTGATTTTTAAGATTTTTTTTATTAATTTATATATGCCTGACCCAATTCAAATAATAGATTACTTTTTATTTTTTGTAGAAAATTTACGTTTCCAAACTTTAATTTTAAAGTATAGTCAAAGTCCTTTAAGTATCCGTCTGTTAAGTCGCACTTATCCTTATTTTTTGGTCACATACATTTTTACTCACACGAATTTGATACCCCCTCTGTAAATTTCTATTGTATTTTTGCAGCTGCGCTAAAGAACTTGAGATGGTTTTTAAATGTCATAACAGTAATTCAGTTAATATTAAATTTATTGAAAATGTTGTTGCTTTTGGTTTTAAATTTTTTTTATTATTAAATGGCAGAATTTGAAAAAAAAACAATTTTTAATGATGTAAACAGTAAGTATAAATTTATTTGTTATTATGAAATTAAATATTTTAAATCTAAAAAAAAAATAATAATAATTCATAAAAGTCAAAACTTTTGAATGATATAATTTTTAAGTTTTTCAACTTCTCTAAATCAAAAAATCATTATTAGAAAAATCATTATTGAATACAATTATTTTATAGAAAAATCATTATAGAAAAAATATTTTTATGGCTTTCAAAAAATGTTTGCCGCAAAGGGCACACACTTTAAATAAGAATTGATTTCATCATTCTATGCATTTTTTTCCTGTGACATTATTTCTATGACATTTTTTCTGTGACATAAATTCTCTGACGTAATTTTCATGACGTCGCGAAAAAACGTCACGTATGTATGACATATAATTCATGTCATATACTTTCGTAAGGGATAGAACATTGAGAGAAATCATGCAAATCGATACTCCTTTTGGTGGTAAAATAATCATTTTAGGAGGTGATTTTAGACAAGTTTTACCAATAAAAGAAAGAGGTACAAAATATTAAATTATAAACTTGTTTATTAAAAAGAGTAAATTGAGAAAGAAATTTTTAATATTTACATTATCTGAAAACATGCGAGCTTTACCAGAAGAAACAGAGTTTATAGATTTTCTGTTAGAAATAGGAAATGGTACAAATAATGATGTTAAAGATTGTGTTCATTTACTACAAAGAATTATTGAAAAAGGAAATGTTGATATTGCAAGAAATAAGTATGAACACTTGATTAAAGAGAAAAAATTTCAAGAATTGTCATTTGATGCTATTTTGGCACCTAGAAATATTAATGTTAATAACACTAACAAACAAAATGTATTGTTATTAGATAACGATAAAGAAAAAGTATATAGAAGTATTAAATGTATAGATAATTCTGATAATGTTAATAATCATGATGTTATTTTACCAGAATATTTAAACACTTTATCGCCATCTGGTTTACCACCACATTTATTACATTTGAGAATACATTCAGTTGTAATGTTAATTAGAAACCTTAGCGTTAATAAATGTTTATGTAACGGAACAAGATTATTGGTGTTAAATTTACCAAATCATGTAATTAAAGCTGAAATATTGACCGGAGATAAGTGTGGGAATATTGTATTTATACATCGTATATTATTATATTGTGAGAATTTTTATCCTTTTACATTCAAGAGAAGACAAATTCCAATCAAACTAGCCTTCGCTATTACTATTAATAAATATTAAGGACAGACATTTCATAAAATTGCAATTGATTTAAGAAAATATGTAATTAATCAGGGTCAATTGTATGTATCATTGTCAAGGGTTCGCTCTTTTGATTCAGTTAAACTATATCTAGGTAATCAAAGAAGTGAAAAATATATTAAGAATTATGTTTATAAAGAAATTTTTTAATAGGTTTAATAAAATTATGAAATATATTGTTATATTGTCATGAAATTTAAATATAAGTTTCTATATTACAGTTAACATTACTTTTTGTATAGCTCATTAAGAATGTAATTTCGACTTTAATTAAAGATTAAAATTTAATACATTTAAAATTTTAAATTTCAAAAAAAGAAAATAATTTAAAATTACATCTTTAATTATAATTATAAATAATTAAAGACATTCCTGTTTCTAAACAACTTGATTAATTAAAAAATAGTCATAGGGTAATTCGAGGAGAGATAGATCATGAGGTGATATAGATTACTTCTCGACATTTTGAATCTCTTTCACTTATAGGTCTGGTTATTTGTCAGTTAGCATGTCATGATACATAGACTAAAAGTTCAAAGGGTCTTTTCATTACCAAGTTTATTTAGAAAGCAAAAGGACAAGCACTTTTTTATTTGTTAAAAAAAATACTTCAATATTTTTGTCGCGTGTTAAATATAATAATTTTTTCGTTTAGTCATTATGATTTGTTACTAAAGTAATACGTACGTCGAAGTATGGCTGTTATTGCAAGGTAAATATATGTAATAAAACATGATTCCAAAACTTATTTTAATTTATCGCGCACCTTACTTTTTGTGGATGTTCGAAGAGAGATGGTTCACTGCTCTATAAATATATGACTAATTGTAAGTAAAACATAACTTTTTTTAATGAATGTACAATTTTTTAATTTATGAATAAGTAAAATTTTCATTTAGCAATAAGTGATATTTTCACTTTCCTTAGATATATATATATATATAGGTTGTGTTATTTACCTTGTACATTTAGTACAAGGTAAACTAATTTTAACAAATTTGTAAATATATGTAGTAAATATTGAGTGGCCAAAATTGATTTTAAGTCAAAGTGTTTACATAACCTAAATTTTAAAAATTTGATGAAATCGATTTAATTGTTTATGGAGTAAAATAAATTGATCCGTAACAGACAAAGAATAAGAGGGACCTATTAATAATAATAATAAGTTTATTTGTTAAATCATCAGATTTGTACAAAGGAGATTTGGCTTTTTAACACAAATTACAGATATAAAAAACATAAAAAAGTTTAAAATACATAATACATAAGCGCATCAGTTCAGGTTGATAATCTCAGTTATGAATGCCACAATATCCCCGATATTTCCACTATTGGGTTTACCGAGTAAGTTTATCCAGTCATCCCTTATTTTTTCCAAATCATTATTTGAGCTTAATCGTTGGCGAGCAGTATAAAATTTTGAGCATTCGACTAGAACATGATAGAAGAATTCCTTGCCATATAATTTCCGAAAACAAAAGTCACAAACTTTTCTCTGAGTAAACCTGAATGACCTCTTACCTATTCTAACTGTAGGTTGGTATATATTAACTAGTCTAAGTTGAGCAATAATTATGTTATGCCTGAGGGGTATGTTAGGCGAACAGAGATAGCTTTGAAGACCCTCAAGCAAGAACGGTGTAAGGTGAGGGTAGAGAGAGAGCGAGGAAGAAACTCGGGCTTTGTTTAAATCAAGTAATCTGTATTTTTGAATATAGCAATTAATCCATTTATCTTTATTCTTTCGCAGAGATTCTAGAGAAAGAGATTTCCATTCCTCCTCCGCCTCAACCCTCACAAACAGCTCCCGCATTTGAGTCGCCCAATTAAATCTATTATCAGGGTCATACCTCCCCTTTAGGTCATCCAAAACCCTCAGTCTCAAGAAACACTTTTTAGGATATCGGTCATCAGGCATACTCAAAATTCTCTCCACCAAATTCAGAGACATCTTAAAAATCTCGCAGGACAAGTGACTCCTACCAGTTTCCAGTCTGATTGCATAACTAGCCGTATTACACGGGACATTAAATATTCTTTTAAAAAAATTTGTTTGTATCTTTTCAATCGTGTCAAGATACCGCAAACCCCAAACCGGAGCCGAAAACAGCAAAACACTGGTTACAAGAGTCCTAAAAAGTCTCAAAACTGGCTCGAAGGATTGCAATTTCATACTAGCAATCAGTGATATTGTGGAATTCACAGCTAAGGTAGATTTTTTAACAAAGTGATCACTAGCCTTTAAAAACAGGGCAGACTGTGTAAATGTCACCCCCAGATATTGATAAGACTTACAAATTTCAACAACGCAGCCTCTGTATATAAACGGCGAAATATTATCATCATGGTGATGACCTCCTCTTCTAAAAATCACGATTTTTGTCTTTTGTATGTTAATTTCAAGATCATTCATTTCACAGTATTCATTAAGGCAATTGAGTATTCTTCTCATTTCAATCTGTGTATCTGCAGGGATAGCAATATCGTCAGCGTAAGCAAGGAGAAAGATTGTCGTTAAGTGATCAATTGAAACTCCCTTTATTCCTTTTTCTTTAAGAAATCTTTCTAGGTCAGCAATAAACAGTATGAACAATAAAGGGCTTAACACTTCGCCCTGCATTACCCCCTTTGTGATTTTAATTGACTCAGAAACTCCACTTCTAGACTTGACAGATATGCTAGAAGAGGGACCTATTTATGCAAAATAATTGTTTATTTTTACAAGTTCTTTGTTTATTTATATTGTTTGAAAAAATTAATTTTTTTTTCTATTCCGTCATTAAATAAAACGTTGCTGTCAATAGATATTTATAGCCATAAAGTTTCAAAATTTTCTTTCATAATTAGAATAATCAAGGCATCATACATGTTTTTTTTGCTCAATTCGCTCGGTCCTAGGAGACGAAAAACACATTTTGGGCTCAAAGATGGTTAGTTCACACCCCTTTTTTGGTAAAAACATACATTAAGCTTACGAAATCTAAAATTCCTTCACAATGTTTGCCTTTCAACCAATCACGGTTTTTAAAACTGTCTTGTAGCTAAAAGTTATGTCAAATAGAGCTTGTCTAATTCCTGAGCAACAATCGCTCTCTCAGTGAAATACCGTAAACAAAATATTCTCAAGTATGTAATTATCAGAACTTGCATTTGGCCTAACTTTTAACTTTTCAAATTCGTATTTGTTATAAATTTAAAATTACTTAACTCGCATTTGCGATTTGCATTTCTTAAAATTTTCAACTTCTCGAAATCGTATTTTATTTATTTATTGAAGTTCCTAGGGCTAAAGTATTTGTTGGTACTTCTACACTCCAAACTTGTGGTTGCATTTGTCCGAACACTAAATTTGCATTTTTTCCAATCTTTCAAATCACCGAACTCGTATTTGGCAAAATATTAAACTACCTACATTTAGAACTGTAAGAACTTCTAAATCTCTGAATTTCCATTTGTCTGAACATTAAAATAACCAAACTTACATTTGTTAAAATTTTGAAACACACGAATTTGCATTTGTCCAAACTTTGAAATCATTGAACTCACGTTTGGTTGAATTTTAAAATCTCCGAATTTGCATTTGACTGAACTTTTAAATGACCGAACTTGCATTTATTCGAACTTTCAAATCACCAAACTTGCATTTGTCATATATTACATCGAACTATCTTCAATAACATTTTTTTTCACTTTTTTTGTAAATGCTATTTTCTTTCTTCTGATATTTGCTTACAATTTATTTTTAACAATTGTCAAAAAAGAGGAAACTGTGGAAAATTAATATTTAGTCAACATTTAAGGAAGCTCAAGTTAAACAGACCTTTCTATTGATAGTTCAGGTAATTCTAAGGATTTTCGTGACAAAATATAAAATAGAATTCAGAACAATAGTGATATAATTATTACTACCCTATTCCCGTTACATCATACTCTATAAGCTGTCCTTTATTTATTCATATGTTAAAATGACACCATGACATGGCGCACGTAGCGCGCAGTTTTTGATCTAGTACAATAAAATAGAATTTAAAAAAAAATTTTCTTTAACTGTCAACAAACTATTATTTTTTTAAGTAATGTACACATTTATTATACAATATTGAAAAGAAATATTTTTATAATAAATAGAAATTGTTTTCTATATGATACTCACGAAAAAGTAAATTAAATAAAATAGTAGAAAAGAAAATATTTTTCTACATAATAATATCAATTTCTTTAAGGGCATGTGCTGGAGAATGACGTCACTGAAGTAGACAAAATTTGTCCGCAAACTTTCTCTTAAAATAATAAATATCTTGACACCAAAGTTTCTGGAATTGTTTAAAATATTATAAGGAAAGTCTCTCAGACACAAATTTCTTTAAATTTTGCCTTCAAATAAAGAAGGTTATTTATTACAGTTGTTTATAATATATATGATAATTAATATTAGCAATGTCTGTCAATACTTGTGAAATATATTTTTTGAAACTGTAGACTGTCAATATAGTTTAACAAGTTTTCAAAAAATTGTCATTTTCATGAAACTGTTTGTAAATTTCAATTTGAAATAACTATGACTTATGACATGTTTTATTATTTATAACATAAAAACACGTTATTCCTTATGAATTCATAATTTTTCATATCTATCTTCTTTATTTCCGATAATTATTTGTAATATTTAATTATCTTATTATAACACGTGGTCCACTAAACTTATATTTAACTTAATTATTTCAGAATCTTAAAAACATGAAGTTTTCTTCTAATGAAGCAATTGATTCAATAGATTTCTGGGATAAAACAGTGTAAGTCTTACAATACTTTTAACATTCTTACCAACATCGTACATTCCTTAATAAATTAATATATTTCATTATTTTGTTATATTCTGTTCTATGATGAAAGATAGCTCTCGCTGTTAAAGGCATTTTTTAATCAAGAAAATCGTTGACAATCTCTTGTTAATAACAGGAAATGTAAAAATCATAAACATACAATAAACTTTTACTTATCTTGAAATCTTTATGTCTTTATATTCATGTTCATTAGAAATGAAATAAATTTCACTTTTGTATAAAAACGAAGTAGTCCAAATCTATTTATTAACGTATAAAAATTTTAATTTATGTTCTGAATAGAAAGTCCTCTTAACACTATATATACACTATATTCTAACACTGTATTTTACTATGAATCAAGTAATAATAACTGATTGTTTGTCTTTTTAAGTTGTGGTTACTGTTTGGTATTTCATTTTCAATAACTGAATATTTTCATATATTCTAGAAACACCACTTATTCATTTACTAAAAAACGGTTCTCTTACTTAAAGATTTATTCTTGGCGTCTACTTCAAAATAAGATATTCTTATATGAAGGATGTATTATTTATAAAATAAGAAAAATATTTCTTAATTTCAGAAAACGCTGTTTAATTGAAAAGAATGTTTTTTCTATTAAGATTACTCTTCTTATTTTAGGAATATTATATCCTCAATATAAGATTATCTTATTCTTAAATAGGCATTAACAATATTTCTTAATGTAAGAATACCGTTCTTTCAATGGTGTTATGAACAGCCTCTATGCATTTTCTTAAATAATGTCATTAATCTTTATCTTTATGAAGGTTTTCACTTTTTTTGTAGAGAAATAGTTGCATTTATTGAAAGCATAATACCAAGAAGAAGCACTGGTAAAAATGAACTAATGAAATTTTACCTAAACAACGGTTCTGGACGAAAAGTACAATGTGTTGTATGGGGAACTAATGATATTGACAAATTAGAAACAATTGTTTCCAAACATAAGGTAAATAATTCTATTTTTTTCTGAGGCAATATTTGCAATTTTTTAGTTGAGCGTTAGTATGAAGTCGTATAGGTTGTATTTGTAAAAATAATATAAATAATGTTCTGAAACAGTATTAATAATAGAAAATAAAAATAAGAAAATAACATAATATAATAAAATAATTTAAACAAAGACAAATGTTAAGTAATTCAAAAAAATTGTTTAATTAAAGTCGGATTCCTTTGTACTTATTCAAACAGTTTATTGCTTGCAATAATAGCAGATACTATAAAATTTAAAGTATATTTCTTTGAATCTATATATGTCTCCTTTGATCTATTAAGATATTAAATTCATTTAATAATATACTTACTGCTTGAAAAGTATGTTTCATTTAAACCAAATCAAGATTTCTCAAATCAAGTTTCTATACTTTTCTTTTGTATTTTAACGGCATGCCATTGCATTTATGACACAAATTCTTATTCTTAGACCATCACACTTTCAATTATAATAGACAAATACAATGATAACTTTCAGATTTTGCACATTGATGGAGCCTTTTCAAGAGTTCCAGCCAGACCTGAATATAATCAGGGTAGTGTAAAATTTGAACTTCAAGTCACAAGTAAAACATCCATCACATGTTTGGGTAAACATCACATCGATTCTGAAGACACCATCGATATTCCAAAAGTGGTTTTATGTGACACAATTCATTATGAGAACAAGAGAATTGGTAAGCATTACACATCCTTCAGGTATCAAACTTCAATACGAACTATTTAATTCATTACGATGAGCTTATTTTCTTTGATGGAGCACTTTCATGTTAAGAAACAATATTTTACTTCTCTCTATACAAGTATCTCTCTTAAACATATTTTATGAACTTCAATTTCTTTAGTGAAAAACCATCGAAAAACATAAAAATTAAAAAAAGTCGTTATTTGGAGTAATCCTCAATAACGAGTTTACTTTGTTTCTCAATAAATACTGATAACAAACTTAATGGACCAAATTAATATTTTTTACAGTTGTCTCTGGATTCATGAAAACTATGTTTAAAGAGGAAACTTTTGGAACAAAAGTCAATTGCGGATCATACGGATGTGGATCAATGACTGATGGTTCACACAAATTGGAAATAAGGGTTGCTTCCTACAGAAATTCATTGAAATGTAAGAAAGGAGATCCCATCAATGTTACAGGAATGATTAAAACCCAAGGTAAAAACACACCTTCTCTTTGGAGACTATTTTCATTCACATTTTCTTTTCTTTAATTCTTTTTAGTCTAATTTCAAAAGCTATTCCCAAAAAAATATTGACAATTGTACTGGCCAGTGCTGCGCGAGGCTGGTACGGTACTGTAACCCAGTACTGGCGCAGTATTCACCTAACTGTGGGATGATAACGGTAATCGGTACTGACTGTCAGCACGAATGCAGTACTTTCTGCCAGGGTAGGTGCAGTATGGCTCTGCCATGAATGGCGCATTAATGGTGAACAGTATTAGCGTCAAAAAAGTGGAATCAGATTTATTATGACTATTATTATTAATATTCCTTATTTCATCAAGTATAAAATAAAATTTATATTCGGACGCAAGTTGGACGCTTAAACCCCGCAGGCACGCTCGCTTAGTTTCACATTTACAAAATGATATATTTCAATTTCACTTCAGGTAAGGGGAGGACCATTCCATTCTTTTCAAACATATTTTTTCAACCGTTCTGAAATTTCACTAATTAATAAATGAGAAAAATTATTTTAATAGTATTTACATAAATTAAATAATCAGTTAAAGTTGTACTGATATTCTACAGAATTCAGAATTTTCTAACATTTCATTATTCAGGATTCAATTTTAAATTACCCAATTTTTAAATCTTTAAATATGGCAAATGTTATTTATAACAAAAAACTCGGCCAAGTATTAGTATGCCAACAAACAACAAGCGCGGTACAGGGCCAATATTGGGCCGGTACGGACTGCCAATACTGCACGGAAAAAATTAAGTTATTAAATTTTATTCAAATAGTCGATGAAACTTAGGGCATAGAGACATTTGTATAAAACTTAATCAACATTTCACACAAACTATTCAATTTTAACAATATTTCTATAACAAGAAGACCCTATCAACGATACAAAGAAAGAGGCGCGCGTAGCGCGCAAATCATTGCGCTAGTTTTACATAATAGTACTTTTGTGCAAGTGCACCTACAATGCTACAGTGTTACGCATGCGCAATAATAAAACGGATTTCTACTGCGCACTTACTAAAAAAAGTATACTATATGTAATGAAAGTATACCTATCTGGTAAAGTACAGCACTGTGCATGCGTAATTTTTAAATTTGGTCAGAGCATATGTGTAACTATCACTGTGCATCATTGCGCATGTGTAACAGCAATACAAAACAACTGCGCATGTGAAATGTTTGTGTTGTAGTGCGCATGTACAATATTAATATTAATATTAATATTAATATAATAGAAGATTACCATGTACAATTTTAGGAATTCTGGGAGAACTTTAAAACTCTTTATTCTCAATAAATAAATAAATTTTTACAAAAGTTTTTTAAACACTAATTAATTAGAAGATTTTCTGACAGTATGTTAAATAATTATAACCCCCCCCCCCTTAGTACCTCCAGAAAATAATATTTTAAAGTATGAAAAATTGAAAACTTTCAAAACAAAATTTGATACATTTAATAAATATTTTAAAGAAAAAAAGAATAAAATTAATAAAATTGAATACATTTTTAACGTTTTTAGTAGTTTTTATATTCAATAATATACATTTTTCTATTAAATTTTTTAAATTTCAATATTTAGATTAAATTTGAATATTCCTTTCTATTATTAGTCATTAATTACAATAATAATGAAAAAAACCAATTTTAACCGATATTTTACATAATAGTACTTTTGCGCAAGTGCACTTACAATGCTACAGTGTTACGTATGCGCAATAATCAAACGGATTTCTACTGCGCACTTACTGAAAAAAGTATACTATATGTACTGAAAATGTACTTATCTGGTAAAGTACTGCACTGCGCATGCGTAATTTTCAAATTTGGTCAGAGCAGATGTGTGACTATCACTGTGCATCATTGCGCATGTGTAACAGCAATACAAAACAACTGCGCATGTGAAATGTTTGTGTTGTAGTGCGCCTGTTTACACAGTTGTGGTGCGCTACTGCGCATGCGCAACAATATGTTGTGCATAAAAAAATGTTCAGTTTAACATGCTTTACACGAATAGTGACAGTGCGCATTGTTACAAACTGTAATAACATGGTAAAATGAACATTTTTATCAGTTGCCTATTGGAAAAAGTAGGTGAACTTTAAATAACGATAAACGAAGTTTCCTCGGTATCGTATTAATATATATAATAGAAGATTATTTACTTGAGCTCTTTTTGCTATACTTATTGTTTTTAAATGTAATGCTTTAGCTACATTTTTTAATGAAATAATTGATGATTTTTATCATTTTCACTGTGTTGGAGATATTTTCTTTTATTTCACTTTCAATAGGAAGGGCTAAGTGGTAAAATGCACCTTTTTTCTCTTTTTCAGCTAGACCTATTTGGAAGTTTCCAAAATTGGGCAGGTTGTTGCGTTTTGCTAAGGATCTAGAGCCGTTATCTCCAGGTTCTCCGTTAACTGAAATAAAGTATGTTAAATTGTCTTTACGCATTGGTAATTGATCTCTACAATCAATTATATATTTTTCTTCTTTTCTATTTCAGTTTGTACAATTTTTTTTTTTCTTCTAAAATATTTTCCTCTTCTGATGATTCTGAATCTGTATTTTCATAACCAAAATCAACTTCTTCTTGTTGAGTTCTTTATTTTTGTTTTATTGTTCCTAGATCTAACATAACCTCGTCAGAATAGACTTCATTAGAAGACTTTTTTTTATTTCAAGTTTGTTTTATAATCCCTAGATCTGACAAATCCTCATCAGAATAGACTTCATTATAAGATTTCTATTGATTTCAAGTTTCTTTAATATTCCCTAGATCTGACATAACCTTGTCAGAATAGACTTCATTGTAAGATTTCTTTTGATTTCGAGTTTGTTTTTCACTTTCTTCTTCTTCTTCTTCTCCTTCTTCTTTTTGAGTTCTTTGTTTTATATATTCTGGATCTGACATAATTTCGTCAGAATGGATTTCATTATAGATTTTTTTTTCTTTCGAGTTTCATTTTTGATTTCTTTATTAAATAACTTTTTTTGGCTTCTTCTCTTCTTTTTTATAGAGGAGGTTTTTAGATTAATTTCTTTCCTTGTTCTTCCTCGTTTCTTTTTCTTTTCTTCATAATTATTTGATTTTTCTAAGATTTCGATTTGTTTATTTTTTTTATGTTTGTTCATTGTTTCTTCAATTTTCATTTGTTGTCTTGTAATAACATTGCAGACATAAGGCAATGTATTTTGATTTTTTGATTCAGATATGATTTTTATAACCACAAAAAAATAAAAGTTTCGTTCGCGGCGGACTAGACTAGTCATTCCCTATGTATTTTGACGCGCTGAACTCGAATTCGTCATCAGAATTGGCCTAGCACGTCTAGGTTTGACCCTAACCTCAAAATCAATAAAATGACACTTTTTGTTAATTAGAATCTGAACCCGACTTAACTTTAATACATACCTAGAGCCAATAGAAAGCTTAATTTATGACATTTAAAACGCTTTTCTAGAAATTGATCTACGATGATTTTTAACGAAGTTATGATGTTTTACTTAAAATATGACTTGTTTTCAAATGTTAAAAACACATTAATTATTGATGTGTTATGGTGTAATGGAAAGAAATTATTTTAAGTAAAACATCATAACTTCGTTAAAAATCATCGTAGAACAATTTTTAAAAAAGCGTTTTAAAGGTCATAAATCAAGCTTTCTATTGGCTCTAGGTATGTATTAAAGTTGATTCGGGTTCAGATTCTAATTAACGAAAAGTGTCATTTTATTTAAATGTTCTAAACGAAGTAACTTTTTTATTTCTTCTACTCTGTCAGTTCCCGTGATATTTAAAATTGTATTGCATTTATTATTAGTTGTAAATGTATTAATTATTTCTTTAATTAAAATGTTTTTGTTTTTAAGATTATTTTTCTGATTTTCATGTTTCAATTCTTTAAAATCTTCTAATTCTACATTAAGGATTGGTAAACTTATCGCTTCATTGCGAGTATTGAATGCTTTTAAATATGCTATACCTTCTTGGTTTACTCCTACCGCGTTACCTAAGAAAACACCTTCTGCTATTGATTGTTTTGGGATAAAACCTATTTTGTTATCTTTATTTGAAATTTTGACATAATTTGTCCTAAAGTGTAATCTGCATGCTCATTAATTCCTGTTAATTTAAGACATTCATTGTTGTCAATTTCTATATCAGGATGGATTGCTTGAATTTTTAATAAATTAGGTCCTGCTCCTGTATCAATCATCATAGTTATTGGTACAATTATTCCATCAGTATCTATGCGAACATATGGTATTGAATTTGTTTTTGCTAAATTAATATGTTTACTTGGAAATTCATTGTTACTGAATGCGTTTAATTTTTCTCATCTGTCCTCAGAGCATCCTATTGAGGCAGGATTTTGGAGTTTCCCGAATTTTCTTCTGAAACATGGGTTTGTTTTTGGACATTTTTATACATTCTTTTCCTCATTCACTAATGACATGTCACGGTTTTTTGCAATAGTTACATGATATATTTTGATTTTTAAAAGTGGGGTTTATTGGTTGATTACTTGTACTTAGTACTTGCTGTTGTGTTTGTTCTTTTTGTTGATTTTGATATCTATTTTGATATAAAAACTGATTTTGCCTTTGATTTTGGTATGAGTTTTGGAACTGATTTTGTGGATAATTTCTAGTTTGATTTTGATGTTGATTTCGTGGATAATTTGGATTTGGGTTTTGATATTAATTTTGAGGTGTAGAGAAAGATTGATTTTGATTTCTGTTAAAACGATTTTGATATTGATTTTGGTTTGAAAAATTTTGTTGTGAATGCATAAAATTTTTTTGTCTCTATCCAAGTAATTTATTAATTTGAAAACAATTAACTGCAAAATGTCCTTTTTACCACAAAGTAAACAAGTAATAATTGCATCCTGAGCAACATTTATTTCTGTTGTTTTAGCGAATTCTTTATTATTTGTAAACATATTGACGCCCCCCGTTGATAACATGTTTATTTAAAAGCCAATGAAATAAAATGTTAATTTAAAAAACAGTCGAAAATCATTTTTATTAATAATTTTGTAAGATATGATTTGTATTCAATTGTTTGTTTAATTCCATGTCTGTTGAAGTTGTGTGCCATAGAATGTTAATTGGACCGAACGTACACTATAATGTTTATTTAATCAAATATATGCAATAACACTCTATTTCAGTCTTCAAAACTATATTATAAAGTTAATACGAGGCTATATATGTAAAAGAGGTATTCTTCTTTAATCTTGTACCTAAAAAGTACAATTCCGGTCAAATTTTTTATATTGTTTTAATTAATAATATTTTTTTTAGTTAAAAATATTAAAACCTGAATTAATAATTAAATATAATTTGAAATGATTAAATAAAAATATTAAAATTAAAAAGTTGAATTTATCTACTGAAATTTCTTTTTTTTAAACTTTGTCATTTCATTAAAATTTAATATTATTTTTCAAAAGTTAAACATATTCTTTTTTGAGAAATTTATTATTTTTTCCATTAAAAAATTGTATTCAAAGTGAATTTTATCTAAATTATAATATATTTTAATAAATTTGAAATAAAAAATTATTATGTGTCGTATAACAATAATAACAATAATAATTATGATAATAATAATAATAATAAAAATGTAAGTTCATACTTTTTGCTTACCTGTATATTTTAAAGTTCATGAGTTAAATATTAAAAATTATCATAATAGCTACTAATTATACAATTTATAATCCCTACTAGAAGTAAAGAGATAGAAATCTTATCACTTTTTATCTTTTCTTATCCCTGTTATAGAAAAAGATGCAGAAAAACTTTCATTTTCAAACTCGACTCTATATCTCCTTATATCTTTCTATCGACTTCAATCTCTTTCAATTTCTACCTTAATCACGATGACCAGCTTATCGCCATTAATCGGCTTTTTCCTATAACTTTCAATCTCTAATCTTTACCATCCTATACCTTTCTATTTCCTCCAATCTCTTTTAATCTCTACCTTAATCATAATGACCAGCTTATCGCCATTAATCACCTTTTTCCTATAACTTTCAATCTCTAATCTATACCTTTCTATCCAGTCCTATCCTTACTTTAATGGACATAGCGAGTTATCGCTTTTAATCACCTTTTTCCATAACTTTCAATTAATTTCTAATACCTTCATATTATTTCCAAACCCCACCTGAATGAACATGATGAGCTTTCCCTTTTAATCACTTTTCATAAATACTTTTCAATAACCTATAACATATCCACATATTTTTTGCTATTCCACTCTAACCAGCATCATCAGTTATCGCTTTTAATCACCTTTCTTCTATAACTTTTAATCTTTCACCTATCACCTTCTATCCCTTCCTATCCCTTTCTATCTCTTTCTATCTCTTTTTATTCCTTTTTATCCCTTTCTATCCCTTCCTATCCCTTTTAATCCCTTTCTATCCCTACTTATACTTTCCCATCCCCAACTGAAAGAACATGATCACTTACTAGATTACTGAAAGTAATGAAAGAAAAGTGATTAAAAGCGAAAAATGATCATATTAATACAGGTGGGATAAAAAAATATAAAAAGGGATAGGAAAGGATAGAAAGAGATAGAAAGGGATAGAAAGTGATAGGTGAAAGATAGAAAGTTATTGAAGGAAAGTGATTAAAAGCGATAACTGATGATGCTGGTTAAAGTGGAATAGCAAAAAATATGTGTATATGACATAGGTTATTGAAAATTATAGATGAAAAGTGATTAAAAGGGAAAGCACATAGTGTTTCTTCAGGTGGGGTTTGAAAATTATGTGAAAGTATTAGACATTAATTCAAAGTTATAGAAAAAGATGATTAAAAGCGATAACTTGCTATGTCCATTGAAGTAGGGATAGGGCGGGATAGAAAGGTATAGATTAGAGATTAAAAGTTATAAGAAAAAGGGCATTAATGGTGATAACTGATCAATATGATTAAGGTAGAGATTGAAAGAGATTGGAGGCAATAGAAAGGGATAGGATGATAAAGATTAGAGAATGAAAGTTATAGGGAAAAGCCGATTAATGGCGATAAGCTGGTCATGGTGATTAAGGTGGAGATTGAAAGAGATTGAAGGCAATAGAATTATACGTTTTCTATATCTCTTTCTATAACAGAAATAAGAAAAGATAAAAAAGATAAGATTTCTATCTCTTTATATCCAGTATAGATCTCCAAAAATATAAATACTATGTGGGATAGAAACAGATAGAAGAGGAAGATTAAAAGAGATGGGAGTAAGAGTGATAAAAGGCAGTCAAGTAAAGGAGTGATCTGTAGTGTATCGTTCGTTAGGGGATCGCCCCATCATAGCTGACAATTTTTCAGTATTATACGCGTTAAATATCAGATTAATTTCAGTATATATAGATATATATACTACCATATAAAATAACTAAAGCAATTGGGTATTTAAAATAGTAGACAAGCGAAAAGATAGATGGAGATTAAATTTTTAAAGAAGAGGATAGAAAGGAGATAGAAAGACTTTTTATAGAAAAGGAAAAAAAGGAGATAGAAAAGGGATAGAAAGAGATAAAAATAGTTGATGGACGAAGAGATAGAAAGAGATTTATTTATTTTAGAAGATGATAGAAAGGGAATAGAAACAGATACAAATTCAAAGCGAATAGACAAAAGATATAAAGAGGTAGAAGTTTAGAGATAGAAAGATATTGTGTTTTGGGAATGCAAAGTAGATATATATGGAAGGGATAGAAAAAGTGTAATCTCTTTCTACCCTCATATTTCTTTCCCTTTTTATCTTTTTACTCTTAGCAGGGATATTTCTAAAATTATGTTCTTAATAAGAAGTTTAGAGTTCTATTTGATAATTTTATTTTGATTTGAAAAATAATCAAACACTGATTGTATGATAAAACTTATCTGGTTTTTTGTGTTTTAAATGAAAAATATATTTTTTACAGTTTATACAGTTTGGAATCTTTTTAAGATTTCATATCTTTGTTTCAATAATAATAATAGTAATAATAAAAATGTAAGTTAATATTATTTGCTTACCTGTATAGTTTAAAGTTCGTTAGTTACTCCAAAATTCTAGGAAAATAACTTCTTGGGTTATTCAGACATTAACTTTTTACTTTTAAAATTTGCAGTTGAGACTACTTGTATTTTTCATGGAATAAGCAGGAAATATTTTTGGTTGATAATGAAATGGTTTAAGTTCTATGATTAACTACCCTTTTAGTAATATTTGTTTTACAATAGAATCCACAATATTTTGACATATTTTTTAATATTTTTTTTTTTTACTTCTATTTAAGTAAGTTAATGTATTATTAAAATAATGTGAGTAAACTTTTTTTCCTTCGTATTTTGGATATATCAAATTCACCATTAAAAGATATTTATCTTATAGTAGTAGATTCAATAAAAGATCAAAATTGTTATTTCTACATCTGTAGTTGAATTTTACTGATTTTATTATGACTGAAATTAACTACATCTAAAAAGTGTTATTTGTTACTAATTTTTTTTTACGGATTTTTGATGTTTTAAACTAAAAATCAAAAGTTAAAATCCTTACCTATAAAATAATCTCAAAAAATAAATCAAAGCATTGAAAATCTGTTAAATTTAACATTATTCTTTCAGGAATTTATTTAAGCGTGTAAAATTCGTCGTAATCATTGTGATGTTATCTAGTCCATTACAAAGAATCTTATTGATTGTTCTTCACAAATTTAAATAAAGTTAGGTTTAAAATATGTTTATATTTATTTCAAACACACCAGTTAAAAGAAATGATCGAGACTTCGATTTAACATAATTTTGAACGCCGGCGGTTCAATTGCACTATTTAGTAGCTTTGAAAACGATTTTTATTATTTAAATAACGAACTTTAAACTATACAGGTAAGCAAATAATATTAACTTACTTTTTTTTTTTTTTTTTTTTTTTTTTTTTTTTTTACAAAACAAGTTTAGGAGAGGAAAAAATGCATTTACGCAATTGTTCGTGTGGGACTCGACCACGTGCTGTGGTAATACCTCACTAAAACAACCTCTCCCATTCTTGCTTTACATATTCTAATCCACTATTGCTCCATCCGTCCTGGAGGGTAAGCTTTTACTTACATTTTTATTATTATTATTATTATTATTATTATTATTATTATTATTATTATTGAAACAAAGATATGAAAACTTAAAAAGATTCCAAACTGTATAAACTGTAAAAAATATATTTCTTATTTAAAAACACAAAAAACCAGATAAGTTTTATCATACAATCAGTGTTTGATTATTTTTCAAATCAAAATAAAATTATCAAATAGAACTCTAAACTTCTTATTAAGAACATAATTTTAAAAATATTATAAATTGTATAATTAGTAGCTATTATGATAACTTTTAATATTTAACTCATGAACTTTAAAATATACAGGTAAGCAAAAAGTATGAACTTACATTTTTATTATTATTATTATTATCATAATTATTATTGTTATTATTGTTATACGACACATAATAATTTTTTATTTCAAATTTATTAAAATATATTATAATTTAGATAAAAATCACTTTGAATACAATTTTTTAATGGAAAAAATAATAAATTTCTCAAAAAAGAATATGTTTAACTTTTGAAAAATAATATTAAATTTTAATGAAATGACAAAGTTTAAAAAAAAAGAAATTTCAGTAGATAAATTCAACTTTTTAATTTTAATATTTTTATTTAATCATTTCAAATTATATTTAATTATTAATTCAGGTTTTAATATTTTTATCTAAAAAAATATTATTTATTAAAACAATATAAAAAATTTGAGCGGAATTGTACTTTTTAGGTACAAGATTAAAAAAGAATACCTCTTTTAAATATATAGCCTTGTATTAAGTTTATAATATAGTTTCCCGGGAGAAAGTGTTTAGATATAATCAGATATATTTCAGATATCATCAGATATATTGTAGATATAATCAGATATATTTTAGATCTAATGATATATGATTTGATCTATTTAGATATAATCAGATCTAACTAGATATATTTAGATATAATCAGATCTGATATTATATCTGTTTATATCTAGATAGATATCGCCTGATGTTAGGTCATATCTAACTAGATATATTTTAACATAGTCAAATCTGATATTATACCTTTCTATATCTAATTAGATATTGTCAGATATGAAGTCAGATATAATCATTTTGTTAACAGATTTAATCATACATAATATCAGATCAAACTATATCTAATAAAAAAATAATTTATTTATAATATATATAAATAATATAGTTTGGACTTTTTCAAATTTGCATTAAATTGACATTGCCGCTTACATAATTTCATTTTATAAATAAATTATCAAATTAATTTATAATTTAAAATTGAACAATAATATACCTAAAATATACATATAGATATATAAGATGTGTATATAAAGTAAAATATGTGTTGAAATCTAATAATTTTAAAGCACAGAAGAAAGTCTAGATATGATTACACGGAGAAAAGAATCTTGCTTTTGTAGCATGAAGCGTCCCTCACTATCGTTGCATGCCCCTCTCTCATACTGAAAGTGTCAGGCAACACGCGTTAGTTGTAAGGACCCATACAGTTTCTTCATGAGTCCTTACAATTAAAGCGTGTTGCCTGGAACTTTAAGTATGAGAGAGGGGTATGCAACGATAGTGCGGGACGCTTCATGCTACAAAAGCTAGATTCTTTTCTCCGTGTAGATGTAGTTTTATTTATATTTAATCTCGCTCATACTGATTCATATACAATCTAACAAGAACTATTTCTAAGTGCCAGTGTGGAGCAGTGGTTAGAGCTCTTGACTAGAAGTCGTGGGGGTGCGGGATCGAGTCTCGGGTCAGTCGATTTTTTTATTATTATTATTATTATTATTTATTACAAATGTTTATTAATTATATCACCCAACTTCATATTTTTTAATAATATTTATAATTTTCAATAAATTTATTTATTTATTTAAAATTTTTTAATCTGGTTAGATCTAATTATATCTGGTCAGATAGAGACAAAATCGAGATATGATTATATATAATCAATTACATCTGATTATATCTAAACCTTTTTTCCCGGGTTTGAAATTTGAAATAGAATGTTATTGCATATATTTGATTAAATAAACATTATAGTGTACGTTCGGTCCAATTAACATTCTATGGCACACAACTTCAACAGACATTGAATTAAACAAACAATTGAATACAAATCATATCTTACAAAATTATTAATAAAAATGATTTTCGACTGTTTTTTAAATTAACATTTTATTTCATTGGCTTTTTAATAAACATGTTATCAACGGAGGGCGTCGATATGTTCATTTTCAGTTTTTTGTGTATTTCTTCTTAACTCATTGCGCGACAATAATTTCCTTTCTACATCTATTGCCTTATTTACTGTATTTTCATTATTAATTCTATGTGCATCTAGAATTCTTTCTGCAGCTTCTGCGATTCTTGAACCGTATGAAACTACATTTTAATTTTCCCAAATGTGCATTGACTTTAGCTCCCCTTGCAATTGGTAAATTGATTTGGCCGGCGCGTATATTGTTTTTAATGATATGTTTTTGACATCAAATAATGGTATAGTTTATAAACCATCGCGTAAGGAGACTTGTAGAGATGTGCCAATGATTCGGATCCGAATCACAAAGGTTCGAATTCGAACTATTCGAAGATTTCGAATCAGCATAGTTCGAAATTCGAATCAACTACTACAAATATTTTTTACTTTAAATAAATATAAAATCCATTGATCAATTGGGAATTTATTAATTTACAAATTTGTTACAAGATTGATAATATAATTTTAAAATGAATTATTTCATTTATTTACGTAATATAATTTGTCACGAACCGATTATTTATTAAATATTTATCGTTAAATAATTTTCACAAAGTTTAAAATTCAACAAACTGACAGTTCGCAGCAAGTAATTATTTAGTTTTTACTCGTTACGGAGTAGTAGTTGGATCGAGTCTCTATCTTATTTATTCAAGATATTTCAATTTGCAATAAGAAGGAAAAGAAAAAATTTGTTTACAAGGAAAATACACAATAACGACAATTGAGATCCTTGGATGAAATTTCTTTTAAAATTTATTAAACGAGCGTAATGAAAATTTTGACAATTACAAATCTATCTACTGACTTTATAACAAAACTAACTGAAGTTTTGTTAGGTGTATGTGTGTCAGTGTATAAAAAAACGATACATTAACGATACCAATTTTGATGACAATCCCTTCGGTGTAGTCTCGGGCGAATCCAAAAGTAAATCAAAGTTGTACGTGAAGATTTAGGTTTAAATTCTTTTTTTTCATTAAACGTAAAAGTGTCAAGAGAATCTATTTTTAAAACTTATAACTACCGTCAAGATTTGGCGGGCAGAATTCTTTAATATTAAATTTTTACCGATTTTAAAATATTCGAAATAAACCCAGGAAAATCGATAAAATGAAAATTTTTGGGTTTAATTCTACAGATCAAGTTCCATTATTTTTATGTTTTAATGTGACTTCGAAAATTTAAAACTTGGAAAATCAAAACGTTTTGCCCATGTCTTCGAACTGATTTTATGGATGCTTGGATTTTTCGTGCGCGTCCTCCTTCGAAAATCAAAACGTTTAGAAACGCGACGGGCGATACTTTTTAGAGCCGCGAGCTGTTACTTGTTCGACGGATATTGTAGCTGTGCGACCAGGTAATTTCTTTAATTAAAATCTACACCTCGGTTCTTAGTCGAAAAACGCAGAATTGCAATTTTGTCAGGCAGACCCTATGTGGGGCGGTTGCGTTACGGTTAGCTTGTCAATTCAACGATTTTCGAACATTGGGACCGGGTGCAGTGTCATTGGCTTTGCCTGCCTCGCAATTTTTTTTTAAATTTGCGAAACAAAACTTCTAGCAAACGACTTGAGAAATCTGGTCGAAATTATTTTGAATCGTGTAACCATTTGATTTTCCATATTGATTTTCTTGACCGTTCATTTTTCTCCATTTTCCGGGTTTATTTGACTATTAATTTTTATTTGGATTCGCCTGTTTATTTCATTAAAATTTTGGAATTTTGTATAATTTTTGACAAGATGTTAACTTTAATCCTTATTATAATTTATTCATTTTCTGAAATGTCAGCTAGATTCTCACAGAATGCTGCCACATAGGCGCTTACATGTGTGTGAGTAAATTCTTTGTTCGCAGTGACGTTTCTTATGCTAGATTCCTTTTGATGATTTTTATTTTGATTTTTGACAACCTTATAATATGCGTTTACCCAAAATAATATGTATTATAGAATATATATATATATATAATTTAAATAAGACATGTATATAAATATGAATTTATCGCTCGGTGTATTTTAAATAGAGACGAGAAATTGATAACATTTCGTCTCTATTCAAAATAATAAGGTTGACCCCTTACAAATCACCCCCTTTTTATGATCGCCGTCCCCTGGTGATCTTACAACAAAAATTCTTATCCTAGGAATGAAATATATTTGGCCTTTGAAAATACTAGGTTTGCTCGTGCTTTTAATGCCTAGTCGTTTCCGGCGTTATCTCGGTTTTGGGTTACCGTGATTGTAATTTCTGCCATGTCTTGGGTTAGATGAGGTTCAAAAACTCCTTAGTTTCAGTCTTGTTAGTCATTTGATTGTGGTCAGTTCGTTAATTTGTGTCTTAAGTTGTTCAAAATTTTTCTTTTTATGTCGGGTTCATTTTTTTCTAAAAAATTTTTGATTGCCTCCATGGATGTGGATGTTGGAATGTCGTTGTTTTCCCGACTTCAAGATTTATACAAGGACGAGCCAGTGATCTTGAATTTGTTGGAAGAGCTCGGGAGTGTGTGTTTCCGGTGTGAGTTACCGGTATTCCCAATTTCGAGTCTTTTTGCGAATTGGGAATGGTCAAGAAACAAAATTCGGTCGTGTGTTCAGGAAGTTGGAAGGCTGTGTGCGCTTGGAGTTAACGGCGTGCCGTTTTCCTAAGAGTAAGTAATGAGATTTGTTATTTATTTGGTGTATTTACCCTAGCGAAATGATTAACATGTGGAATAATTATTGGTGAGAAATAAAAGGTTAAAAAAAAGGAGTAGAGGTTTGAGAGATTTAAGAAGACTGTAGGTTAAAGCATCAAATAAATTTTCAGGAATAATTCGAAATTTTAAAATAAAATGAAAGAATTTTTAAAGAAGGGAAAAGTATAAAAGTTTAGGGAAAATGTTAATGAATTAATTAGGATACAAGGAAAACAATAAAAATTTCGAAACAATAGGGAGTTTAATTATTATTTGAAAGAATTGGAGAATAGTTTTCGTTTTTTTCTAAATTTAGCAAACTTTAATAATAATGTGAGACGTACAATAGGGATAGTAATATTTGGTTAGACTCTAAAAGAATTTCAACACCAAAATTTTTTTATAATAAAATGTATACTTCAGGATAAGAAAAACTAACAAAAGGAATAAAAAAAAATCCTTTAAAATGAAGAAGAAGAGAGAGGTTTTGCCAAATCGAATCAAGACGTTTTTATAATGTTACAAATTAATATAAATAAAACTTACAACGAGCGATAATACATTTAGAAAATTAAAGAAAATTTGAAAATTTTCCTTTTTATTAATGAATCAGTAAGTTTTATTGAAAGAAATCTCGGGGGGGGGGGGAGATAAGAGGTAAAACAATTTGAGTATATATACAAGAATAAACGTATTTACTCTTAACATATGTAAAAGTTAACGAAATAAAGGTTTAGTTATTGTGAAAATTAATTAATTCTTTTTATTAACTTATTATAATCAAAATTGTGTAAATGATATGATATGATTTTTGAAAAAAAAGGAACATAAAAATTTTAAAATAAGAGACCAATAAAAATATCAAACTTTAAAGAAATTCTTAAAATTTTATGAAATTAAGAAATTATAAGATTAGAATCATTAGAAAAAAAAACTTATTAATTATTGATAATTACATTTATGGAGGATATGAAAATGATTTATATTATTTAATTATCTTAGGTTAATAAATGTGCATTTAATTTTGAATTAGTAAAAAAAAAAGGTTTAAAAGTTGGTCTCGTCTAGGTAAAATTTCACTATGTTTAATTCAGGAGAGAAATTTTTTTTTTTGACAGATGTATTTTCTTGACGACTCCTTGACTTTGTGGCCATCCTGATTGTAAGGTTAGCTGTAGTATAGCTCAGCGGGCGATTGGAAATAATTAGATAAAAATAAAGTATTTGTTATCGGACTACGGACTAAGATTTATTTTTATTTATTTATTTATTTAAAATTTTCTTTTGAATTATATGACCTAGACTTTGATATAATTTGTTATGAAATGGTTTTATTTATTTATTTTAAAATTTTTGTTTTCTTTTTTTTTTTTTATAATGATAAGGTCGGGATATTTATGAAAAACTAAAAAAAAATTTCAGCCGAAATAAATATATTTATTATTAATAAATGAGACTGGACAAATCGTTACTCTGGGCACGGAAGATAAAATTTTCGATTGAGATTTACTGTTATAATAACCCGAGATAATTTGTTAGTTGATATTAAGTGACAGTTACAATATTACCTGAAGTTGTAACTAGCAACAGTTTTAAATAAAAAAATTAGCATGATAGTACTTAAATTTATTGAATTTCATGTTATAAATATCGAATTTTTAATGTCACTGCTTGCAAATTGACTAAAAGTCAATAAAGGGTAAAAATTGTTGTTAAATATAATAATTATAAACAGCGTTTTATGTAAATTATAAAAATTGTAATTTCTTATACCTAGCTAGTCTCTACACTTAATTTTACTAACAATTCTAAATATAATCTTAAAGAAAATAATGGCAATTGTTCAAATTAATTGCATACAAAATTAATAAAAACGATTAAAATTGTCGAGAGTAATAAAAACTTTTTGTAGAAATTTTTTTAAAATTAAGGAAAATAATTTAAATTTTATGAAAAATACTTTAAAATCTTATAAATAGTATGAAAAAAAAATTAGAATATAAAGAAAATTGGAAAAAGAATTTTAAAATTGAGGTAAATAATTAAAAATTTAGAAAATTAGTTAATAAGGATGCGAATGATTTAAACTTAAGAAAAAAAAGTGAAGAAATAATTTTAAAATTGAAGAAAATAATTGAAATTTTAAAGAAATAATAAAAAAAATTTACATAATATATTTTTTTTAGTGAAGGAAAAATTAAGAAGAATTTAGAAAATACTTAAAACTTTTAAAAAGATAAATTAAGATTGAAAAGAACGATTTTTAGTTTAATACGAACAAATGAGAAAAACAAATATAATATAAGTGCAATAAATACAAGAAAATCGTAGGTATAAATGAAAATTGGATAGAAAATAAAATTTCGAATAAATAATTCGGAACTGTTTGTAAATTATGAGAAGGTAACTAGGTAATTGAAAATTGAAGAAAATAATAAACAAATAATATAGATAATACTTTAAATGATATAAATAATTGATAATTGAATTAATTAATTGAAATATCGGATTATAATTTAAGATTTGTAAATTATGAAAAGAATTGGAACTAGTAAAAAAATTGAGGGAAATAATTGAGAAAAAAAATAAAAATATTTTAAAATTGATAAAAAAAAATTAAAATATGAAGAAAATAGAAAAAAAAACTTTAGAAATAATTAAGATATGATGAAAATAAAATAAATAATTAAAATTATTGAAAATTATTGAAAAAGAATGAAGTTAATTAGAATTTGTAGAAAATAATAAAAATTTACGGAATTTATTTTTAAGCAAAAGGAAAAACTTAAGTTCTCATAAATTCTCAATTAGAATTTTGGTCGGTCATATTCCAGGTTATACCCT
Source organism: Ganaspis brasiliensis (assembly GCA_037103525.1). Lineage (NCBI taxonomy): Eukaryota > Metazoa > Arthropoda > Insecta > Hymenoptera > Figitidae > Ganaspis > Ganaspis brasiliensis. The sequence continues at coordinate 422,545 of JAZKLR010000221.1, read as the reverse complement.
CGTTCTCATTACCATTCTCCAAGTAGTATTACTCTTTCTTTTGCAACTCTAGTTACGGACTGGTTTCTCTGTATAAAAGTATCTTTTAATTCCAAAATTATTAAAGATAATTATATAACTCGCAAATTTTGTAAGAATTTTCGGCGTAGTCCAATTTCATAAATAAGGAAACAACACTCACTAGATAAAACACAAGTTATAATAAGAAGAAAGCACTTTATACAAACGACGCGATTGACATGACGCTTGTTTAAACACATCTCGAGTTTGACTAGTATATTTATTTGAATCAACCAAAAAGTTATTGAACGAACCAAAACATTTGGTTAAGTAAAGCAAAATATTTTTTTATTGGCTGAAATACATGGTGTTTTATTAAACCCTCATTTCAGTCCAAGAAAAATGTTTGGTCGAATGGAACAACTACATTTAAATAATAATTTTGTTTCTGGAAACCAAAGCGTTTGTTACAAGGAACCAAATGTTTGTTTATTCTGATAAAACCCTTTTTTTTTTTTTTTTTATTGGATCAAATAAAATAGGTTAACTCAACGGTTTATTTAATTTAACTAAATTTTTTTTTTCTGAGTGTTGGTTCGAAATTTTGGCCGTGAAATTTTCATTTCTGGATTTGACCTTCATGATTTAAATTTTTGTTGTCATGGACTATTTCCTTAAGTTGTTAGATTTTAGTGGGGGAAAATTATATATATATATATAATTTTTTTTATTTTTAGGAGTCATTTCGGCATCCCATGGCCTATTCAATTAATGGAGCTTCAGTGGAATTTTTGGTCAGCATGGGAGGTGATGCTCGCCAAATGCCGTTTGGGCAGTTGCCTAGGAATTTTTTTGAGTATCCGTCGGTTCCAGTGGAGCCGGCAATGATATTGGTGTACGTGGTGGAGTTTTTGCCAAAAGGGGTTAAGACTCGAACTGAAGTGGTAAGGATTTTCTGAATCTCATCTTTATTTAAAAATCATAGAACTTCCTAATATTTATTAACGTGCGCGAAATTTTGATATGATTTATTTTAAAATTTTTTTTCGATTGAAAAATTTTTCTGATTCTTGATTTTCTTTCAGAGAACGCGTTTCGGTGTTAATGATTTCTTTACGCCGTGTTGGACGTGTGCGAAGGAGGGGCGTCAAGGGTCCAAATAGTTTCATTCCCTGCGGAAAACTTTTAATCCTAATTAATCATACAATATAGTTATTTCCCTTTTAAGTAATAGTATTTTTCGATATTTGTAAACTCCAGTATTTCAAATAAAGGTTTATAATTTTTTTACTTTTTTAATTATGATGACATGTTTATTTCTTTTATGATACTTTGGATTCTTTCTTGGCTTGGATCAGCCGACAATGTTTGATTATTTATTTTAGTCGTAGTTGATAACGGTTTATTAGTAGAAATTCTACCAATTGTTAACGAAAAACATAACAAAAAAAAACTAGCTAAAATTTTACCAATTGAATTAGCAAACGGAAATTTATTATTAAAATATAGTTATTTTGTCATAACCCAAGAAATGAATTTGACTAAAATTTTTTTTTTTCACTTCTCACTAAACAATTGGTAGAAGTAAAACCGTTTGAATGAGCGGCTGCAACTTTGCTTTTAAATTGGTCATATCTAACTAATTCAACTTTGAGAGTTCGATATTATCCTATTTTATAATTTGTTCTTATTTTTAATAACGATATAATTTTTAAATCTTACATAGTTCTTGTTAAAGTTTTACGTTAAATTTTTTTTTTTACAAAAAAATTTTCTTTACGATACTGCGATATTTTGCGTGGGTACCGGACGTTGTGAAGTCCTCGAGAAGAAGATGGACGGTTCTTCGGGTTTTGAAGTGGAGGGATTTTCCAGTACTTCCACAACGATCTCTTTTTCCGAATCTATTTGCAACGGATCTGGGTGGCTGGTTTCTGGTTCTTCTGTCTGGTGTGGTAAGTCGCTTGAGGTAGTAATAAATCTTGGTTTTGGCATTGTAAAATATATTTGGCTGAGGTTATTTTCTAGGTGGTTTAACTTGTCTTTCTTCTTTTTGCAGGTGAAGATCTTGGCGAACAGGTGCAGGATTTGTTCTCGGAATGCGCAGATAATAACTATGATTAGGATCGTAGTTGTTATGCCCAGGGTGGTGTGAGTGAGGATCCGGTATTCCTTGTTTTCGACCTTGTGAGTACTCAGGATCTTCCATTGTCTCTCCAGTTCTCCGAGAGCCATGTCTGCTTTGTCTTCGGTCCGCACCAAAGGAGTCTGTGGTGATCCCGGGTAGATGGGTATTTCTGAAGATTCTTTGGGTTGTAGTACCAAATTTGGGGATATTTGTTCTAGGTCCAAGGTTATAGCCGGTTCATATATATATTCTAGTGGATCTTCTTTTAGGATAAGGGCTGCTAATCTTACTTTATCGGTCTTAAGATAGCATCCTTTTTTGAGTTGAATTAATCCGGTTTCGATTAATTTTATTTCTTTTGTTGCTTCTTTGATGCAGCTGAGATGAGCCGTTTCTGGTTGGCTGAGTGAGAACAACCATCCTCCGAAAGTGGAAATTGAGGCCCAGAATGGTTGTATATTGTTTGATATCCTAATGTCGCATGTTTTTAGTACTTCTATTGTTGGTTGTCGTAGTAGTTCTATTTCACATGCTTTGACTAGCACAGCGTCGTATATTGGTTAGCTGGGATGGCAGATATACTTTCCTCTAGTGCGGACACAGGCTTGGATTGTTTCTTCGGACAAGTATTGGTAATGTCGCTTGTCACCATCCAGTGCTATGTATTTTTCACGAGGTACTATATAAGCTCGACCCGTTCCGTTGTTTAGTGCCCTTTGGTTAATTGGTATAGGGTGCATCCGGAAGAGTTGATATTTGTTTCTTGCGAGAAGAGGGATGTCTAGAGCTATATATAGATTCATGTTGTGGACTCGTGCAGACACTGCTGAGATGTGAGTTAGATCGACTAAGTTTGCTTGTTGTAGGGCCATAGGAAATTCGAAATCCGGAAGTATGTCTTGGATTTCCCTTGAAATTTTTCTTAGCTGCGCTGTTGAAACTAGTGCTGGATGTAGTTTGCCTTCCTGAGCTGAACGAATAACGGACAAGAGTTGCTCTGTGGCTTTCTGATGATCATCAATAGAATGTTCGAAAGTCAATGCGACCTGTGTAAGAGCGTCTCTATAGAGGTTCAGACTGAGTTTGTCCTTAAGTTCGGTGAAGTTAGTTGTGAGTCCGGTCAGTTGTTGTTTTATGGATTCTATTTCGGAGTCGTATTAAGATGTCTGTTGATGCAGCTTGTGTAATTCGGATCGGACTAAATGGGTTTGTTCTTCCATTAGTCTAGAGATGTTGTTTTGGGCTCGATTCAACTCCTCTATCTGCTGCTCGTACTTCTCTCCATCCTCGTAGTTAAGGATCCCTGCTGTTGGTCCTGCAATTTTTCCGATAAATCTGAACCAGGGTACATTTCGTTTTTTTCTGCGCAAAGTCGAGGGTTGTTCTTGAAAATTTTGGGCTTGAGTGTACTGGGATAGTTGTTCTATGGCTTCGAAAAGTATTTCCTGTTGTCTTCTTGCTCCTTCTATTTTTCTTTTTAGCCTTTCGTAGCCTAGGTCTTCGTAACATCTGAACTGGGCGGTGAGTAGGCAACGTTCCGTAATTTCTGCTAATCTCCGTGAGCAATTAGATAAGAAATCTTGAGATAGTATGGTTTCCAAGAAAAACGTTGTACTCCACAGGGCAGCCGTGTGTTGTAAGGTCTCCAATTTTTCGAAATATAGTCCAGTAGTTTTATTGAATTGGATTAACGAATAAGAATTGTTCTGGTTATTCTTCTGAGAGTCGATTCCTAAGATTAAGATCCCCAAAGAAAGTCCCAAAATCATATGCTTCATGGTTAACCTCAAAAGAGTTAAATTAGATCTATTCTAGCTTAAATAAAATATCGATTTAAAATTTCGGAGCAAGCTCCTCTCTTTGCTAATTCATCCGCTCTTTCGTTTCCAAAACACCCACTATGAGCAGACTCGTAAACCCACTTAACTTCAATTTGTTGGAGAGCCTTGCCGAGACTCTCGAATTCTGATTTGTTTTTGACCTGATGATTGGCAGAGGTTTTCCAACTATCAGTTTTCCACCTTGGCAAACATTGGTTATAACCATTGATCAGAAATTGAGAGTCACTGTGGATTCCCAATTTCTGTATTTGGTTTGTTTTTGCTAACTCAACCGCTGTGATAACTGCTTCGATTTCTGCAGAATTGTTAGTCTGTCTACCTGAAGCTGGTTTGGAAATGTTGAGAGGGTGGTTTTCGTCGAACCAAACTCCGATACCGGCTGTTGCGAGTTCCTTCCCATTTCGGAAACAAGATCCGTCAGTATAAACATGGACGAATCCATGTCTATCCATCAAGAATCCATTCTCCGAAGCGTACAAGGACTTATCTAGTCATAAATAAGCTAGTTTCAGCTTGTCGGCGTGTTTGGTTATACGACTGCCGTCTTCGGCTTCCAATAGAACGTTATTGTTTTCGGTGAACCCTATGACCTTGTAAAGGCCCTCGTAGTAAGAGTCGAATTTACCGGATCTTACTTCGATTTTTGCTCTTACAAAATCTCCGACTTTCGCGTTCAATGGTTTGCTTTTTCTATCGTAAAGTTCTTTACTTTTTGTTTTCGATTCAATAACGTTCTAGGCCGCAATTCGTCGTATTTCCTGCATTCTTGTTATTAAATCTTTTAGGTATGACCCGTAAGTCTCGAGTTTTTCCTCATCCGGAAAGGATGGTGGAAGTCTTGCAGGCCTACCAAAAACAACTTCGAAAGGTGTGAAGTTTGTAGCCTCGTGCACGGAGGTATTATAGGAGAACATGGCAAAGGGGAGGAGTCTGTCCCAGTCATCGTATTTGTTCGCGTACATTTTGATGTATTCGGTTAGGACTATATGGCTTTTTTCTAACGAGCCGTTAGTTTGCGGCCTATATCCCGATGTTGTGACTTGTTGGACATTGAAAATTTTACAGAGTTTTCTCAGCAATTTACTGATAAAGGTTTTATCTCTATCAGTTAAAATGCACCTAGGTGCACCATGGTTACAGATTAGATTTGTCGCGAGGACATGGGCAATGGTGGTGGCGCTCAAGTCCGGAATAGCTACCGCTCGACAGTACTTACTTAATTGATCTTGCATGGTAAGGATGTGTCGATTCCCGTTAGGAGTGGTGGGTAAAATGCCCACCGTGTCTATTGATACTTTATCAAAGGTGTCCAATGGGGTGTCGGAAATGAGCATTGGTTCTCGTGTTGCTATTCTAGTTAGTTTTTGCTCAGCGCAGTTTGGGCATTTTCGGATAAATTCGGTCACTTCTTTCCGGAGTTGTGGCCATGTATAGCGCTGTTTGATTCGGTGATAGGTTTTGGTCACTCCCTTGTGGCCACCTATCGTACTACTGTGGCATTCTTCTAAAATTTTCTGCCTTAATTCTTCTGGCGGGACTAATATTCTTCCGTAGCAGACGATGATTTTGATCTCATGATTTTTGAAAATATCGGTGAGTAACTCTGTTAAGGTGTTGCGGGGTAATTCGTCGCAGAAATTTGCGTAACGGGCAATTCTGAATTGCTTTGTGTCGTCAGAGGTGATGACCTTTGCCAAGTTCTGAAGGCCAAATTTCAGATCTTTAATTTTTAGTAGGTCGGAGTGTTTTTCTTTTACGACGACTGAGTATATTTTGTGGTTACTCTTAGGGGTTAAAATAACCTGACCTATTCTGGGTTTCTTTTCTTTTAGTTCGTGGACGTCCAGTTCTCCTAAAGCTATGAGTAATTTGGATGTAGGAGTGACAAATTCGCCATCAGCGGAAATGAAATGAACGAAATGGTCTTTCTTGTAAGTCATTGGTTCCCGACTTATTTCCAGGGTTAAACTTTTGGAAGTAACCACGTTATTTTCCGGACTAGCCTTCGTTTCTTGAATTTCCGTTGAATCTATATAGGGCATGGTAATGCCTATAGTTTTGGGGGTGCAAGGAGTATTGGGGAAAGGCGTTAATGGTGCTTCCTTCGGAAATTCGCTCTGCAGACGTTTGGGTATTCCTCTTTTTCCAGTCGTGGTTTGATGATTTCGTGGAATACTGGTCTCTATTTCTTCTGAAGTCTCAAGAATTATACCCTGCGAAAGGACGTAAGGTGTTGAGCGGGCTGACGGGCCAATGGTTGGCATTGGGGTAGCAAAGGTCACCCCCTTTTTAGGCAAGGGTGCCAAAACGCATTCATCGTCGGTTTCCGGCTCTGCTTCTGTTTCGCTATGTTCTTTTCTGTCCTCTTCTAAATTGGTTGTTGGGTGTTGCCCTTTTGGAGGTCCTTCTCTGGGGCTGTCGTTTATCTTAACGTCAGCCTGTTCAATTAAACTGCTGATTTCTCGTAGTTCTTGCGTAACTTTGTCGACGGCATTGTCGATATCTCTTCCCAGTTCCGCGTGACCGGTCTGCTCGAAAGGCGAGTCTTCGAAATCAGAATTATCATAAGATTCAAGATTTTGATCATTAGGAGGTCCTGCCAGGTCTAAATAATTCGTATCCCAGTACCAAGAGCGATGAGGGGGATTTGATATTGTTTCGTTGAATCGGTGAATCGATTTTTGTATCTCAGCGATCAGATTTGGGTTGAGGGCGTCTTTCTCCCTTTCGAAGTCTGAATCATCGCTTTCACTGCTGTATGGTGGTGGGGAGGCATACAGTAAAATATCTTCATTAGCCATTGGTAGGTTAGGAACGTCTGGTTCTGGGGTTTCTTCGATGGTTTTTTCTTTATTTGCCTGGGCCTCGGCATTTGAAGTTTTGACTGGGTTTTCCTTTGTGTTGAGGGTTGGGGGAAGATTGAGATCGGGTAGGCAACTAAATCGGTGTCTTTGTACCGGGGTTTCTTGATCTGTTGGCGAAATATTGTCTTCATTCGACTCGTCGTCTGGTTCATCTTCATCTGATAGTTCGGAATAGGATTTCCTTCTTGATTCTCTGGTTCTAAGTCTGCTGGCGATGGTTTCTTCGTCCTTTGATGGCAAAAGATTCGAGCTGCAGACCTCTGGTTTATTTTTGGAACCTTTGGGCCGTCCGCGCCCTTTCTTTTGTTCCGGGTTAGGGATTGCTGACGTGCTCGGAGTAGGTTCCGGAATTAGAGTTTTGTGTGTGGGAGGAATATCGGCACGGACAGGGGGTGGTTTTGGGTTCCGAGGTTGAGTAATCTTCTTGGTTTGAAATCCGGGATCTGAATGTAACCTTGATTGTCTAGGAGCAAAGTTACGTCTTATCCCCCCCTTGGCTGTTTGTTTTGCAGCCCTATCCTGAGCCCTTAAGGGGTATGATTTTATGCCAAGAGAGCGTATGTGCGCAGGAAATTCGGGTTGCGCTAAACAACTTTCTAGTTCTCCAACTAGTGTCTCTTGTTCGTCCTCTTCACAGGATTCTTCGTCACCAAAATTTGAGGTTGAGTCCTGTGTTGCCGGATTATTGGATATGGCTGGTAGCCAACGGTTAATTTTTCCGGGTTTACACTCAAATTCATATTCGTATTCTTGTAATCTGTTCAGCCATTTTGACAACCTACCGACAGGAGTTCTAGCTGCGTCGATCCATTTGACAGGTTCATGATCGCAGGCTAGGGTAAATTTTCTTCCATATAAATAGGGTCGAAAATTTTCCAACGCAAAAATTACAGCCAAACATTCTCTTTCTGTTTGGGTATAATTGCACTCATTGGCATTAAACACCCTTGAATAATAGGAAATGGGTAAATCTACACCATCCCTCGTCTGGGTCAGAACTGCTCCAACCGCAACGTCCGATGCGTCAGTGGTTAGTCGGAAAGGTTGTTCAAAATTTGGGTATATCAAGATTGGGTCTGAACATAATTTACTTTTAAGGATTTTAAAACTTTCTTCTTCTTTATCGCTCCAAAGGAAGGTTCTGTCCTTTTTAAGCAAATTAAACAATGGTTTTGCTATTTCCCCAAAGTTTTCGATAAATCTCCTGTAATAGCCGGCGATTCCTAAGAATTCACGGGTAGATCTTTCGTTTGTAGGGGTGGGGAAGTTTTTGATCGCGCTTAGCTTATTGGGGTCGGCTTTGATTTCTTCTCGGTTGATGATATGTCCCAAATAAGCTACTTCGGTTCTTAAAAACTGACATTTCTCTGGTTGCAGGACTAGATTTGCGTCACGCAACCTCTCGAGTAGTCTCTCGACTATTTTATCATGTTCTTCCAAAGATGTAGAGAATATGATAATGTCGTCAAGATAAACGAAAATCTCGGAGTACTGCATTCCACACAAAACTTCGTCCATCAACCTTTGGAAAGTCGCGGGGGCATTTTTAATCCCCATGGGCATACGTTGGTATTCGTGATGTCCCCTCCTGGTAGAGAAGGCGGTCTTGTGCCTATCCTTAGGGTCAGTTCCGATTTGATGAAAACCTGAGGCGAGATCCAAAACAGAAAAATATTGGGCATTTCCGAGGCGTTCGAGTATTGCATTTATACTTGGTAGAGGGTATGCATCCCCTATAGTCTTTTCATTTAATGCCCGGAAATCCGTTACAACCCGCCATTTTATTTTTCTCTTTGAATCTGCCTTTTTTGGTACTATAAGGACGGGTGCATTATAGGGAGAAGTAGAACCTGTAATGACACCATCTTTATACATTTTATTGAGGTGTTCCTCTACAAGTTCTTCTTGTTTTTGGGGTTGACGATATTGTTTTATTTTTATAGGAATATCGTCGACCGTAGGGATTCTGTGTTGGACTTTAGTAGTAATAGGTAATTTGTCGCCAGGGAGTTTGAATCGATCATGACCGCTTCGAATCCACTTATGCAAATACCCTAATTCTTCCGGGTTTAAGTGGGAGGAGGGTAGTGTTTCGATGAGTTCTTTGATTCTAGCCTCCGTGCTATAGAACTGAGGTTCACTAGTTGACTCCTCGTCGCTATGTTCGTATCCATAGTCGAAAGGAATCAATTCTTGCGGCGAAATGTCGAGCTCGACGTCATGCTCTCTAGTGTTGATCGCTAGCACTTGACAAGTTCCAGCCCGATTGGTTGCGATGGCATCACCGATATAAACTCCCTTATACGCCCTTATCAGAGGTAGGTATCCTTCGCGAACATTGGTTCTTACTGAAATTGGGATTTGTTGTCGCGTCCTGGCTCTAATAGTGAGGATTCTTGGAATTGGCTTGATTTCTGGGGCTTGTTCTTCTCGAGCTTTGATGGATTCTGGATCCACGAAAGGGATTGGATCAATAGGTTTCGAACTCGTAATTAGCGCGTTATGATGAAACGACACATTGGATCTCTCCTGTCGGAGGAAGCATCGCCCCAGAATTCCTTGGACCGAGATGGGAAATTGCGGTTTGACTACATGGAAAATCGTAGGTTTTCCAAGAACTTCTAATTCGCATGTTCCTAGTGTGTATGTGCGCGTAAGAGTGACTCCGGTTATTACCGAAATTTCGTTTGTTCTTATTCTTACTGTGTCGTCAAGGGTATTTATTTTGATCAAATTTACGTCCGCGCCTGTATCGATAAGAAACTTTCCATGCCCGTCGTATAGATCTGAAATATCTAGTTTCACGACCAGGGATTCCGTTATATTTACACTAATAGAATAGTTTACTGGTTCTCTAGAAATCGGACCGCTGGTGGACGCTCTTGGTTTGGTTGACTCGCCGTCGCGTCGATCAGTCGAGTACGTTCGGAGTTTAAAGGATCCTCTTGTTGGGGCACGAAGGAGGAATATGATTGGTGATTATTTAGATTCGGTCCAGGATAGGAGTCGTTCCGACGAGGGGAATCTTGTCTCCTAAGAATACCATGGATTGGAGGATCATAGTTGCAATTATCGCGCCTGTAACCTGGGCTAGGGAATCGATTGTTTTCATGATGTTGTCTGCCGTTAGAGTTATCGCGATAATAATCATTGTCATAACGCGAATACCTCTCGGGAGATTGATAACGACCTGGACTGTTAAAATTTCGCCTGTTTACATTCTGATTCCAATTTCTTCCGTTTGGGTCATATAGACCAACGTCTTCCGCGGGGTGACGATTAGAACGGGGATCAAAATCATGACGCCTGTTTAAAAATTGTTCTTCACGTGATTGATGAGTGACGCGATAAGAATTATGTGAAGAGTTTCTACGTTCAACTGCGTGTTTAGCAAATTTTAAGGCGTCGGATAAAGTCGAAGGATCACGAGCATCGACGGAAGACGATAGTTCATCTGGCATACCTCGGATGAAAGCTCGAAGTGCGGATTGTTTGATAGGTATCATTGTGCTGGAGGCTGTTTCGATGGTATGGGCAGATTCCAGAGCGGCTTGAGCTCCGCTAAGATAGGAATGTAACCGGTTGTAATATTCGTTAATGGTTTCGTTCCGTCTCATGACGATGTTATAGATCTCGTTGAAATAAAAGTCAAAGGGTTTTCCGGGAGCGAAACGTTCCTTTAAGAGGTCGATCACATCCGTGATCTTGTCGAAAGTTCTATTCCTTGTGCATTCGCGTGCCGGGCCTGTCAATTTGCCTAGAACTGCAGTGATTAGGGAGGATTCACACGAAGCTGGAACATATGTTGCGGCGTTTATCACGTCTTGCAAAAAATCTCGGAGAAGAATATTTTTCCCGTCGAATTGGGGAATGTGGGTGGAAGCTTGCTGAATTGCTAGGGTGCTCGCTATTGAATGCGCTACCTGCATAGCTGAATTTTCCGGCACGGCATTTAGCTCTGAGTTACTTCTCGTATTCCGAGTGTTAGGTTAGAACCCGATATCTCCCCGGGAACAATACAAATCAGCGACCGAGGTTGCGTTTCCATCATTTGGGGTATTCGTGGAAGTGTCACGATGTTCAGCATGATCACCGTCGTTCGCCATGTTCTCCAAGGGTGGCAATTTATAGTTTAGTAATTTTTCTATTGGTTGCATACAGGAAGACTTCAAGGTCGTACCTAATTTGCGTTTCTTATGTTAAGCATTTGTTAGTAATGGAACAAAAATGTTTGTTTCGTATTGACGTAAAAAAAATAGAAAGGTTCTTATTTGCTTTTTGTTCGCTTAGTGTTTTCAGTTCGCTTCTATGGTTTCAACCAAAGATCTCAAAATTTCGTCAAAATTTTCCTCTTTTTCAAAATTTTTCGGAACTTGAAATGAGGGTTTTTCACAATTAATCCTTATTAGATTTCTAGCAATGGCACGCTCGTAACGTTCTCGTACCTTTTTCCCAGCCCGAGATTTACGTTTGTTTACTTTCAGAGTCGTTGACCCGGTGTCAAACATTTATGTCATTTAAAGATACTAAATTTCTGTTTATTCGGCTTTCTTAATCCGGTTTGGAGTTTATTCAAATTTTGTGTTATGATATCATTAAAAGGAACGATTGTTTACTTGATTTATTTAAGGAAAAAAAATAGAACAGGTTAACAATCGAATTTTTGGAATTTGAATATAGCCTGTATTCTATGGCTCATATGGCAAATACCTATTATCCTTTATAATCCATCATCTGACTTGATTTAAATTTGAGATTGCACGTTTTGTTTCTATTTCTGTTGAGTTTACACTTATCTCGGTGGGAGTTGCAACCTCTGCTTGTTGTGATGCTTTCTTTGTCCTATTTCGAACTTGTCTACCGCCTCGACGCTTACCTTTTCCCGATTTTTGCCCAGAAATAGGTAATTGGAACATTCGTACGTTTTATTTAAATTTTCCTCGAAAGTAAGTTTATTCGAACCTTAAAATGCTAGTTATAATTTTTCCGCCGAAAAATGCTTAAAGCAGGCGAAATAATTAAATTCCCAATTGAAATAATCGAGTGCCGAAGAAGGCGCAGGCTTATTTTGATTTTGGCATGAAAAACAAACAAACTATGAAACAATAAGATTCTTTACTAAAATTTCTTGCAGGTATAAATTACTCTGCCAAAAAATGCTTAGAGCAGGCCAAATAATTTATAGCTGTTTATTTAAAATATTCAAGTGCGAAGGAGGCGCAGGCTTATTTCAAATATCAGCATAAAATTTCAAATAACAAATCTTTAAATTATTTCCTTGTAGGATTATGAGAATGTCAGGTCGTATTTCCGCAACGCGCAAAGAAGGCAAGGTCAAAGACAGAAGCTACACTTCTCGAGATAATAACGAAATTTTGCACTAAACTTTCAACACTCGAAATTCTCTTTAAATTCTTAAAGCAAACAGTGAAACTCTATATCCCACCGCTGCCACAAAAAATTAACCTAACTTAAAAATTGGCTTTGATATTAGGTACAGAAAAATTAAATAAAAAGGGTCTATTAAAAATATACTTATAAACTTATATAATCACTTTGAAATATTAAAAAAACTTATAATAGTAGGTCATCTGAAGCAAAATTTGTAAGCATTTCAAATGTTTAACCCTTGAGTCTTTATTTTCATTTTTGAAAAAGATATTCTAATTTTGATTGCGTTATATTATTCAATCCACTTCAGTCGGTTAGTCCGACAAATTTCGAAGGTGGTGTATATGTAATTTTGCAGTCAATATTTGTAAAACTACAGATTCTTCGTTGAAATCGCTATATTTAATTTTTAAATAAGTTTTAGTAGGCAATAATTTAAAGTAGATATAAAAAATTTCCAAAAAACGTAATTTTCTGAAAGCAATTCAATAAGATTAAAAACAATACTTTTTATATTACTTTCAGGTGTAAGCTTATCTTAAGCTGCCAATATAAGGGAGAATAATAACACCTTCTTAAAAATCATTAAAAAAATATGGTAAATTTAAATGTAATATCACGCAACAATTTTTAAGCTAATTTTTTACCACTTCGTTCTATTTATAAAGGAGTAACATTTTTAAGAACTTTAATTTAATAACATAACAGTAACAAAATAATAAAAAATATTTAACTTGAATTTAATAACTTATATATCCAATTCTCCATCAATTACGAAATTCCATAGCGGAAAAATAAAAAATTTCATTTTTCATGTGTGACAGTATAATATATTAAATTAGAAGCAAAAATGGCTTTTCGGTCAAAAATTCTTTATTAAAATTAAAGGGAAATTGATAAATTCATTAATAATGAATTTTAGACCAAAAAGCCATTTTTGCTCCAAATTTAATAAAAAATTTTAGTTATGAGGCTCATAAAATTATTATTACTGAAGTATTTAATCGAAAGCATAAAAATTAATACTATTTTTTGAGCCCCAATAAAAATTTATATACAAACACAATATTAATAAAATCATTTAAGAATATTATCATACGATTAATAAATTGTGTTATAACAAGAAATACTTATTCAAAATAAAAGATTTAAATACCTTTAACGGATTATGAAAAAACTGAAAAAAAAACTTTCTGAGGCACAAAATTCACTTGATGTGCACAAAAGAAAATAAACTAGTTTTTTCTCTTCAAATATGCACAAAAAGCTTCATCTTTACAAACAACAAATATTAAAAAATACATAAGGTGGTGCCATTGTATACAAAAAATTTATACGAAATGTTTATCTTGGGTCTCTGTCTATTTTGGGACCCTCTCCCCTATTATTTATGGAAAGTTGGACAATTCGATTCGAAAAATTTTGATTAGATTCGATTCGATTCGATTCGAGGCCTGAAATTCCTGATTCGATTCGATTCGAGGTCTAAAAATCCTGATTCGCACATCTCTAGAGACTTGTTGATTGTTTGGTGCGGCCACGTTTTTTGAGTCAAGATTCTCAGAATTATCAGAAATTTCGCTTTCTGAAATGTTGTCAATTTCTTCTATTAAAGTTTTATTAAAATTAGACTGAGTTTGATTAAATTCAAATTCTTCTTAGTCGTTTAAATGACTTTCTATTACAGTTTTTTCCGCTGTTAACTCCTCGATATCACTATTATCACTATTTGTATTGTCATCGCTGTCAAAGAGTTAGGCAGAAATAAATCCTGAATCGATTTCTTTTTGTGTAAGGTTAGGATTTGTTTTAGAATACCTTGGTGTACTAGTGTAAGATTTTAATTTATTATTAGGGATTCCTGAATTTAGAGATAAATGTTTACTATCCAAAAAGTACGATTTTTAAAAAAAAAATTATAAAATGACCACCCCCCCCCCCCCGTAATCTTCTAAACTATTTCATTTAGGATGCTGAAATTTGGTACACGTATGTAGATTTACGTGTAGATTACAGGAAAATTATAGAGAACTTTGGTAAAGGCAGTCTTCATACTGTTTACTATCCAAAAAGTACGATTTCTTAAAAAAAATTTAAAAAATGACCACCCCCCCCCCCCCGTAATCTTCTAAACTATTTCATTTAGGATGCTGAAATTTGGTACACGTATGTAGATTTACGTGTAGATTACAAGAAAATTATAGACAACTTTAGTAAAGGCGGTCTTCATAGTGTGTACTAGCCAAAAAGTACAATTTTTTAAAAAAAATTCGAAGAAAATACCATGTCCCCCCCCCCCCCCCCTAATCTTCTAAACTATTTGACTTGGATGCGAAAATTCGGTGCACGTATGTAAATTCACGTGTAGATTACAGGAAGAATATAGAGAACTTTCGTAAAGGCAGTCTTCATAGTGTTTACTATCCAAAAAGTACGATTTTTAAAAAAAAAATTCGAAAAAATGACCATTTCCGCCTTCCTAATCTTCCAAACTGTTTGACTTAGGATGCTAAAATTTAGTACGGATATGTAGTTTAACGTGTAGATTATAGAGAAAATATATAGAATATATAGAATATATAGAAGTATATAGAAGTTTGTTAATTTTCGTCTTTATATAATTTACAAGCCAAAATTCGGGGGAAAAAAAATTAAAAAAAGTTAATTAATTCCTTATTTTTTTTTGAAGACATTTAAAAAATGACCCTGACCCCCCAGCTGCAATAGTTTTGGCTTACAGTGCTAAAAATTTGTAGCAATAAAATTTTATTTAGAGTATAATTAGTGTTTATATAACTGTATTTAATGGGTATGTAACCCGTATATATGTATTAAATAAAAAAATAATAATAATTAAAATTATTTTTAAAACTGGTATCCTAGTGGAAAATTTTGAATCTCTACCTCATATAATTGAATACAAATTAGAAAGGTACGGAACCCTTTGACTTGGTACGAGTGTAACTCGTACTTGCCCGATTGTTTTTTTTAAATAAAAATTTATTTTTGTGTTAATTATTTTTTAGTTAACTAAGTTAGTTTGCTCATTGATTTGTTTAATAAAAAGAAATTTCAAATTGATTGATGCATTAAAGAAAAATACTAAAAAAAAAAAAATTTCTATGAATTTTGACTCATTGACTTGTTTGTTTCCCAGAACGATGCACAAAAATTAAAAGGGGCTTCTGTTACGTCAGAAGTAGAAGTCCTTTCTAATCTTCCCTAATTTCCTCCTGTTAAATCAGTTTCGGTGGGAATCTGATTTGGGATGAGGATCAGTCACTGAGCAAACTAGGTTATTAGAGTATATTTATTTCTGGCAAGAGAGAAAATGTTACAAATGAAAATGTGTATTAGAAATTGAGTCTTACTTTTAGGAAGAGAAAAACAGTCTGTAAATGCTTTAAAACCCGTGATGATCCTTGCGTGTGGATGGGGGAGATAGTGGCCCTCAGGTGCTTCGAGTGGACGATTAGGCATAGCTCTCGTAGTTAGGACTCATTCAGGTTGATTATTGACACAACATTGCAACTGGTGTTGGGGTTAATGGCACTACACTTTTATATTTGAAGAAAATCTTTGAAGGGTTGCTAATACTTATAGGTTTCCTCTCGGCTATTATAGTTCGAGATGAAACTGAGATTTCACTAAGATTTGAATAGCTTTTTATCACTTAAACTGAATCCCGATGGGCCGCCGCCAGATGGGCCGGTATTTTTGTATGTCTAATTAATAATTTAATTTATGTAATTAAATTTTATTTAATTTTCAATTACTGTTACGTACGTAACAGTTAAATAAACTTAATTATTTTGTAATAAAACATTGGAAGAAAAAGAAATTTAAAGCAAATGCGACGATGCATTTGTCACATATATATAAGTATATATATCCAGCACCATATAGTGATCATTTAATTAAAATTTGTATGCCTAGAATTAATGGTATTGCAATTAATTTATTATTGTTATTATTAATGTTGTTATTGTTATAACAATAATTATTAATATCATTATTATTTATTATTATTATTATTATTTTAGCAATAATTATTAATATTATTATTATTATTAATGTGTTTAGTGTAATCTATATTATGTTTGCATGAGGGAATCGGTGTAGACAGGGTTGTGCAATAACCGGAGGAAAGGAGGATATCTCTTTGCTCTTCGTCGCGTTTCCTTCTCTCTTCGTCTGTTTCTTACGCAATCAGGTACATCGAGTATAGCGGTGTGAGTGCACTACGCAGCACGCATACAAGCATGAATTTCTCATGAAATCCTCAATGTAGATATCTTCTGCATTGTGGAGTGTCTCACTATGCATATATTCCTTTCTTTCTTCTATGATTCCTTTCCTCCTCTACCTCGATACATAATTCTCAAAAGAGAACAATGTCGGTAGATATAATTAGAATATGTCATATTCTCTTAATACACGCAAATGCGTGACAAAAGTGGACTTATGAGGATCGAATCTGCAAAAATAGAATTTATCGAATCCATGCAGATCAACGATCGCTCTGAAACCTAAGAAGGGCACAAGTCATACTTATTCAAACTTGTATGGGAGATATTATTCTAATAATGCCAACAAAGAAAAGAGATATAGAAATCTCAGATATCGAGGTTTAATTATAACCTAATGAGTCAATCATCCTGTACCCACACCAACTACCCCTTAAACCCCTGATTTCGTCCCATCATAATGCATCTTAGACACTTCATAAAAGCAGAAGCTTCCGAGGTGTCAATCGCCATTTATTCACGGGTGATCGTTAACATCAAGACGGGACTTGATACGATTGTCGAACTGCCGGTACGAATTTTTTTTACTTCAATTTGAAATAGTAATGTTTAAAAATTGGAAACATTGGATAAAGCTCAATTTTTGCTACTTGCTGAATCGCGATAGATTTTCGTCGAGCCAAGTAGTGAATCGAGATAGTGCCAAGTTCGAGTAATTGTTATCTGTTGAATCTCTATAGATTTTCGCAGAGCTAGATGACAATTTGAGAATAAGGCCCGTCCGCGAGCTGTTTCCAAATTTTCTTATTTTTGGGCGGACGTTAAAAAAGTTTTAAATACTCAAAATCAGCTGGGTTCCAATCGGGATAAAATAGTAAAAGGAGACTTTCTTCTTGCTTCATCGGTCAGTAGTGTACCTGTACCGGATTCTCGATTCGCATAGTGGACGGAGCGCGTAATCGCTCATTCTTTTTACCTCCTTCTGCCCGTCGGAAGCGCAGCAGGTGAAAAGAGGCATCCTCCTTTCCTCTCAAGCTTTCAGGCGGTAATTTAAGGATAATTCGTGAGTACGAAATATTTGTATCGTTCAAATTTTATAAAAAGTAATTTTAATTGCTTACGAGACATGAATTTATAAACAAACAAGCATTTATTTTATGCTACACAAATTATTTAAATTGTAATATTTTAACATTTTTAAAATTAAATAAAATAAAGAAAAAGAGAATTTAATTAACAAAATTTACTGTTGTCAATATTGTAGTTTTTGGAAACAACAATTTATTAATTTGTCTTTCGTCTTCTATCGGCGATTTCAGTTTATTCGAACCCACATTAAAAATAAAAATAAAACTATTCCATTACTGGAATAGTGATAGATTGGTTCCTCCGGCGAACAAGTTAAACAAGTTATTTTTTGAACAGGATTAGAATAAAGAAATAAAATTTCAAAATTAAAATGTATCAAATTAAATAAGTAATTTTATGACCGTTCGTAACAATCTGATTGGTGGCAGCGGTGGGATAGAATAATAGACAAATAGACAAAGTGAATAATTTTTTTAACTTTCTTTAATTTCTCTAAAAAGTTTAAATTGTTTTAAATACTACAATTAAAGCTGCAAATGAAATTCAAAATTGGGTTGACTCTTTTAGGAGTCATTTACATTTTTATAATACAGTTTGAATAAATTGTTAAAAATTGGAAATTCTGTCAAAATTGATTACGCGCCGTTCGGCGGTTTTTGATTTTGTCATTGACATTTTATGCCGTTCGGCAAATTTGTCAAGTCAGAGTTTCTTATTGATTTTCAATTTTGCTTTTTTAAAGACTAAAAATCTTGTCGAAACAAACTACGCGCCGTTCGGCGGTTTTTGTTTCGCCATTGACATTTTGTGTTGTTCGGCAAATTTGTTAAGTTAAGATTTTTAATTTTAGATTTTTAACTTCATTGAAATTTTAAAACCTCGTGGAAACTGATTACGCGCCGTGCGGCGGTTTTTAGTTTCGCCATTGACATTTTGTGCCGTTCGGCAAATTTGTCAAGTCGATTTTTCCAAAATTTCCATATTTAGTAAAATTTAGGAACCTAGTGAAAACTGATTACGCGCCGCTCGGCGGTTTTTAGTTTTGCCATTCACATTTTATGCCGTTCGGCAAATTTGTCAAGTCGAGTTCTCAAAATTTTACTATGTAGTAGTAGAATTACATATTTTATGTATTTTATTAGCTGTTTTTGAATTGCACTAATTTTATATGGTAATATTGATATTCTAATGCCAAAAACTTGTGCTAAATATTATAGGAATAAAGTCTTAAATTTTTACTTTTATTTTCTTTAATATGTTGGAGAGTATAAAACCTAAACTAAAATATCCGCGCTGGTGCTAAGGCTCAAAGACGTTACCTTGACAAACAAAAAATTTCTAGATTCTGAACTTAGCATAAAAGAACTTAAAAGTCAAGAAGAGTTCACAAAGTTTTTTGACGAGGTTTTAGAGAAAGCTCAAACTACTCTAATTGCAAAACAAAGTAAACAGAAAAATTAAATTCACTTTATCTAATTGTGTATCAATTATTCAAAATTAATATTCTAAATTCTGTCGTTATGTATTGTGACTTTAATTTTTACCATGACAAAAACAAAATAACCTAGATGTCGTGCCGGAAAACGAAGAAGTAGAACCGAAAGAGAACTCGAAGAAGCCCTTTTGGAAATATCTCGCAGGATATCGTAATTGAAAATTTAATTTCCGAATTTGAAAACTTAAAAATTAAGAAAGATGTTTTTAAAATAGTAAATAGTCATGTACATAAATAAATTCGTGTTTTATTATGACCTTTTTTTGGAAAGAAACATTATTTAACGAAACCGACGAACAAATATTAATTATCGAGGATAGGGTTCAAGAATTTTTATAATTACTATCTTAGTCTAACAAACTACGTACTATTTATAAGAGAACAGATTCTAGACGCTTATGAAACGATAGACGATCTTGCCTATGGAATCAGACAAAAAACAGATAGAATTATGCATATTCAGGCCAATATGAACAAATTTGAGCGATTATTCTCGGAGTTAAAAATAGAATAAACCAACCGATAATACACAAACCTAAAAACCCTTAAAAATTATCCGCGGTGGCGATATCGTATAGGAGGTGCGGACGAATTGTTGTTTCACAAAATTTAATATTAATAAATTGGCAACCCCTGCAGTAACACTTGTATACATCACACAGAAACTTGCAAATGGCAGAAGTATTACCACTACCAGTTCTAGAAGAGATATTTATCTCTTCTCCCTGTTTACGAGGAGGTAAAGTAACACTAAGCATCTCTTCGGAAATTTATTATAACTTTATTTCAGAAGATGTTATAAATACCTGCCAAAGGACTGTTTTACCCTATTATCACCAAATAGTTGAAAATTTTCACATTACTGTAGGTGAATTGCATTTGTACCTTTCACAGGGTGTTGTAGGTTTTTTTACGTTGTCTCATCTCACAGCCCTTTGCCTGTAACGCAAGGCAACGAAATTTTAGGTATTTCGGGATTTGAAACACTTAGGCCCAGTTAAACTTTTGTTTTCTTTTGACACCGTGGCTAATTTTCTAAGAAAATCCTTGCCGAAAAAAATATTTCGTAATAATACGGTTATAATCCAACCCTCAAACATGGCCGGTGGTGATGGTGAAGGTTCAAGTAATCCAGGGGGACCAAACGTTACGGTTAACCCTGACGCTACCGCGGCCATGGCATCTGTCTTGGAATGCATGACCTTGCAGCAAAGCACTTATCATATCCCGCATTTCGATGGAAAGAATCCTCCATTAAAATAATTTCTGCAGGATGTGAATAACGGCGCTGTTTTTGTGAGCGAAGCTATTGAACCAGGCTTTATTAAAGCAGTTCTTAGCAAATTAAAGGGAGCCGCTAGAGAGAGTGTTAGAGACAAAACGTTCAATAAAGTAGAAGATCTTATTACTCACTTAAAGAAACGTTTTGCCTCTACGAGAAAATACCAGTGGTATTTTGAAAATATCATCAATTTAACAATGAAGCAAACTGAAACTGTAAGCGACTACAATGATCGCTTACAGGGGCTCATAAGTGGTGCAAGGCATGCTCTGGAAGCTAAATACGCAACCAAATATCGTAGTGTCGATGACGGAGAAGAAGGTAAAGTCTTCTCTGTCAGCGACATTATGATAAAACCAATAATTGATTGCGCACTTGAAGCTTTCATTAGAGGCCTCCCCGAGGAAATGTCAATTTTTGTTGACACTAGAAATCCAGGTGATCTCTCTGAAGCTTTTGAGCACGCATTGCGAACAGAGGAAAGGCAACGTTATTCAGAAAAATCAAGATCCTCATCATACCACATTTGTCGGTCAGAAATCTTTGATAGACCTCGTTCTCCAAGCCCCTATTCTAGACAAATAGAAAAGATGAATGGAAACGAAAGAAGAATTCGTGAACCACTTCAAGATAGCCGACCAGTCAAATCTGGTACTGAATCAGCCACTTAAAATTTACTTCAATTTACACCTGAACAATTGGCCCAATTTTACAAATCCATGTGGCCTCAAAATTCGCAGCCTGCCCCCTACCATTATTCTCAGGCTGTTCAATATCCGAAACAATCACAATTTCAAACGCCTGCTCAACTCCAACAAACAATGCCGTCTTACAGAGGTAACACTACCCCTCCTAAATCAACTTCGCCGGGACCCGGAAATTTAAACTACAAGCAGGCTTGCCACTCAGACGCGGTGGTGAGTCCAGTCCCCCAGCGTTCCAAAATAGTACACTTTGCCGAGAATTCGATAAAGTCCTTAGAACTGGAAACAGGAACGAAGACTCCCCAGTAGTTGAATCGACTGCCCTAGAGTTCAGGTACCCTAAAATAAAGTTTTTAGTTGATCCTGGTTCCGATACCAACTTGATAAAATGAAATGCACTAGATCCTGAACTTTTGCTCTCTATTGATAATTGTGCGGAAATAGCAGGAATTACGAATCATTCGGTAAAAACCTTAGGAACAGTCAAACTTACCATTCAAAAAAATCTTGTTGAATTCCATGTCGTTAAAAATAATTTTCCAATATCCACTTCCGGGATATTGGGGGACCTTATCTTCGCCAGGAACAGGCACAAATTTAGTTTAGGCATAATGCTTTGGTCACCATTTCTGACCCTATTACCCCTATACCCTTCATAGATTTAGAATCCCAAGAGTCTAAACAAATTTTAAAACCAGATATAAAACCGTTTGCTCGAATCCTAAGGATTAAGGCTAGAACAAGACAGCCTATAGCCATCGACGTTTCCAACAAAAATATCAAGGAAGGATATTTACCTAGAATATCCACATCCCAAGGACTTTATCTCGGTGAAGCAGTAGTTACAAATAATAATGGCGTATGCCATGCAGTAGCTATTAACACAGCTGAGGAGGATATTGACCTTAAACTAGCTCCACAAGAATTAATACCTTTTGATTTTTGTAACTTTCCTGGAGAACAATTAACAGATTCTGATCCAGAGGAAGTACAAAATGAAAATGGCAACATTTATTCTAATCGAGTTATTAAGGTCAAAAATGCCCTTCACGTGTCACACCTGGGTCCAGAAGAGAGAAAACTTGTTCTCGGATGGGTGAAAGACTACGCTGATATTTTTCACTTAAATGGGGAAACATTAACATGCACCCATTTGATACAGCATAGAATTCCAACCGTAGACAACAAAGTGATCAATAAGAAACAATATAGATGTCCCCATGAAGCTCGAGAGCAAATGGATCTCCAGCTTCTTAAACAATTAAATAGTGGAATTATTGGTCCATCAAATTCACCATATAATGCTCCGGTCCTAATCGTCCCTAAAAAATTAGATGCTTCAGGGCAAAGGAAATAGAGAGTAGTTGTCGATTATCGAAAATTAAATGAACAAGTAATAGGTGACTCATTTCCATTGCCTCACATATTCCAGTTGATTTTTCTAACAAAGAAAATAATGAAGCTTTAACTTCCAATTCCGATTTAGAAAAATCCATCCTTTCCAATGAAGAAACTGTTCCTAACCCTTTATAAAACTCAGTGAACCCAGTGAAAGTGATACCCAATGAAGAACAATCCGTTCAATATCGTGCTTTGCCTATTATAACGCGATCGTCAGCTAAACCAAGGGATATTAATCAAGATTCCGCGAAAAAGGACACTAAGGAAACTCAGCAGCCCTTAACTTCCTCTCAGAAACCTTCAAGGTATAAAGAAACACCGCAAGTAGAGAAAGAAACCCGAAAAACTATTCTTTCAAATCCAAAACTTAAAAGAACGTTGAGTGATCCGTCCCAGATTGATAGATTAAAAAGAACGACTTTCAAAGCCCCAACACAACCCACAACCGAAAACATCCTTTCATTAAGCCCAAAAACCCACCTGGTCGTCCTAAGGGCAGTACAAAACCTAAAGTCGACGGCGATAAAACATTCTCCATGAACCTAAGCGATAAAACATCAGTTGATCCTAACAAAAGCTCCATTGCACAAAGACTTACCAGAAGGAGAGCAAGTGCAACTCCGAAACTTCCTATTGTAAACAAAAGCTCGTCATCATCAACCGAGTCAAATATAGATGATGGGACTACCGAAAGTTCATCCCCCCCCGTATTCAAAAAAAGTCGTAGTGTTTTCCCTAGTGTAAAACCAACCTTAAACCAAAAACAATTTAGCCCAAAGACTGTTAGTTCTAGTAACCCCATTCAACCAGTGAACCCTTGGATTTCCCCGTTAAAGGACTCGTACACAGATGTTTACGTTGATGGTGCTTGCAGTTTCAATGGAAAAGGAGAACCAAGATCAGGAATAGGTGTTTGGTTTGGTCATGATTATCCTTTAAATGTCTCCCGTCGATCTAAAGGTGGACAGACCAACAATGCAGCTAAAATTGAGGCAGCAACCGTTGCAGTCCTCAAGGCCCAGGAAGCAGGCACCAAAAATCTCAGGATAAAAACTGAGTCACAGTTTTTGATAAAAAGTTTTTGATCCACTGAATGGATCCCCAGATGGGAATCTAACCAGTGGAGAACTAAGGAAAATAAACCTGTAAAGAACCGAGCTGCTTTTGAAAAATTAACTAAAGCATTGGAACCTCTTCAAGTGATTTGGGAACATGTACCGAGTCATCAAGGCATAACTGGAAACGAAATGGCCGACTACCTAGATAGAGAAGGGGTTAACCAAGAAGAAATCACAGAAGAAGAAGAAGAAGAAGAAGAAGAAGAAGTCGTCTGATCTCCGATTCTTGCAAAGCAGCCACAATCCCTGTAAACAATGATGCAGAATATCCACCTTTACCAACCGATACGTTCACAAGAAAACAGTGTAAAAGTAGACAAAGTGTAGTGCGCTTCAAAGACAATCCGAACATTCTACAAACTCCAGGTAGAAGTTACTTCCACTGGCAACAATCGATGTTTACAACCCCTGGAAAATCTGTTATCCCTGATGCCCAATCTACCCCAATGGCAAGTTTGAAGAGTACCCACTTATATACTGGTGTAGTGCCGCGAAAATTGCAAGTGAAAACAAACGATATTACGATAGGACACAAGAATGCACCTTCAGAAACCTTCCTCCCAAAATGTATCAGTATTCCTTATTACTGTTCTCCATCCTTTTCTGACAGCTCTGACGACAATGTTATTGAGACAAATAAAAAACCATCGACTGAGAGTAATATTGTACAAAAGTGGAGAGAACCATTGACTTACAAAAGTGACAATTATGCTCATTTTTTTTCTGAAGACTGCGAACCAGTCGATGCAATTTCAAAACTATTAATAGCAACAGAAAAAATTGACATACAAGAAATTCGAGAACATAGACAAAAAATAGGGCAAGTTATTGTCACTCCGTGTGGTCGATTTCATACATACTCGATTGTCGTAAAACATCGATTTTATGATGAAATTGATTGGAGAAATGTCAATAATGGAAATATTCCGCGGTGGCGATATTTCCATACTCTTGTGTCATGGAAAAAATGAAGTTCCTCCTCCAGAATTGAGGCCAAAAATTATCTCAGAATTTCATGAAAATCTTTTAGCAGGTCACAAGGGTATCACAAAGACGTATAGACGCATTAGAGAAAGCTATTT
Source organism: Ganaspis brasiliensis (assembly GCA_037103525.1). Taxonomy (NCBI): domain Eukaryota; kingdom Metazoa; phylum Arthropoda; class Insecta; order Hymenoptera; family Figitidae; genus Ganaspis; species Ganaspis brasiliensis. The sequence continues at coordinate 397,903 of JAZKLR010000221.1, read as the reverse complement.
TTGGCCTCGAATGCGAGATGAGATAACAGAGTTCATTCGAGGATGCGAAAGTTGTTTTCGAAACAAACTGGTTAGGGCCCGCACTCGGGAACCAATGATAATTACCGACACACCGGCCGCCCCTTTTGACAAAGTATCATTAGATACTGTAGGTAAACTCCCTACTAGTCCTAACGGAAATCGGTACATCCAGACTATGCAAGACAACTTCAGTAAGTATTGCATAGCAGTTCCTATTCCCGATATAAAAACAACCACGATTGCTCACACAGTGGCTACGAACTTATTCTCTGTGTTTGGAGCACCAAGATGCGTCCTCACGGATCGAGGAGGAAGTTTCGTAAGCGTACTGATGAGAAAACTGGAAAGGATTTTTGGTGTTAAACAAATTACAACATCTGGCTATCATCCTCAAATCAATGGAGCATTAGAAAGAAGTCATATTGAACTGACGGATTTCATTAAACATTGAGCTAGGGATTTTTACGATTGGGATCGTCTGTTGCCCTTCGCAATGTTTAATTCTAATACCTTAGTTTATGAGGCAACTAATTTCACGCCTTCTGAGTTGGTTTTCGAACATCTAGCCAGAATTCTGAGCTCAATTCCTCAAGGTCCTGCTCTTCAGACCTATGGGACCTATCTCAAGGAACTCATAACTAGAATAAGCGAAATACAGGGAATAGCTGCCAAAAAATCTTATCCAGGCCAAACTAAGATCAAAACGATACCATGACAGAACTGCCCGTCCTCTAAAGGCAGACATTGGTGATCAGGTATTTGTATACAAAGAAATAAGAACGAATAAGTTGGACAACAGAGCTGATGAACCTTTCACCATAGTCGGATTTACACAAAATAACAATGTAATCCTTGAAGATGGAAATGGAGAAAGGTTCTCAAAGAATAAGGATAAAGTAATGCTGGTACACTGCTAAACTAAAAATTTCACTTCCTAATCAAATCAGGTGGACTATCTTTCAAACGGGTACTGATTAATGTATAGCAGTTGCCATACATTAATATAGATTTATATATTAATATATGTTTCTTCTGTTTAAGGATAATTTCACCATGTACCGTGTTTACACCCAATAGGGCCGTACCCAAGGGCTGATCGAGGACATTTGCATCATTTAATCCATCTCTGACAGAACAACAACAGCCAAGGAAAAATGGAACTCCCGTTAATAGATGGGGTTTTTGACGTCACAAATTACATCTCCATAGGGTTCAAGGCCCTACTAGTCCTACTTCTCTTGTTCCTAGCTCGACAATGTTATTTATTCTACAGAAAAATAACCAATAGACGAAGAAGATCCAATAACTTGCCACCTCCACCACCTCCTATAAACCTCCAAGACAGGGTGGTCATCAACGATTCACACCTGTAGATGAAACTGTGTTCCATAACGAGACTTACACCAGGAAATGAAGCAAGTTTATGCCAGCCTAGCTGATCGACAAACGACGATAGCAGTGTCTCCAAAATTTTCAAAAGTTTCCCCCGTTAGAAATATTTCTAAATTTTCCAATTCGCTAAAAAGGGGCTGCTCATTCTCCTTGTCATCATTGTTAACTTGAAAGTTAAGGACCACATGTATGATCCATGTCCAAGAAACACCCCTTCTCGCAGTTGAAAGGATATGCAACAGACGAATTCTACTCCAACCACTTATTGTTATCAAATTATGGAATGAACATCTATCTAGTGTCAAATAAGTCTAACAAGTTATGACAGACGATAAATTGAAGAATCTAAATTCTGCTGCCATAAGTTCATCTTCGAGGACCCAAAGAAATACCAACAGTCTTATGAAATTATGGATTTACGAGGGATTTCGGATTAATGTTGCTGACTACAATATTTGAATTACAAACGAATACATTTACTCTACAACGAAAATATACTGGAAGATTTAGTGACTTTAAACAACAAGTAAAATAGATTCAGTGAAATTGTTTAAAAATTTTGCAAGTGATGGTTAGTGCAAATTCCGAAAATATTATATTTAAATAAAAGAACAAAATCTTATGGACTCAATAAAAAAAAAACAGATATATATATATATATATATATATATATATCTAATAAACAAATAAATCAAATAAAATATAATGAAAAAGAAAAAGAAAGCTAAAGATAATCACGTCACTAGAAAAGCTAGTCACAATAACTTTTTAAGAATTAGAATTAAGCGCGTTGCAACGAATTTAGTGCATTGAAATTTTTATATAAATTAAAACAAATTAAAATTATTACAAAAGAACACTCGAATCGGATAATAATAATCCAAAATAACTATTGCTCTAAAATGAAATCCAGGGCAAATATTATACTTTTTTTTGCAATTTTGTTTATTATAAAAATTAATAGCAAAATACTAGTAATATTAATAAAAAATTTACTTTATGAAAAAAAGAAAAGTTAAAGAAAGTTAAAGAAACCACAATAATAGAATTGTAAAACAAGTATGATAGATTGCTTAACAATTACCGTTGAAGTACCAAAGTTGGGATAATTACCATCTTTATTTTCCATGGTAACCTTTTTTAAACAAAGATTAAATGATCACTATGACACAAACTTGACATAGATTTTATTCAACTAAATTAAACCATTTTAAATCAACCTAAATTCAACCTAAATTTTACCACTATGTATCTCTTAACTATTTAGAAATACACTGCCTGTATTTTGCGAAAGATGGATATCTTAAGTTTAAAGTATACTGCGGTCAGGACCGTGAGTTTTCGGGGACGGAAAACAAAAATATCCGCGGTGGATTGTTACGTACGTAACAGTTAAATAAACTTAATTATTTTGTATTAAAACATTGGAAGAAAAAGAAATTTAAAGCAAATGCGACGATGCATTTGTCACATATATATAAGTATATATATCCAGCACCATATAGTGATCATTTAGTTAAAATTTGTATGCCTAGAATTAATGGTATTACAATTAATTTATTATTCTTATTATTAATGTTGTTATTGTTATAACAATAATTATTAATATCATTATTATTCTTATTGTTATTGTTGTAACGATAATTATTAATATCATTATTAATATAATGATATAATATAATATAATGATATTAATATAATATCGTGAATTCATCGATAAGTTATGCTAATCAACTGGCTGCCGTCCCGGATGTCTCGTCATTGATACGCTCCTGCTCAGCTGAGTTCGAAAATAGAGAATCACGTAAGATTAATCTAATGTTATTTGGGCTTACTGAACCAGATTCATCCTTGAGTCCTAATATATTCACTGAAACTGATAACAGTAATATCAAGGCTCTTGTTTCTGATTTTGTTTCTCCGTCGGTTTTCGATTCATTGAGTATTAAAAGAATTGGTTTATCTGTTCAGGATCGTATCAAGCCGAGGCCCCTGATGATACGGTGTTCCTCTCACGAATCAGCGAAAAAAATACATGCAAGTTTTATGAAATTAAAAAGGAATCCCGTGCCGTTGGAGAAATTCAAAAAAATCTCTATCACACCAGATCGAACGAGGCTGCAAATATTGGAAATGTCGAACATAATAAAGGAAATCAAATCTCGTCAATTAAAGGGAGAAATGAACCTCAAGCTAGCTTATCGTCAGGGCAATCCTTTTATCCTCAAGATACCCAATCCACAAGTGAGCTCCAACTCATCAATACAAGAGAGCGCCAGTCTTCAGTTTCCTCAAATCAATTAGTTTCTCAGAATTCTTTGTTCCTTCTACGTTCGTCATCGACTGCTATCTCTACTACCACCACTTCCACCACTACCACCACTGCTCAGTCGTACACTGACGTTCTACTGAATGAATGCTCGAGCTCTGTCTTTCAGTCTACCTCTCTTGCCTTATCAGATGTGAATCATCGTTTCAAGTCTCGTAATGTATCTCGTAAATCTAATGAATGTAACTTCTCTTTATTTTATCAAAATGTCAGAGGAATGCGAACAAAGTTAAATTTATTGAGAATCTCTTTTTTTATTTTATTTTATGATATCTTTGTTTTAACTGAGACTTGGCTTAATGATCATATTCCGTCCTCTGAATTATGCTTTGACGGTTACGATGTATTCAGATGCGACAGGAGTATTTTTTCCAGTTCTCGTTCCATGGGTGGTGGGGTTTTGATTGCGTCTAACGTAAAATTAAAATGTACTAGAATCTTTTCTTCGATTAATTCAGTTGAGCACGTTCTTATTATTTTTCAACACTCTCTATGGAAAATAATTATTGGAGCTTTTTATATTCCGCCTAATAGCTCTTTACAAATTTACAATGATTTATGTCAAATATTAGAATATGTTTATACTCTTTACCCTAATGCGAAATTTGTAATAACGGGTGACTTTAATTTGCCATTTGCGTCATGGAACAATAATTCAAACGTAATCGTTTCTTATAATTCGCGTGCTACTAAAATTCAGCGTCAAATAGTACAAATCTTTCACGATACTCTGGATTATATTCATTTACGTCAAGTTAATTTTATCTATAACTCCAGTGGTTCTTTACTTGATTTATTATTTTTAAATTTTAATGAATATAAAGTTAACTTAGCTTCAGTAGAACTACTTCCAGTGGATAATTATCATCCGCCCTTAAGTTTGTGCTTCTCTTTTAAAAGTAATAAGAGCATTAATTTAAATTTTTTATCAAATTACGTTCGTTACGATTTTTCGAAGGCTAATATTAGTTACATTAACTCTTATTTATCTTCAATTGACTGGACCTCTATTTTTTCTTCTTTAAATGTTGACGATGCTGTGGAAGTTTTTTATTATTATTTATATAATACTTTTAATTTATATGTTCCACTTAAATCTATGCGACATTATAAATTTCCTATATGGTTTAATAGCGAATTGAGGCGTTTAACACAGGACAAAAAGGTTGCTCATATAAATTACAAATCTTCTAGGACTGAATCAGACTATAATGTTTTTTCTTCTTTACGTCGAAAGTGCAAATCTCTATCTACTTTGTGTTATAATAACTACGTAAAAAAAACGGAAGACTCTCTAATCTCAAATCCAAATTATTTTTGGTCTTTTGTGAATAAGATTAAGAATGAATCTCGCATTCCTAGTAGTTTGTTTCTGGGTGAAATAGTCGCCAATACTAACGACGAAATTGCTGAATTATTTGCAACTCATTTTAAGTCTGTGTATAATGACTTGTTTTTTGATTTAAGTTTGATTAAAGTTGGATCTGTCTCTATTGAATTAAATTTTATTTTTATAACTAAAGGACAAATTAAAGATAAAATAAATAAATTGGATGTCAATACTGGTCCGGGTCCAGATGGTATTACAGCAGCCTTTATTAAGTCTTGCTGTCTTTCTCTAATTGACCCCTTGTATATATTGTATAATATGTCTCTTTCACAATGTATTTTTCCTACTATTTGGAAGCGGGCCACTATAACTCCAGTTTATAAAAAAAAAGATGATAAAAGTAATGTCAAGAATTATCGACCTATCTCAATTCTTAATGTGTTTTCTAAAATTTTTGAAAGCATCATTTTTGATGCTCTATACAGTGCGGTTTCTAGTTTAATAATTGATGAGCAGCATGGTTTTGTAAGAGGTCGATCCATTAATACTAACCTGAGTATTTTTACCGAGATTTTAACTTCTGCTTTGGGTGGTGGTGCTCAGGTTGATGCAATTTACACTGACCTTTCCAAAGCTTTTGACAGTGTGAATCATAATATATTGTTGACTAAACTTAAGATTATGGGTATCAACTCTAATTTACTTGATTGGTTTCACAGTTACTTATTAAATAGACCTCAGTCTGTAAGAGTTGGTAACTCCTATTCCAGTGAATTTTTTGCGACCTCAGGAGTCCCCCAGGGTTCTAATCTTGGCCCGCTCTTATTTTTGTTGTTCATCAATGATGTCAAAACAGTTTTTAAACATGCTCTTTTTCTGACTTATGCCGATGATATAAAAATTTTCCGTATTATACGTGATTTATATGACTGTTTGATTTTACAAAGTGACCTAAATAATTTTATTGAATGGTGTAACATTAATGGCCTAACTTTAAATATCTCGAAATGTTCTTGTATAACATTTTCGAGAAAATCTCAAAGACATCATTACAACTATACAATAAATAACGTAACCCTTGATCGTGTCTCTGAGATTCGTGATCTCGGTATTTTACTCTGTCACGACTTATCTTTTAACGCGCACATAACAACAATTGTAAATAAGGCTATTAGAACCCTCGGATTTATAAAACGCAACTCAGTCCAATTTAGAAATCTTGCTACACTCAAAGTTCTCTACTGTTCTTTTGTCAGGTCTGTCTTAGAATTTGGCTCTGTTATATGGTGTCCTTATCACAGTCTACATATTCTGAGACTTGAGCGCGTTCAAAATCGATTTCTGCGCTATGCTGCTCATCAGTTGCATATTGAATTCGATTTTTATGCCCATGATTACACCGACTTGAGGAGTAGACTAAACATACCCACATTGGAAGCGAGGTTCACTTATGCGGATTTATTGTTTTTTTTTAAAGTGATCAATGGTTTTGTTGCTTGTCCTACAGCTCTAACATTCATTAATTTTTCTGCACCACAAAGGTCACTGCGCAGAGTTTTACCTTTTTTTGTTCCCTTGAGGAAAACTAATTTCGCAAAGAACTCTGTATTTATGCGACTTAATGCCAAGGGCAATTCTTATAGTTACACTTTAAACTTTTTTGGCGATAAACTTTCCCTTTTTGTAAATGCTTTAAGAAATGTTCTGTTTAATGAAACACGTTGAAGGGAATTAATATTATATGTCTGTGTGTAACTCTAATGTTAATATGTATAAACATGTATAGCGGTGTGAGTGCACTGCGCAGCACGCATACAAGCATGAATTTCTCATGAAATCATCAATGTAGATATCTTCTGCATTGTGGAGTGTCTCACTATGCATATATTCCTTTCTTTCTTCTATGATTCCTTTCCTCCTCTACCTCGATACATAATTCTCAAAAGAGAACAATGTCGGCAGATATAATTAGAATATGTCACATTCTCTTAATACACGCAAATGCATGACAAAAGTGGACTTATGAGGATCGAATCTGCAAAAATAGAATTTATCGAATCCATGCAGATCAACGATCGCTCTGAAACCTAAGAAGGGCACAAGTCATACTTATTCAAACTTGTATGGGAGATATTATTCTAATAATGCCAACAAAGAAAAGAGATATAGAAATCTCAGATATCGAGGTTTAATTATAACCTAATAAGTCAATCATCCTGTACCCACACCAACTACCCCTTAAACCCCTGATTTCGTCCCATCATAATGCATCTTAGACACTTCATAAAAGCAGAAGCTTCCGAGGTGTCAATCGCCATTCATTCACGGGTGATCGATAACATCAAAACGGGACTTGATACGATTGTCGAACTGCCGGTACGAATTTTTTTTTACTTCAATTTGAAATAGTAATTTTAAAAAATTGGAAACATTGGAAAAAGCTTAATTTTTGCTACTTGCTGAATCGCGATAGATTTTCGTCAAGCCAAGTAGTGAATCGAGATAGTGCTAAATTCGAGTAATTGTTATCTGTTGAATCTCGATAGATTTTCGCAGAGCCAGATGACAATTTGAAAATACTCAAAATCAGCTGGGTTCCAATCGGGATAAAATAGTAAAAGGAGACTTTCTTCTTGCTTCATCGGTCAGTAGTGTACCTGTACCGGATTCTCGATTCGCATAGTGGACGGAGCGCGTAATCGCTCATTCTTTTTACCTCCTTCTGCCCGTCGGAAGCGCAGCAGGTGAAAAGAGGCATCCTCCTTTCCTCTCAAGCTTTCAGGCGGTAATTTAAGGATAATTCGTAAGTACGAAATATTTGTATCGTTCAAATTTTATAAAAAGTAATTTTAATTGCTTACGAGACATGAATTTATAAACAAACAAGCATTTATTTTATGCTACACAAATTATTTAAATTGTAATATTTTAACATTTTTAAAATTAAATAAAATAAAGAAAAAGAGAATTTAATTAACAAAATTTACTGTTGTCAATATTGTAGTTTTTGGAAACAACAATTTATTATTTGTCTTTCGTCTTCTATCGGCGATTTCAGTTTATTCGAACCCACATTAAAAATAAAAATAAAACTATTCCATTACTGGAATAGTGATAGATTGGTTCCTCCGGCGAACAAGTTAAACAAGTTATTTTTTGAACAGGATTAGAATAAAGAAATAAAATTTCAAAATTAAAATGTATCAAATTAAATAAATAATTTTATGACCGTTCGTAACAATTACTCTTTTCTGTTTTCAATTTATTTTTCAACATTCAATTATTTTTGGCTTCTTTCATTTTTCTTTTCAATCACAGAAATTGTAGAATTTTAATTAAATTGTTCAATTCTACAACTATTTTCTACAATTCTTGTAATTATTATTATCTTCAACTTTTAATTTTATTCTTCAATTTTCAATCCGATTCTTCAATTTTCAATTCCATTCTTCAGTTTTCAATTATTATTTTCTATTATACTCAAGAATTCTAGACTTTTTCAATAACTTCTTTCAATTTTTAATTATATTTTTTAAATCTCCATTACATTCTTTAATTTTTTCAATTTACAATGATTCTCATAAAATTTTATAACTAATCTTTAACTTTTTAAATTATTTTGTTCTCTTGGTGATTATTTCTTAGTGCTTCACGATATCAAGACGATACGATATTTGAGAAATATTGATATTGATCTTAAAATCTCTTGACCATCCAAATATCGTATCAATATTGTTGACAAAAATATCGTCTCTAGTTGATAATATCGACCTAAAATAATTAAAAAATTACGAAAATAATTCACAAATGAAAAAAATTGGAATAATGGCAAGATTAATAAATCGACAATTGACAAAAATAATTTAAAAAATTAAAGAACAAATATAAAATTTTAAAAAAAAACAATTAAAAAAGAAAAAACATTACAGGAATAATTGCAAAAATAATTGAAAAATAAAGAAAATAATTGTGAATTGGACAGAAAAATTGAAAAATTAAGGAATTAAATTGTGATTTCAAAAAAATTATTGATAATAAATAGTTTACAAATTACTATATTAATAAATAAATAAATAAATAGTAGAAAAGAAGTGAAAAAGCCCAGGATTGTTGAATATTTAAGAAAATAATTGAAAATTCAAAACTGAAGAAAACTGTAGGAAAAATTATAAAAAATAATTGAAAATTGAATGGGATTTCAAAAAATTAAAGTTGGTTGAAAATCGAAAAAAATAATCGCAATTTGAAGAAAATAATTGAAAATTAGAAGAAAAGAAAAAAAATTGAAGAACAAAATTCAAAATTAAAGAAAAAAAAATTTGTATTAAAGAGAATAGTTGAAAAATTAAATTGAAAGTTCAAGAAATGTATTGTTAATTGAAAAAATCATCGAAAAAAGCCGAGAATTAGTGAATATTGAAGAAAATAATTGCCAATAAATTGGAAAAAATTCTAAACATGGCAAGATTATTAAATTGACAATTAACGGAAATAATTTTAAACAGAAAAAGATAAACATGAAATTAAAAAAAAACTAAAAAAGAAAGAAAATTATAGAAATAATTCTAGAAACAATTTAAAGTTTAATTGCTTTTTGAAAAATTAAACTGTATTTAAATTCAAAGAAAACACTTGCAAATTGAAAGAATAATAAAATGAAAAAAATAAGTATCAATAAAAGAAAAGAATTGTGATTGAATACAAATAATTGAAGAATTAAAGAACTGAATTGAAATTTCAAGAAAATGATTAATAATTGAAAAAAATAATTGAATACCTACAGTCGTGAATTATCGAATATGAAAGAAAATAATTAAAAAAAGACGAAAATAAAGGACAATTGCAAAAAAATTCGAAAAATTGAAACATTAAAAAATTCACATTTCAACAGAATAATCTTAAAAATTGAGAATGTAATTTTAAGATTTAGAACAGAAATAACTAAGAATAAAAATTGCAAAAAAATTATTGTAGTAAATGTAAAAAATAACTGTAAATTTAATTGGATTATAAAAAATTGAACTGGATTAAAAATCTTTGAAAATAATTGCCTATTGAAGGAATCAAGTGAAAATTGAAAAAATAATTGAAAAAGATCGAGCAATATTGAATATTGACTGAAATAATTGAAAATTCAAGCAAATAATTGAAAACTAAAAAAAAATAATTGACAAACCGAGAATATTTGAAAATTAAAGAAAATAATTAAAAACTGAAAAAATAATTGAAAAAACGAGAATGTTTGAAAACTGAAAAAAAATAATTAAAAAAAACCGAGAATATTTAAAAATTGAAGAAAATAGTTGAAAACTGTAAAAACAATTGCAAAAAATGAGAATTATTTAATATTGAAAAGACGACGCGCGGTACTGCCGGCAGGACGTTTTCGTTTTTTTAAAAAGACTACCTAGACCTTGTACATCAATTTAAAAAATCGATATTTACGTCATCTGAAAGCTTGTTTCATTACCTAAAAAACCATATATTCATTTTTATACATATCTGCTTCCATATTAATTTTATAGATCGATTTCCGAGGGACTCGCGCCTGAGCTATTTACCACCGGCCGCCATTACGTTAGTTATAACAATATTTACAAAAGTAAATAATAAACTCAATTCCTTTGATGATGAAGATGATGAATTATGATGATAATGATGAAGGTGATGAAGATGATTATATGAAATTAAAATATTTATTCACAAAAATGAATTGTCCTTCCAGAAGGACGTTTACTGTGTGAAAGCGCGTCCTACCGGCAGTACGCAGCCTTGGACGTTCTATCATTAAAGCAGGAGAATTCTTTAAAAAAATTTTATTATAATTTTTTAATAAAAATTCTCCATTTCTTGATTGAAGATTAGGAGATGATTTCAAAGGGTTGTTTTGGATGCTGAAGGGGATAAGATAGATATAGGAATACATTCAGAGCAATTTTTAAAAACAAGGTATTCTCTCACAATATTTTTATTATATTTGTTTAACAGAAGTTGTCCTTTTTTTGTCCTTTAAAATTGGTTAAAACCAAATTGAGGTGTTCATTAAGCCAAGAACTTACTGGTGCTCTTGTAAAGGGGATGATTTTAAAGGGTTGTTTTTGATGCTGAAGGGGATAAGATAGATATAGGAATAAATTCAGACCAATTTTTAAAAACAAGGTATTCTCTCACAATATTTTTATTATATTTGTTTAATAGAAGTTGTCTTTTTTTGTCCTTTAAAATTGGTTAAAACCAAATTGAGGTGTTCATTAAGCCAAGAACTTACTGGTGCTCTTGTAAAAATGTCAGTAGAGAATGATATTGTTCAAGAAATTCCAAATAATTGAATTATTGATAAGTTTAAATAAAAAAAACTCATAATTTAATATTGTTATATTTTATTTTTAAATATTAATAAAAATTTTCAATTATATAGAAAAGGGCCGCTTTGAATATCTTTCCCGGGCCGCTTTTAGTTTCAAATCCGGCCCTGAATCTTGAGTTCACTAATTTCAATACTGTTTCTTGACTTGGTATAACTTAACTTCGTTCTGATTCTAAGACCAAAACTGGATTGATGGTTCTACTGTTGATGATGATTACCGAGTACTGAGCTGGTCTACCCTGCTTTTATAGTTTTTAATACATGGTAATTCCCTTTTGTGTACCAAATCCCTTCCTTTAGTTCTAAACCCAGTTTTTCAGTATCAACTCCCTTTTTATTCCTTTTTGAGTACTAAATCCCTTTCGTTAGTTCCAAATCCATAGTTTGAGTATCAGCTTCCTTCTTAGTGTATATCGAAATCTGTCTTTTTGCAAAACTTTCTTCCTCCTTTAGCCCAAACGCAAGTTCCGCCTTATTATGAATAAGGTCATCGCACCCTATGTAACTTCTGGCTGTTGTCGAGTACCATTTATCCGATACACTCTTCTTGCTCTGATTTGTAGGGTGTTCGCTTCACCGGTCCTTGATGATTTTAGAATGTAAGACTGTTATTTCTCTTTTCCAAAGCAATTTCTATGCATACAAGTACTGAATGGTTTTCTATCTTGTACCATTATAAGGTTACATGTATTATGATTCAATATGATTTACAAGAAATGACATAATAAAGAAATATAATGTTTTAATATAGGTTATGGACATAACACAAGAATAAAACAGTGACATAACAATATATATTAAAAAGTAGAAACTCTTTTCAAAAAACTTAACTATTTTTTTTAAATTCAAAAATAAATAAGATAACAATTAAAACAACGTTAAAATATATTACTAAAGAGAACAAAATTTTAACATATTAAAACAATTAGAGAATTATTTTACAAATTGAAAAAAAAATGAATAAAATTTTGGAAAACTTTAAAAAAAATTCTATGAAATAGAAAAACAAATTTAAAATGAGAATATTTATTACAAGCTTAAATTTACAAAATATAAATCAAAAGAGTAAAAGTCTGCAAAATAAGTAGAAAATTGAAAAATTTTAAAAATAATAAAAGTATCGAACAAATATTTTTAAAAATTAGTAATTACTAGTTAAAAAATAAAAAATGTAAATAAAAAAAAATGTTTCTAAGAAACGGAAAAAAATGACAAAAATTAATGAATTAATTAAAACGCAAGAAACGACTAAAAAAATAATGAAACATCAAGAAAATTAAATAAATAGGAATAAAATGGAGAAATATTTTTTTTCCTTAATCTAACAAGCTATAAAAAATTGTAAAAAGTCTAAAAAATAATAAAATTTGGTTATAATCTACTAAACAATTAGAATTAATAAAAATAAAAAAATTGGATATATTAAGAGGCATAAAAAGGCCACAAAAAAAATTTAAAAATCTTTTAAAAATAAAAAATAAATTTTTAAATTTCTGAAATTAAACCAGAAACACATTGTACTTGAAAAAAGTCCAACAATAAATTTAGAAAAATAAATTAAATTAAATTAAATTTCTGGTAAAGCTAACCAGAATATTAAAAATTAACCAGATTTCTGGTTAAAATAACCGGAAAATCATGTTAAATAGAGCTTAACCGGAATTCCGGTTATTTTAACCGAGCTGTTTTTTCAGTGTATTTATTATTATTATTGTTACTATTTTTTTTATCATTGTCATACGCGCTATACATATTTATAATTTTTAAATTATTTAATTTATATTTAATTATATTATACATATATATATATATATATATATATATATATCATTTATTATATTAACTAAAAATACTTTCTCTACGAGGAAGCAAAATGAACAGAAGATTAAATGGTTTTAAAAACAGGTAAAGAAAAAAACATTTTTAATAAAGTAAAAGTTTTTATTATAATTTAAATTGGTGATACAGAATCTTACAAATAAGAAAATATCATTTTTAATCATTATTCCTTTATTTCGAAGTCCGTCCAAGGTTTCCATATCCATATTTCATCCTCAAAGCTGTTCTGAATAATTGTTTCACGTCGTCAGAATTCCCAAATTTTGAAATGGTTAGTTCTGTAAACACATTGAAAATTATTAGTTTTGTTACACTGCAAATTGAAGAATTTAAACAATGCATAAATAAATTATAAATTTTGATATCTTAATTTTCATACATATCTAAACATTATTTAACACAGTTGATTCTCAATAATAAAAAAAAAATTAAAAATAATTTATTATTTTTTTCATATATTATTATTCTCAAGAGTCACCTCTAATTTAAAAAAAAATACTTTCCTATGTAGTAAAAACTAATCAACGAAAAATCTTTGCATCCGAAGGTTTTTTGAAAAAAGAATTAAATCTGTCATTCCAAAAAACAAATAAATTTTTTTTGAAAATTTCAAAATTTAGTATTTTGATTTTAAATTTTATTTTTGAGAAAAAATTTGAATTTTCTTTTGATCCAGAATTGAAAAGAGTCACGCGGTACATTGAACAGGATGTACTATATATATTTGAAATTTATTAAAATCGTTTCACTAGAATTAAAAAAATTAGTTTTTAAAAGTTTTTCTTCCCCCTCCAAAAGTTTCAAAAGAATATAAATGGGTGGTATATACATGTCAGAATTTATACTCGCACACATCAAGTAGAAAATTGTACTAAAATGAGAAAAGTAAGTGTGGGCGCATTGTATATAAAAGGCATATTTTTTATATAGATTAATCGATTTCTTTTCAGACTAAAAACTTTAATGTTTTAACCTATTATAGGTTTTTTCCATAGAAAATATACACTACCGCCGGAAATTGTCGGTACGGACCCTTTTACTTGACAGCGAAAAATCGGTTGTTTTTTAAAATACTAGAACCCCAAAAATGCGCGCTACGCGCGCCCATATTCCCAAGCTAGATAGTTAGCATTACCAAGTAGAATGTCCATAATATGTTGAGCATAAAAATGAAGAATAATGTTGTACGCTGTAAAAACAAACACTTGTAACACACAAGACATCTAGAAAACCTTTTACGGTTATTTCAAGTTATTTCATTGGTTAATAATTTTGTAAGATGCTTTCTCATTGGCTTAAAATTAAGAAAACCTAAAACGTTTTAAAAGTGAAGATAAAAATGTCTTAAAATAAGACACCTGTTTTTGCAGTGTAAACAGCCTTATATATGCAAGGATTTAAGGGTAATTTACCTAACGTAAAGTACATAATTCTTTACATGTAAATTACATAGTTTTTTACATTTTTAAAAATACGCAATGCATTTTTTTGGGTGGGGGCTAATAAACGTAATTTACATAAATGTAATGTGCAAGTAATTGACGTAAAAAAGCTCGAAGTTACGCGTAACTTCACATCCCTGCATACATGTGATACGGAAAATTGAAAGGGACCTACAGCCAAAGAATTCTATTTCTTATTGTTTAGTAATGCTGATAGGAAAAACGTTTCTTTTTCTAAATCACTAATTAATAAAAAATCTATTTTTTCTGATTGTAGATCCCTTCTACTTTCCCGCGTTACATATATATAAACATTTGTTCCGTTTCAAATATCTAATGGTACATGAAAAAAAATTAACTTCAAATTCTTATCCAAAATGATAATTACTTTTCAATTTAAAGACATTTAAACAATTGTTTTGATAACATTAGTATTCATTTACACTGTAAGAATGATATTTGCCTCCTTTCGTGTAAAATCATGTTATGTATCATTCTATTTAAAACAATGTATATTTATTTATTTCGTAGAAGAAAAATCATGAAAATTATATCATTTGCAGTTAGATGAATTGATGACATTCCAAATAATATTAAAAGTCGTACCCATTGGCATATATTTCTTAAAAAAATGTTAATTTTGTAGTAGTTCAAATTTGATATTTTTAATGAATCATTAATATTTAGTTGTTTATCGTATATTCGCAATTTTAGAGAAGTAAAATTCATGCATCTTGAAAGTTATGTAGGATATGTATTTGTTGAAGGAAAGGAGAATAAAAAATGAAAATTCTAGAACATTCATACCTTTAATAATAATTAATAAACAGAACGTAGAATTTTATATAAATAAAGTATATAAACATAATATTCTTTAATAGTAAAATACTTATTGATAGTTGCTATTAATTGTAAGAACGTTGTAACACATATTTCACATTGAAATTAGTATTATTCTTTACTAATAATTACTATGTTTCTACTACACATTTCTCAGTAATTGATATTTCCAAAATGCAATTAAGTTAATAAGATAAAAATATTTCTCTTATAAATTAAAAGAAAAACCTAATTAAATGAAATGAAAGGAGAAATGAAAGAAAAAGTATGTTATCCTTAAGGAAAGTGCTCTCTAAATCTGAATTACTGATTTCTCACTATTTAATAGTGATCAATTTCTCGCTAATTCATTAGTAAATATTTCACTAATGTTTAGTAGAAAACTACTAATTTGAAAGTGAAGTATCTACTAATTGAAACAATGAAATTCACTTTTTGAATTAGTAGATATTTCATTTTGCAAATAGTAGTTTCCTACTAATAATGAGTAATTTTATAGTAGAAATTAGTGAAATTTTTCACTATTTAATAGGGGACGATTTCTAGCTAATTCATTAGTGAAAAATAACTAATTCAGAATTAGAGAGTGGTTAATAAAAAAATAATGATCATGAAGAATCAAAATAATTATAACCAAATGATGCTTAAGAAACACGTTATATTACGCGAATATCACAGGATACCACATTGTCATATTCGTAAGGGGGGGGGGGGGTTATATGACAGTGATATTGACGTTCATATAGATATGTTCGCCTGAAGATAATAGTACACGTAATATTATACTCATATTGACATAATATTATATCGATTGTACATAATTATGGAGATAATGTTATGATGATATTGATGTAATATTACACACTTCTTCTTACATGAAATGAAATATATTAAAAAAATTTGTCTTCCACAGTGTTCGAACACGACGTGAATACACCTTGTACCCCACGGCCATCAAGCACTTGGAAACTATTTCAAAAAGTGTTCTTCATTTAATACCTTCAATTCTCTTTGGTAGACTATAAAAAACAATTTTTGAAATACATTCCAAGTACTGGATGGCCGAGAGGTACAAGGCGTATTCACGCAACGTCGAACTTTCCCAGTTCAAAACCCGTGTGAGACAAATGTTTTAAAAACAGTTCATTTGATGTAAAAGAAATTTGTCATGTTATTATTACATTATATATATAAAATCAATGTAATTTCACTTGTAATATTACATCAATATTACTATAATACTACTTGTAATATTACCTTGAGGCAGACATTTCAATATCACGTCAATATCACTGTAATATCACTCCGTAATATTAGCAATATTCAATTATGGTGATATTCGCGTAATATGACGTGCTGCTTTAGTGAAAATTTTTATCTTATAAACCTAATCAAAAAAGAATCCTCAATTTACAATTGCAAATCTTCCCTGATCATTTGTTGATCTTCAATTCTTTTTACGTCTCTCCGACCCTCTAAGAGCTGAGCCAAGCTCATCCTCTGCCCCTCGACACTATGAATATAATCTTCTGTGGGTACTTGAAGATATAATCTTCCTCCTGAAGAGAACAGAAATAAAATGTTTAAATTATTCATTTAAGATTTTAATGTTTTTGTTAAAACTTAAACACTAATCTGAAGAAACAAAAAAGATCACGAAGTCAAAGAAGGGCCTTTTTTAAACAATGGTTTTCATAGATTTATGTTTTAAATATAAGATATATATGTCTTTTTTTACTTAAGACATATGCTCTAGAAATGCACAATAGTTATTTTCGTATCAAGGGCGCAAGGTAGGTGATTGCAGCAAGGGCGAAATTGGAAAACCGAGGGGATCCGAAGCACTAAAGGCGAAGCCGATGGAATATGGAAAGTATGTCGTTGCGGGCGGAAATGTCAATTTTGCGCCCTAGGGTTGAATTCAGCGGGTGCAAATGTTTCAATATGCTAATAGTTATAGCGCATATAATACGATTTATGATTTTCAATTATTTGATCTACTATTCAACAATTTTCGCATTTTCTCAATTATCAATTATTTACTTGAAATTTCCATTAAGTTCTTTAATTTTCAATTTATTTCTTCAATTTTTAATTATTTTCTTCGATTCTGAAATATTTTCTTTAGTTTTTCCTTAGTCTTATAGACTTTTAATTAATTGAAATTAAACAACTTTAACTTCAGAAGCGCGCTATGCGCGCGAAATTCTTGTCTCTTCCTATAATATCTTTATATTTCAATTATCCAATTTTATAATTTACAATTGTCTTTAATTTGCAATTTCTTTATAATAACAGAATCTCCAATTTCCATATTTATCAATGTAATTTACATTTTTTTTAAATTATTAATATTTCTACTTTGACAATTCCCTTATAATAATAACCTTGTTTTAATATTTTATGTGAAAAATGTGAAATGTGTATTACGATCGTACAAACTTTATTTATTTGGAATAAAAAATAAAACGAAAATCTTCGCTCGGGTTGCACTCGTTCTTCGAACATTTGTGCTCATCAAAAGAACACAGCCTTCTCTTCGTAGATGCATAATATGCTATTAGTTATTGTACATATCAACAATTTCATAATTTCTTAATTTCGTGAATTACCATTGAACCAAATAAGAAAGACAACGAAATTATCATTTAAAATGCAGCAATTATAAAATTTCAATTTAAAGAGTATATTACTTTTTACATGTCCCAATTTTTGAAATGAAAATAGGGGTGTAGCCAAAATGAACTTTGACGACGAAATTTGAAATTTTTTTAATTTCAAGGGATTTTTCGAAAACATTTTGCGAGCAAATATCTTTTATTCAATAGAATTTTTCGATTTGGGGAAGGAGGGGTTTTGAACTACCAAAAACCGCCACGGCTATGTGCCTAAATTACAATATGTAATCAAAAAAGTTCCTAATAAATAATATTTGTCATATCAGTCGACATTTCCGAAATATTAAAACACAATTTGCAAAGAACTTTCGTGAAAGAATTAAAATGTCTGTTAAGGATGATATTGAACATGAAATTGTTTTAAACATTTCTTTTCGATGTTTAGGGTCTTCTTCGGACAATATTCGTGAAATATTCAGGAAAAGTAAAAAGAAAAACCTAAACTATTCTTCCTTCTAGTATTTGATGAAAATTATTTTATATCTCACATACATACTCATGTTTTATGGACTATACTCTTTTATTGCCGGTTTTTAAGCAGCACCGCTATTTAAGGTAAAAGAAAAAATTTTTGTTTTTGTATACGAAATGCAAAGAAGGATAGTGAACACAAGAGGACAACGATGAAACTTATATGACAAAAGGTACAATTTTAAAGAAGAATTTATTATTTTTTTTTTTTTAAGAACAGGAAGGGCCCCATTCACGCCCTTCCCTGTGAGGTACAACCATTATTAACATTGTTATTAAATAATATATGCGGGAAATTGTATTTCCCGCATATAACATTTAATTGCAACGTATTTACCTCTCCATGTGGGAAAAGGGAATAAAAATTTTGCATTTAACTCTCTTGTCATAAACTGTTCGTCATTTTTATTTTAAAAATGTTTGCCCACTTCATCAACAAAGAAAAAAACATTCTGGAATTGAAAAGAATACTTTGCTGCTTGTAATTTTTGTAAATGGAAATAAGGAAATGGAAATCTGTCATGTTTCATGCATCATTCAAGTTCAAATATTTAAAGGTATAATCCCATCACTAATGGAGCAGTCAGAAACGTTTTCTTACTGTCAAGTGTGTAGAATTTCTTGGAAGGCAAAATAGTTTTGAATGATTTCAATTAGAGTATATTACTGTTACAGTAAATCATTACCTTACTATATCACAAAAATGGCCGATGTCGGGATATTGTCCACTTAAAAAAGTGCGAAAAACACCATTATTGGTACAAAATGATTAGTTAAAATAATATATTACTCCTTTAACAAAAAATGTTGCTGCATATAACATTGATTATATCCCAATTATATATCAATATATAAAATTTACAATACCATACTCATTTTATGAGTGCTACACTTTCTGCAAGTGTACTTTTCAACTCCCTTAACGATTATAGTAAGTTAAATATATTGCAATATATCCAAATTTATCATGAATATTCAGTAGCCTAACTGTAAAGTTCAAACATGCTCCAAGTTCATCCATGTATCAGAAGATAATATTGTACAATCAGAAATATAGTTAATAGTGTATACCCTACTTAAAATGACGTATAGAAACTGCATACAAAAAAGGATTACATTTCGGATAAAATCGTATTGAAATCGGATTTAAAACGTATAAGTTTCGGATTGAAAACGTATGATTACGGTTGAAGCCGGATTAAAAACGTTTGATTGGAATTTCGATTTTCTCTAACGGATACGATTCGTACAGAAACGGATAAAAGACGTTTCTAAACTTAATTAAAAAACTAATTTCAATTATGCTTGACAGATTGAGGTCGGATGGTGACGGACAGAAAGCGGATAAAAAACGTATAAAAATATCCGTTTCTATCCGTAAAGTTACCCGGTTTTTTGTGTCAGATTTCTATCCGTCATTTTAAGCAAGGTACATTCATAAATATAATTGTGACTGTTCTAATTCCCCTAACTTTCATACTATTCATTTTCTCCATTACTATGTTTACAATTCTTTCAATTTACTAATATTTTGAGTTTGTCAATTCAAAATTACCTATACCATAAGAAAGAAGTAATCGAATATTTAGCATGGATTCATGAACCCTTAGTCACATACAAACTGCAATTTGCAACACAAAATAAAAGAATGTGAAAGTAACATTGGGAAGAACAAAGTGAAATATTTTGAAAAGAAGTTAATATTTTGACATAAATTTTTGATTCTAAAATATAAAGTGAATATATGTCGAAGGAATATAGATGGAACAAAGAACATCAACGTAAGTAAGACATAAAGAAGGAAAAATTATAATTATTAAACATTTGTCTTCCAGTTGCATTTAGTAATGCAGGTAAAACAGTTATTCAAAAATTTCTTTATAAACGTAATTCTTAATATAATTCTCACTTCGTTGATTTCCCAAATAAACTTTAACAGAATCAAATGAACGAACCCTAGATAATGCAACATAAAGTTGACCATGATTAAATACATCTTTTCTTAAATCAATGGCAATTTTATTAAATGTTTGTCCTTGAGATTTGTTTATAGTCATTGCAAATGCTAGTTTAATTGGAAATTGTCTTCTCTTAAATGAAAAAGGATAAACATTTTCGCAGTATAATAATACACGATGTATAAATACAACATTTCCACCCTTATCTCCAGTCAGTATTTTACATTTAATAACATGATTAGATAAATCTAAAACAAGTAATCTGGTTCCATTGCATAAACCTTCATTAATACTAAGGTTTCTTATAAGCATCACTACTGAGTTTATTCTTAAGTGTAATGAATGTGGCGGTAAACCAGATGGTGACAAAGTATTTAAATATTCAGGTAAAATCACTTCATGATCATTCATATTTTCGCGATTATCTACGCAGTCAATACTTTTATATACTTTCTCTTTATCGTTATCTAATAATTGTACAACTTGATTATTAATGTCATCAACATCAATATTTCTGGGAGCCAAAATTGCGCACAATGCCAAATCGTCAAATCTTTTTTGTTTAATCAGTTCTTCATACATATCTTGACAAATGTCTTTATTTTTTTTTTCAATTATTTTACCTGGTAATTGAACACAATCTTTTTCATCGTTAAGAATACCATTTCCTATTTTTAGTAAAAACTCTGTAAATTCTGTTTCTTCCGGCAACGCACGCATATTTTCAGACAACGTAAATTTTGAAAAATGTTTCCATAATATACTGTTTTTAATAGACAAGTTAATAATTTCTGATCTTGTACCTTTTTCTTTGATTGGCAGAACTTGTCTAAAGTCACCTCCTAAAATTATAATTTTACCACCAAAAGGAACATCTACTTGCATCATATCTCTTAATGTTCTGTCCATAATTTCTAAAGCATACTTTGGCGACATTGGAGCTTCATCCCAAATAAATACATCAACATCTTTCAAATACAACCCTTCCTTAGACTGTATTTTAATACCAGATGATGAATCATTATATAATGGTACCGGAAGACCCAAAACTTTATGAACTGTTTTACCCATAGGAAGTAAAGTTGCTGCTATTCCAGTGAAAGCCATATTACAAACTTTTTTACCAACAGTTCTTAATAAATGCCATAAAGTAATATACATAAATGTTTTTCCTGATCCTCCAGGCCCATCGACATAAATGCACCGACAAACATTGTCGGTAGAATCATGAGCTGCACTTAAAACAAAATCAACTACTTCTTTCTGTTTTACATTTAACTTAACATATCTTTCTGTCCCTAATCTTCTTTCTTCATCAACATTCACTGAATGAGGAACATAAACATTGCTGCAAACTTCTTCAATAGGAGGCAATCCAAGAAAATCATGTAAATGATATCCTTCTTCAGAAAGTAAGTCTTTTATTTCTATATATGCTTTATTTTCGGCAATGATATTATCAAAACTTCTAAGATAATCTTCGGACATATGTACTTTAAATTGTTCCCAAAGTTCACCAGCATTAATTGGACGACAATGAATTAATATTCTAACAAAAAGACGAAGTAGTGATTGAGGCATCATCCACACAGTAGCCTCTTTTAAGGTCTCTTTCCATTCATGATCGTTCTCTATAAGTCCTAATGTTAAACAAGTTGTCGTAAATGTATCATGTGTAACCCCATTCACAGTTTTTAAGGACTCAAATGAAATTGCACCTTTAATTGTAAGTAATAATAATCGAAGATGAAATAATTCAATTTCACATGGACTTACGGAATACATTCTTCCTACAACATTCTCTTTACGACATCTTTTATTCCATTTATATGTCTCTTTATTCCATGAATAGTATTCAGGTATCTCAGTGTAGAAATAATTACGAGCATTTACATCACGTTGATTTAATTTGAAATAATTTAATAATTTTGTTGTTTTGCTTAAATCAAATGATATCTTTTTATCCTCTTGCCCTTGCCGAATCAAAACATTTTGTTCATTTGGCAAATGTATAGGTAAACGGCAGACACTGTGACTCTTTTTAGATAAAGTTTTACCCAGAATTCTCCATGCTGCTTCAACAGGACCTACATATCTATTTTCTTCATAATGATTGATTTCATTATGATTTATAGTAGTTTCACCATTATTATTTGTAATAATGATTGATGCTGCATCATGCCCCTTATAAATATATTTATATATGTATTTAACAGATTTAATACTTGATACAACTTCAACATTTATATGAGAATTAAATTCTTGTGAAAGTTTAGGACAATATGGTACAACGAAACTATTATCAACAATGTATCCATTAGATTTTACATATGATTCACCTGTATCTTTTCTTCGATACAGTACATAGCAATTGTCTTCCACTGTAGTCTCTTCTTGCAAAATTTTAGGAAATTTTTTGGAACATTTGCCATCAACAAAACACCAATCTCCACAAGGACCATGTATATTATTTGACATTATAATTTCATGTAATGTAGAATTAATCTTTTTATCAGGAATTTCAGCTGAAATATAACGATCTACAGTTTCTGCTGTTAAAATTTTTGAATTGGATTTCAATATTAGCAACAAATGAATATGTGGTAATCCTCTTTTTTGAAATTCTATAACATAAACATACGATTTAACATCTCCAAAACAATTCTTTTTAACGATACATTCAATCAGGCGACGTACTTTCAAAAAGAACACTCTAGCAACAATGTCAGGTCTATCGGCCACAGTTTGATTGGGTAACAAATTTTCTACTATTTCCTTCCATTGTGGATTACATGTCATTGTTATAAATAAATCTGGTCTGTCATGTTTACACACAATGGCCATTGAATCTTGATATTGTTCCATCATATGTCTAGGTGAATTAATAAATGTGGATGGCAATACAACCATTTTTCCAATAGGTGTATTACTTTCTTCTGCAGTATTGGTAATATGATCTATTAACCCTTTGTATGTTTCACTTCGCAGTTGGGTTTGATGATTAGCACAATATTGAAGTCGATCTTTTTCAACTTTTACATAACTATCAACTAACCACTGTTGAAATAATCTACCACCATATAAAAACGGATTAAACACGTTCTCTCTAATTCCTATTTTATATTTAACGTAATCTGCTCTTGAAATCCTATGCTTCTTTAATCTTTTGTCCTTATCCCGTCTAATCATATTAATACAATAACCCTTATCTCCAAAAGGATAGAATATAGGATAAATGAAGGGTTCTACACAAGGATCCAAACTACTAACTAATTGTAGCTCTTTACTTCTTTTGTTGTAGACTGTCACATAAGATTCAGGTATTTCGCCTTCACAATTTGTATTAAAAATTGCTGCTACTTCATTAACTCTTTGAAAATTGAATCTCTGTGGATCCATTCCTTTCTTCAATGTAAATAATAACGGAAGTTCTGGAATTTCTTCATTTCTTGCATTTGCCAGCTCTGTTTCAATTTCTAAAACATCCTTCATCATATTGTATGATTTAGTAAATACATTATCTCTTCTCATAACATCCTCTATTTCTCTCAAAACATCTCTATCTAATCTTGTATTTCTATTGATTCTATAATCAACAGCATCGTCAGGATCATAAATAAATAGCTGACCATAAGAAGGGTCATCACCAGTTTCAGGGTATAAAGCGTTATTCATTTGATAATATATTTGTCCTTGAATTTTAAAACAAAATGGTCCTTTTCTTTTTTCATTGAAATTAATAACTTTGGCATTAAATGAGGCAAATGCAAATGAATTATTGTAACACCTTATACTTTTCTTAAAATGGTTTGATTTTTTGTGTGATCCATCTAATAACCCTTTTAATTCCAACGGATAATCCGACACTTCTAACTCGACACCACCATGACCACAACAATCATTATATGAATGCAATTCTTCTTCTTCTGTTCCTTTTCTATTAGATTTATTTAATTTCTTATTAACTTTTTCTTTTTCATGCAATTTAGATTTCTTAGCAACTTGTTCATCTTTAAAGTGTTTTGCTTGACAATGCTTGCAAGCAAATGACATTTTACCAAGATAATCTTCCTTATAAGTAGGTGAATGAATAGGATTAAATGATAATTGATTTTCTTCTGGAGAATCAAGTGATGTACTTACCAATTCTTTCTCTAATTTCTGTTCCTTACTTCTAAGACGATAACGCTTCACTCTGTCTCTAGTCAAATTTTTTGTGTGAATCCTTTTTAATTCTCTTTTATCATCTTTTATTAACTTCTCTGCCTCTAATTTTTTTTCCTTCTTTCTTTGACGATAACGTTTCTGTCTTTCCTTACTCAAATTGCTTGTGTGAACCTGTATTGATTCTATGTCAGCATTTTCTGTCAATCTATTAACTTCTTCCTTCCTATTATCTTCTAATAAATTATTCCTTTCTATTTCACCAATTTCATCCAAAATGCTTGAAGATTTCTTTAGTTTCATTGCAATTATTACATTGGATGATACATCACTCATTTTTCTTTTCCTTTCTGTCCTTATTCTAGTCTCCTGCACTTTAATTTCTTCAGATTCATTAGTAAAATCAGAAACTGATGCAGATGACGTTGAAGGCATTGGATGAAGGAAATGTACATTTTGAAAATCAAGATTTTTTCCCAATTGACAACAATTAGAGGATTTAGATTTATCTACTTAATTTTCTTCCTTTTCCTCCATTCTAATAACAATTTGATTTACCTCTAATAATATGTTTTTTATCGAAAGTCAGGAAAAAAAAATTTTCTATTTACACCAAAGGAAGTTTACATAGCCAATTTACCGCTTACTTCATCTGACGGGTTTGAAAAATTAAAATTTTTTTGGTCTTATATAACACCCATGACATGCAAAATATATGAATAAAATTATTTCAACGTATTCGTCGTTATTTAAAATTTTGTACAGTGAGAAAGCAAAATATCCAGGCACGTAGTCCAGTTTTCAACGAAGAGTGATAGTAAATAAGCTTCTCAAAAAATTGTCAATTAGTTTGAAGATATCAGGGAAGACCGAAATAAATAACCAATAACTAAAATTTCCAATGTTTACCAAAATTTCCAATTTTCACCAAAATTTCAAATTTTTATCAAAATTTCCAATTTTTAAAGATGATTTACAATTTTGTACCAAAATTTCCAATTTTCCAAATATTCCATAACCAAAATTTCCAATTATCCAAATATTCCAATAACCAATTTACGGAAGACCAAAGTTGCTAGTTTTACAACTGAAATTGAGAGTTATTGTACCAGTGTAAGAGAAGCAAGTTAAACGATTGCCAAGTTAATGTCAGCAGACATTTAGAAGACAAACAAACTGTCTCATAAAACCTGTTTTCATTCCCAGTATACCTATCCTCGTTATCTCTCGCCCAATCTCTTTCTTTTTCTCTTTTAAGTTACCTGCCGTCCCAAATTACGAAAATTTGACGGAGTTTTAAATTGTCAATACAGGAGGATTACGAACTGAGAAAATTATATTTCATTTTTATAATTATATTCTTATCTTGATCATTATCATGTAACGAACATTAACGTACTAAAGTAAAAACAAATTTCTGTTTTGACCATTGGAAGTTTATATTTATTTTCAATAATAATTTATGATCTTCTGGAGAATCAACTGATGTACTTACCAATTTGCAAATTTATTAATTAAGCGATTTAGCTATTTGCTAATTAGCCAATTTACCAATTTGCTGATTTTACAATTTACAAATTTTCCATATTACCAATTTTTCAATTTACCAAGTTTCCACTTTACCAATTTTCCAATTTACCAATTTACAAATTTACCAATTTTCCAATTTACCAATTTTCCAATTTATCAATTTTCCAATTTTCCAATTTTTCAATTTTCCAATTTACCACTTGTAAGCTCATTAATTTTCTAATTTACAAATTTGTTACTTTCACAATTTACAAATTGCCATAATCTGCAAATGAAGAACAATGAAAAGAGAATGGTGCAGGAAGCAACAGTCACATTAAAGTAAACTGAAATTTGAAGAAAAACTGATTTGTTAGATTATGATCTCTTAGAGTAAATAACTTTCTAATATTAAGCGTGAGAAAGGAGCAGAATTAGTTTTATAGCTTTCAGTACCTGCTTTCAATTATATCCTGCAAAGGGTCCTACCCTACTTAAAATGTCTCTCTCTCTCTCTCTCTCTCTCTCTCTCTCTCTCTCTCTCTCTCTCTCGCTTTATTGTTTGTCTAGTTTCACCTGTAGATTGCAGAAAAAATATAGAAAACTTTGTTGGGGGTGGTTGATGTAGCGCTGTTCATCAGGAACTATGATATTTAGTACAGTATGTAAAAAACATGATCCTGTACCCCTCCCACAGCAAAGAAAGTTTTTAATTTACAGTACTAAAATTTTATACACATATCGAATTTGACTTGCAGAATTAATAAAATATATTTTCGAATATATAAATTATTTTAGTAGTAGGTCGGAATTTATGGCTTTATTCGTATTTGAACTTTCAAACGCGTTTTTCTCAAAACAACATTTTCCGAACTGGCTAGCATGATTTCTCAAAAACGGCTTCACCGTTTCCTTTCAAATTTATAGGGTATATTCAGCACATTTGTGGTTATCACTGGAACCAGAATAATTGAGAAAGGTCAAGTAGATTTATTTATATGCAACAAAATATTCCAAAGAAATCGGGCTTCTTTAAAAATCAATTTCAAACACGCGTAAAAAATTCAGTTTTTAATATTTTCAAAATAACCTGATTCAGACGATAGCCACAGAACCACAAATTAAAATGCTATTTCATTTTTTAATTTCTGTTCAGCCAATCACTTGGAATCTCTTTATCACCAAAGACACTTTACAGTGTTTCAAGTCGTAAATATTTAAGTATTTTTAATTGAAAAAATTGATGTTTATTGTTAAAGTGTCACTAAACATATGGAAAAAAGTTTGAAGCTCAAAGTTTTTAAGATTCTGAAAAAAGAATCCAATAAAATGCTTAAAAAACGGGTCGTAACACGGGGTGACCCCCTGTAATACCCATAGTTGCACGTATATAACGCAATGTAAATTATAAATACTATTAGAGGATTCGAACCCTGAACTAACCTAATACTTAAGACAACACTTAACGAACGCGGCTAATTCTTACAGTTGATTAAAAGTTGCTTTAAAACATAGAGATTACGATCAGCAAATTAGTAAAATTATGATTTGAAAAGTAACGAATTTAAGCCGGATATGAAGTGACATCAATACGTTCTTATGAATTGTAGATAAATATCAAGATTTCTTCCTACTACAAAAGTCACTTTAAATCGGATAAGTAACGATTAGCAGCCTTCGAAGAATCAGGAATTAAAAATTAACAAACTTGAGTCGGATATAAAAGGACATTAATATTCAGTTATTAATTATGGATAAATAATTAAATTTTTTCCTCCGACAAAAATCACTCTAAAACAGGTATATTACGAAATACTGATTGATGAAGTTAAGAAAATAATTTTTTTAAGTTAAAAATTGGGATATATATTGAAAAGTTATTTTAACAATTGAAAATTGTAGTGAGTAATAGAAATTTGAGTAACATAATTGTAAGTCACAGAAATTAATTCCAAAATAATGAAAATACTTTAAAATTTGAGATAATTAAAAATGAGTAGATTAATTAAAAATTCGAGAAACAAATCATACAAATAATTGACAATTGATGACATTAACGAAAAAATAATGCAAATATTAAAAATCAGTGCCAATTATAAAAAAAATACATTTACAAATAAATTTCAAAAATAAAAATATAACATTAATAAAAATACAATTTTTAAGTATAATTGAAATGTTCGGGCGACTGCCGTTGTGAGTAAAATGTCGATCTATCAAATTTTTTACTCGACCCATTACTGTTTTTCAATTAATTTATATAAAATAAAATTAACGGAAGAAATTCGTCATTTATAACATAGTCATAACTATGTCCATAACATGGGTCATAACCTAATCTTGCATCGGTCGACGTATGCGCATTGAGTTCTTCTAATATTTCAATGAAATTTATATATACGTGCAATGAAAAATTGAAATATTTCAATGAAATATTAAATATTTCAATGACATATAGTTGTTATGAGAAACAGAAATTCCTTCATTTTGGTAAAATATTTTGGCATAAAGATTTCAGCTAATTAATAACCATTACAATAAAAAATAAATTCAATAATTGTTGAAGTACACAGAAATAATAATAACTGTCGAATAAACGAAATTTATTAACAAAAAATACATTAAATAATATTTTTGGAACATTGATACATTCAATAGAAAGCAATAAATAAAAATTCGATTTATATGTAAATATAATTTATAAACAAAAAAGTCTTCAATAATACTTTAAATCTCGGTATCACATTACGTTCCAATGGGAAATCATACGCTAATTATGCAAGCTATAAATAAAGTCTCACATTTAAAAAAATAATGTCATTCTAACATAATACAAGTTTTAAAGAAACATCTTTCTTTTAAAACAAAATGAAGAAAGCATTGAACTAAATAGAATTAATGTCTCTAAATCTGAATGAGTGATTTTCCACTAATAAATTTGCGATAAATCAGTCACTATTAAATAGATAATATTTTATTAATATTTACTAAGATACATTTCATTTATTTTATAAAGTTATGAATAGTAATCTGCTAATTGAAAAGTCAAATATCTAATAATTGAAAAGTAAAATTTTTTTACTTAACATTAATGAAATATTCGCTATATAATAGTGATCGACTTTTCGTTATTTCATTACTGGAAAATCAGTAATTGAGATTTAGAGAGGTGAGTAAAATAAAATTATATTGTGCATAGATAATAATTAATAAATGAAAAATAAATTATAATATGAAAAAATAATGAAGGTAAATTAATACCTTGTAAACTTCAAAGTGTTACAATGGAGACAAATTATAGACATATATATACATATATATAATAAATATATATGTGACAAATGAATATATATGAACAATTCCATATCAAGTTTACAGTTAACATTTTAAATTCGATTGAATCTATTTTTTATTTGTCCTTATAAAAAATAATAGATACATACCTTTTTTATTTTTGTTTAAGTAGCCGAATTTTCGATTTATGAAATTCCAACACTTTAGGTTTTTAAAAGTACACCACATGTAAATAACTCTGAGCCTATTGAATTTATAGAAAGTATTCCAACCTTCGAAATTTGAAGTAGTGAAAAGAAAGAAAAGTTTTGTAAGCAAATTCTTTTTTTTTTAATTTGGTGCCGATTAAAAAAATGTATTCTTTTAATAATAAATACCTCAAAACTTTAAGAACATTTTCCAAAAAAATTCGGAATGACATGATAAATATTTTTAATCTAAATTAATTTTCAAACTCTGTCTGTTATTTCCACCTCCTGCACTGGGCACGTTTAATTTCCAAAAAATTATTGTGACATACTTACATATTAAAGAAATAAGTTATGTAACTATATTCAAATCACAACAATTTTTCTGAAGTTTGAACGTATCCACACGTGGAAATAAGAGGCAGTGTTTGAAAATTAATTTCAATTAATAATACTTACTATGCTACTCCGAATCTTTTGTAAAATATTCTTAACATTTGAAGGTATAAATAAAAGAAAAAAATTTTTTCATCTGGTTCAAATTAAAAAAAAAGAAGTTAGTTTATAAGTTTTATTTGTGGAAATTGGAAAACATAATTTTTTACTTTACTTAAACGGTTTTAAAAATCCACCTTTTTATGTATTGCAGAACGCATTTTATAAATTCTGTAAGTTCGGAGTTATGTATGTGATAGAAGATACACGGGAAAGAATATTGTACATGAGAAGCACCAATCTGTGAGCAGTATTTGTACTATGGGTTATGTGTAGCAAATATTCTTTTCGGGCAGCTCCTGCCCAAACGCTGGATAACTGGAGCCCATGCCAAAAACATTATCCCATGCTTGGATATCTGATACTCATGTATCAAGCAGGAGCTGCCCGAAAAAGAATAGCTGCTACACATAACCCATAGTACAAATACTGCTCAGAGATTGGTGCTTCTCGCTTACAATATTTTTTCCCGTGTAGATCTACTTTTAAAAACCTAAAATTTGGAAAATTTATTACTCGAAAATTTTGGCACTTAAACAAAAATAAAAAAAAATACGTATCTATTATTCTTTATAAGGAACAAATAAAGAGTAGATTTAACTGAATTTAAAATCTGCATGATAAATTCGATATGGAATTGCCCATATATATGTCAAAAAGGAACATAACAGCGCATTCAATTGAAAGAGTCATATCTATGAAATACATCAAATTTCATGACGAACAAATTAAGCTATGTCCTGTTCAAAATAACAATGTTCTTATTCTCGCAGTAATTGATGATTTCCTTGTAATTGCTCCTCAGCCACTCGTCTGAGCTCTCTGTTTGCCATAACTACATCAATTAAAGGCATCATATCTCTTTCAGGATCAGCTACAATGTAGTCTTCGGTCTGCACTTGCATAAAAACTCTTCCTCCTTTAAAAGTAAAAAAAATATATATATAATTGCATGTACGGTAATGAATCTCGAAAATGTATCCTATTCTAAAAATCCAATCATTGCAAAGTAGAGGTACGCAGTGGTGACGTCCTTTACGGGAAAAGTATGAGATATGGGATTTTGTTTATGTAGTTATCTGCTACGGTTGACTTAGAATATTATGTTTTGGGATTAAACACGGAGAATGTATACACCTTTTACACGTTTTATTCAACATCATTGTCTAGAAATATTATTTAATAATACTATAAAGTGGGGTGTCCCAAAAAGCCTTTTTGAGGAAAAGGGCCAGGAATCCCCGGAATTTGTTGCAAAAAAAAAAAAAAAAAATTAGTATCTTTGGATTTTTTAAAATTTTTATATTAACTGTTGTCACCGGGCACCTCAATTTTCGCACGTAAAATACATAGGAAAATTTTCAATTTTCGAAAAATGAAAATCATTTACGAGGGTTCAAGAAAAGTTATTATTAAACTTCGGAATCTTATAATTGACTCTCTCACGAGCAAATCGACTTATAACTTTTAATTTTGACAACCCTAACCCGGTAAAATACTACCCTAAAGTTACCTTCCTTTTAAATATTTACAACTTAACGTGTTTCTGAGATACAATATCGAATTTTGATCGCTATTTTTAATTTTGTCAGATCTTGTTTTTACTCAGTAGTTAAAGTATTCTTAATTATTTTATAATGAAATGACAATTTTTGAAACACTTATAATTTATTTAAATAATTTATTTTTAATAAAAGATTATTCAAAACCTATTTTTTTCAACATTGATCAAAAATTAAAAACTCTGATCTAATAGTACATTAAACAACAAGAGACTTAATATTTTATATGGGAAAATTCACTTAATATAAAAAATTTGAAAAATCAGAACTTACTAATTTTTTTCATATTGGAACAAATTCCGAGAGTTTCTTACTTCTTTCCAGGAAAAAGATTTGTACAATGCATTTTTGGGCCACCCTACTATACAAACAATAGTTGAAAAATTAATTTTTTTTTAAACATTCAGTGAAACAATCCTTAATACAATCCTTAATCCTTAATTTCTTTGAAGGTAAATATTGGAAATTAAGTATATTTTTATGTAAATAATTTTAAAAGGATTAATGTAAATTATTTGTATTTTCAACTGATAACCCATCGATTTTTAAAAAATTTGAGTAAATTGTTTCTTCTTTTGTGGTCTATATTAATAATTTTTAAGACCAAAAACTATCAGAAAATTGACTAAGAGTTTTAAAATAAACTGAGTTTTCAACGATTATTTTAAAAGCATAGTGATTATTCAATATTATTTTCAAAAAATGAAGTCAAATAAAATGTGTAAAAGGTGAAAACTTTCTCTCTATTCAACCTCAAAATATAATAACAGTAAACTGTAATAAAGGACTATACAAAGAATATCCAATACCTCATACTTTTCTCGCAAGGAACGCTACCGCTGCGAACTTGTAATTTTAGATTATCGGATTCCCAAAAATGGAGACATTCCTAATTAACAATTGAATACTCATTATTGTTATTTAAGAGATATAATAGTATATTATGCATCAAGTGTCAGAAGTCAAGCGTTGACATTTCAAAAGAGGCGAAGACAGATTCGGAAATATCACGCGAGACGAAAAGCACCTATAACACATGGTACATACTATATGTTATGTAACAAAGGCATTCTGTAGTCACTTTGCACTACCTGTGTCGGTGCATAGGGGAGACCGAGGTAAGTTGTAACGATTTTTACATTATCACGTATAACTCAGCCAAAAACAGTCTCATTTTTATGAGCTTCATAATTTAAGATAGCTGTTTTTATGTAGTATGCGAATCAAAAATAAAAAAGTTAAAAAGTTATAAGGGTCTATTTAAAAAATTGCAAAATCTTAAACTGATTTAACCCTGCTTAAGATCACGTATAGAAACCAGACACAAAAAACGGATTACATTTCGGATAAAATCGTATTGAAGTCGGATTAAAAACGTATAACTTTCGGAATGAAAACGTATGATTACAGTTCAAACCGGATGAAAAACGTTTGATTGGAATTTCGATTTTCTCTAACGGATACGATTCGTACAGAAACGGATAAAAGACGTTTCTAAACTTAATTAAAAAACTAATTTCAATTATGCTTGACAGATTGAGGTCGGATGGTAACGGACAGAAAGCGGATAAGAAACGGATAAAAATATCCGGTTCTATCCGAAAAGTTACACGGTTTTTGTGTCAGATTTTCATCCGTCATTTTAAGCAGGGAAGTAGAATAATTTTTTTTGGAATTAAGTTATCTCTAATATTAATTCTTTTAACACAAGTCAGACTTTATATGCCAGTCTTTGTTAATCAATTACGATTAATAACAATAAGTTGAGCTTTATAATAGTTAGAAATATTATAAATACGCATATATCATAGAAAATGTTTTATAGGAATATGCGTGATTCTCCCCGTAGCGCACAAATTCACTTTCCTCATGTTTTGAAAGAATAATTCCAAATAATTTATGTCTTCTTCTATTATTTGAACGTGAAAAGGTAACTTTTATATTCATAAACAAAAACCAACCGATACTTTTGTATATAATATAATATTTTTTTGTTTAAACGGTTTAAAAGGCTAAAAATGTAATTATTTGACCTGTCCACCCAAGAAATTAAAAAAGAAAACTTAATATTTGTACCAATATTCGCTAATAAGTACAATAAATATTGGCATATAGTATTGTGTACTTTATTATAATGAAAGGAAAAAAAACGTTTAATACAGAAAAAAAATTTTTTGGATTTTTTTTATGCTATTTATCTGTGACTACAGTTTTTTCTATTATCCTCTATTTTTTTAATAAAAATAAAATTTCATAAATAAAAATATATTTTTAACATAGTTCTACTTTGGAATAAGTAACAATTAACTTCCTTAAGTTGATACATGAAAGAAGCAATCAATTTCCTAATTGATTTATTCATTTTTAGGGTTCCGTACACAAATTGTCCAAACGGAACCCTTATGTTTTCACTCGTTTATCCGTCGCCCCAAAACCATTACCCCCCCCCCCCCCCTAGCGGCCAAACTATTTGAGACAGAGAGTTGAAATTTTGTACACTTATGTATTTTCACGTGTAGATTACAGGAGAAATATAGCGAAGATGATTGAACATGATGTTCATAGCGTTGTCAAGGAAATAACAAGATTTTTTTCAAACAATGCATTAAAATGCCTATTTACCCCCCCCCCCCCCCCACCCCCTATCACCTAAACTATGTGACCTAGAGTATTGAAATTTGGTACACATATGTATTTTCGCAAGTAGAGTTGAGGAAAGATATTGAGAACATGATTGGAGGTGATGGTCATAGCGTTGTGAAGGAAAAACTTTTTTTTTTAAAAAAAACGTGTCTCCCCCCCCTTATCTTCCAAACCATTTGACCTAGAGCTTTGATATTTGGTATACCTAAGTATTTTTACGTGTAGATTACGGGAAAAATATAGCGAACGTTGCTGGAATTAATTTTCAAAAGTTATTAATGAAAAGTTGAAAAATGAAAAAAAAACCCTATGCTAGAGCTCAGCGTATTTATCCTGCAAGGTTGGGAATTGGTTAAAAATGTGTAATTTTATGTAGAATTTTTTATAAAACCATAAAAATTGTGGTTTAAATTTATTATCATAACATTCTTTCCAAAAAACTTAAATTTTACCAAAAAAAAATTTTTTCTTCTAAACAGCTGCAATATTTCAGATTATTTTTTTGTACAAAATGTTTATGTTTATGTTTAAATTACTTTAAAAGTTAAGAAATAAAAAAAAATTTTAAAAAAAAATTTTTTTGGCTTTAAAATTTATAATTATATAAAAAAGCTTAGTCTATTTAATTGGAAATTTTTAATCTTATAAAAATCATTAAGTTTATACTTGAATTTATTTAAAAATAAAAAAAAATTATTTAAGTTTATCATTATTTAAATTATTATTCAAATAATCTCTGACTCATGTAATTGAAAAAAATGAGAACGGTAGGGAACCCTTCCACTTGGTACGAATGTAACTCGTACTTGCCCGATATTTATCACTTCAAATTTGAAATTTGTTCAGGGCCTCATAGAATCGTCTCCACCAACCTCCACCGGTCGTTGAATATTTTACAATAAATTCGAAAATTATTTATAATAAAAGTTGAATAAAGTGTATTTGTATTATTTTTGACCACATAAAAGTAATCCATGCGAGATAAATTAAAAATTAATGATGATTTTCTAAAAAACAAGGGAATTAATAATGCCGGTCGAAATAGTTTCAACCGTCTCCACCTTCTCCACCAACCTGAAATTTTCGACCGGCATTGGTGTAACATGAACAAATTTGTGTAAGTTCGGCGTGTGGTGTATTAAACAATAAAATTGAAAGTTCTTATAAACTGCCATAGTGCAAGTAAGTTTACTATAAATTACCAAACAAATTACCATAAATTACCGCTAGAATTTCTGTAAATTACCTCGAAAATTTCCATAAATTACCAAAATCAAAATTTTAAATTGTGATTTGTGCTTTACATTTTTTTTTATAAATTACCGAAATAAAAAGTTTAAATTATGATGTGTTGCTTACACATTTTTATAAATTACATCGACAGTTTTATAAATTAACTCTAAAATTTCTATAAATTACCAAACTCAAAGTTTGGAATCGTGGTTTATGTTTTACACATTTTTATAGATTACTGCGAAACTTTCCATAAATTACAGTGTAAATTCCCACAAATTTCCATAAATTACCGAAAAAAATATGTTTAACAGAAAGCGTTTTTAATTTTTGTGAAAATGAATTCATCACTCGGTTTTTAATGTTCATTATAGAATCTATTTGCATACACACTTTTTAACGTAAGGTACATATAAGTGCTTACAAGTAATTTGTCTACAAAAAATACCACAATTATAAATATTTTGTCCGGCCCATCATGGACACTTCATTGCAGGCACTTTAACTTGAAGAATTTATAGTAACTTTTATGATATTGATAAAAAAAATTTTTGACAATTGTTTTCAACAATTTGTGCGCTACGTGGAGAATTACCCATATAAGAATTATAAAGTTTTGTCTCCGAATTTTTAAAAAATGAAGGTGTAACAACAATAAAAGTAAGAAAATCGATTTGAGATCAATGAAAATAAAATTAAACCGAAAACAGAATTTCGTCATTGATCCGACAAGCAATACATAGATTGAAAGAAACAAAAAGCAAATATTTATAAAAAATTGAAATTAGTGAATTTCTTTATTAATATTTTTTTAACTTTCGACAATACAAAGTGATTTTACACGAAAATTTGGAAAATTTTAAATGTTTTTAAAGCCATAACATATATATCAATGTACTTTAATAAACAATTAAACAGACACTATTCAATTAAAGCATAATGTTGCGGATGTTTGCACGGTACAATCGTGCGTCGGTTCAAATAATAATCTTTTATCGTAAATCTCAAAACTGGCCCAAAAAAACAATATCATTCCATGAAACTTAAACATTTAACAGTCACTGAAGTAAATATTAGAACAACAACAACCTTATATGTGTCGAATAATAAAGTATCAAAATATCGGTCAGAAACTTACTTTTGACATTTTTTTATGGACATACGTAAAATATACCCCAAATATTTTCTTCAGATGCCCAACTACATTTTGATCAAGTAGTGAATCAGAAGAGTAATAAATCTACGTTTTTTAAATTTTTCAAAAGGTCATAGCTTTCGAGATATCGACTCTGTTTCAACTCACATCGGTCTCCCCTACTAAGTTCTTCCATATAGCCCAGCAGGTCATTAAATGGACTATTATTGCCCGAGGGGAATAGTGGGTACTCTATTGATATTTAGGATGCGCTTTTATAGGTAGGTAAAGTGATCATAATAGGCCTGAGTTACATAAACTTTTTTAAACAATGTTAAAAAAATTCTAAATAATAATAGTTACCTTGCGAATCAATTTTCCCGGTAACTGTAACAGCTTCACCTTTGGTTAGAGCAGGCTCGTTTTCAACACTTGTGATCCGTACCTCTAATTTAGATTGACCATCAGTAATGGACCCCCATACATAATCTGGCATATTAATTGCAGCAGGTCCAAGTACTCTTTTGAAACAGGTTTTCATAAAACCATTTACTTCTAAACAAAATAAATAATAATTGATTTAAGAGCAACACCCATGCTTCAATAACTGACAAATAAAAATAATTTTATGATACAACTCTAATATTACATTTTTAACAAAAATCAGAAGGTTATACATTTTTTTAGAAATATTGTTAAACGATAAAACAAATGAATGTTAAAGGCGAAGTAAGATTTATTTTCTTTACAAATTTTCGAGAGAATAAGATTTTATTTTTATAGACTTTAAAGCAAATACTGATTATTTTTTATTGGATTTGGTTTAAAATTAAAGACTGGGATTTATACTTCATGTTATGAAAGTGAAAAATCTCAAACAAATATTTTCTTCAACTGTCATTAACTCGAATTATACATTTCAAAGTCGCAATTGTCACAAAAAAACCTCTGACTTTAAAGAACTATATATTTTTATTTGCTTCATTAAATTGGTTCAACCTTTATCCAATTTATTGTAAATTTAATAAACTTTCAAAAGATAAATAATTCATAAATCTTACAGCATTTTTTCAGAAATATTTGAATTTGAAGTAAAGCGAGCGAGTAACAGCAATCCAACACAAAATGTACTGAAACTTTATAACCCAAGTGTAAGTCCCCTAATTCTACATAAAATTATTATTATATGTCATTACATTTTTATTTATCAACTTACTTATTAGTCCCCGTCCCTCCCAATGAATGACGTCATTTAACTCGACAATGTTCATGTCATCTTGATGATCGTCTTGGGGAACATGCCTCCCCATTGATGTTATTTCTGTGTTATCAAAAATTTGCAATTCAAAGGGCACATTGCACCTGTTAAACTGCGGTTTCGATGGCGAGCGGGCGCAGCAACCATCGATATGTAAAATCTAAATAAAATATTAGAATTTTAAGTATTTATCAATTTTTAAAAAATCAGAATGGGTAATCACAATATTTTTTAAAAATATTGTTTTGAAAAGAAAATATCAAAATCGAAAAAACTACCCCTATTTTTTCAAACAGATAATATTTACAGTGCCATACGAATTTCCAATGCATTTTGCTTGTAAAAACTGAAGCAGCACGTAGTATTACGTGAATATCACAGTGATATAATTTTTTTATATTAGTAATATACGGGGTGATATTACAGTGATATTGACGTGATATTAAAATGTCCGTCTCAAGGTAATATGGGAAATAACATTACCGTAATATTACAGTGATAATGATATAATATTACTTGAAAAGAAGATTTCGACCTTACCGGCAAAGCGACATCTATTACTCGATGCCTATTACGCTCTTGGTTCGAGCTTTTGGTGGTAAATTTTAAATTTAAATTCGATTGGTTTTTCGAATTTAAATTATACTTGAAATTTTTGTTCTGAAAAAACAAGCCGTGGAAGAGCACACCGTGCAACCGAGAGGACTCGAACCCCTGCCAATGGTTGCACGGTGTGCTCTTCCACGGCTTGTTTTTTCAGAACAAAAATTTCAAGTATAATTTAAATTCGAAAAACCAATCGAATTTAAATTTAAAATTTACCACCAAAAGCTCGAACCAAGAGCGTAATAGGCATCGAGTAATAGATGTCGCTTTGCCGGTAAGGTCGAAATCTTCTTTTCAATTACAAACCGACCGGGAATTTCCTTCTTAAAGATATAATATTACAGTAATATAGATGTGATATTACAGTAATATTACAAATTATTGCTTCCTCATAGAAGAAATATTGTTTTGCTCTACAATTATCGATTGCGATTTTTTGACATATCTTGACATATTTCGACCTCAGATTGTCAAAAATGAAGTTTTTAAATAATGTCCGTGTCTGTGTGTGTGTGTGTCCACAATACGTTTGGCCTAATATCTCGAGAACCGTAATAGTTAGAACCACCTTTCTTTTACGAAATTAAAGGTCTATCAGGGGGACAAAATATGACACTAATTTCAACCCGATCGATCAATTCTAACTATTTTTTTTTGACATTTTAAAATTTTGAAAAAAACGTTTGTCTGCGAAATTATGCATGTTTTTTAAAAAAAGTTAAAATGTTAATATTTCATTCTTTTTATTTTTTGAAAACGCATCGATTGACCTATTAGCGAACCTTCTAGTGCAATTTGATAAAAAATTATTAGCATTTTAAAAATCGAAAATTTGCGAAAATCTTGCTTTTTAAAAATTTTATTTTTATGATTTATTATAAGCTTCAATATATTTCTATTTTTATATAGGTCATTTAAAAACGCGTCGAATGAACTATTTGCGAACCTTCTACTGAAATCCTCTTCCGAGTTATCATGGTTTCAATAATTGCAAATTTTGATAAAAATTAAATTTTACAAGTTTTTTTGCTTTTTATATAAATTTTATGAAAAATAATTTTTACTCGTTTTGTAGACAATTTAAAAATGCATCAAATTGGCCTATTTAATATGTTTTTGCGAGCTATTGATAAAAACTTAATGATTTTTAAAAAATTCAAAATATTAGAAACTTTGATTTTTATTGTTTCTTTTTTTCTTTGGTCTTTTTAAGTATTCATTTCATTTAATGTTTTTAAATTTATTAAATTTAATTTTTAATTAAGTAATCTCTATGAGGAAGCAGCGTTTTCAAAAAATGAATACCAAAAATTACTCACACAAAATAAATAATTGAGGTACAACTTGGCAGCGGTTTTATTTTTTACATTAAGGGCATGTGATGGAGTATGACGTCATAGGAACATAGGCATTTTTTTTGCCTTGTGCTGAGTTTTTTTACCCTATGACGTCATGTAACCTAAAAACTTTAATTTTCAACCCCCTTCACGCGTACAAAAACGCAAGTTTTTGTGCACGAGTGAAATAAAATAATTTGTTGGCATTAACTATTGTTAATAGAGTTACACAAAAAGAATAGCTTTTAAAAATTTTACAAAACAGCAAACTATATTTTTTTATAACTTTTCTATTTTCCTATATTTAAAATAATTATATACTTAACAAATTTGAAGACAACAACCATTT
The DNA here is from genome assembly GCA_037103525.1 of Ganaspis brasiliensis. Taxonomy (NCBI): domain Eukaryota; kingdom Metazoa; phylum Arthropoda; class Insecta; order Hymenoptera; family Figitidae; genus Ganaspis; species Ganaspis brasiliensis. The sequence goes on along the minus strand of JAZKLR010000221.1, from coordinate 357,463 downwards.
TCAATAGTTTCAAGAAATTATTGTTACTAATTATTAATTATTTACAAATACATCTAAAAAGATGTAACTTTTCCTGATTTCACAAATTACGATAAACTCTATTTAACAAAATTAACATTACTGTCTATAAATTATTATTTATTCATTGTTTAAAAATATTATTAATAATAAATATAATTTATTATAATAAATTTATATAATAATTTATATTATTTATAACTTTCGTCTTAAAATACCGAATAAATTGAACTTTTCTCTCATTTTTTTTATATCATTATAGTTAAACTAATAACATGTTATTCAGCAACATTAAGTACAACCACCACTCAAAATTATTAAAAGAAATTATTGTTAATAATTATGAAAGCTTTACAAATGTACTTAGAAAAACACAAATTCTTCCTAATTTTACAAACTACTGACCACTGGTTAAAATATATTACATCTTAAATATAGACATAAAACAATCAGGAGAAACTACAACTCTTTAAATATTTTAAGACAAAAGTTATACATATGAACAATAATACATTTTTAAAAAAAATAAAAAATACATAAAATTATCTGTAAACATTCCAAATTTAACGGTAAATGTACAATAACTTCGCTGTAAAACCATAAAGAAACTATTAATAACATATTTTTTAAATACACATAAAAATCACATTTTTCCACATATGGGATTTCTCTGTAACTGAATAAATAATATTTAATATCAACAAATTAGTGAATAAATTATTGTTTTCTTGGTATTTTCTTCGATTTTGAAACTTTTTGTATAGAAAAACAAAAAAACAACATTGTAAAGAATTTCTTTTTGCTTACATTTTGGAGCAACATACTACAACATATATTATCTTACCGTATTTACAGTAATTAAACCGACAAACTTGTCGATCGTTTCTGCAGTCCAAATTATACACTGAATTAATTTCCCCAAACCATTCGTTACGTAAAATTTCAGATGTTCAGCTGAACCCGTTCTCTTTCGGGGAGTAATAGTGTCAACATAAACCACAAGTTCCCTGTAAAAAATATTGTTTTAAAATCAATATTGACTGGTTTTTCTTAATGAATTTTTCGGACACTGCTTGAAATTTTTGAAAAATTCAAAAATTTACAAAACGGTATCTATTTTTTGGAAAACCAAACATTTCAAATTTCTCATATACATAATTTTTTTAATTTTTTTTTCTCACATAAAGGAACTACTACCAAATGTCTTCCAAAAGATTTTGTTGACTCGAAAAGCTCCTGAAAACCACAGTATTTTTTTCTTGAAAATCTTACAGTAGCCATGAAGCATGCATTAGAAGCTATCTGTTTTAATTAATAACTTCATCATTTAGTTTTTTTATTCAAACAACCGAAAAAGGTTTCTTTTTTTTGTTTGTATTAATTATTATTGCATATTTTTTTTTATTTTGTAATTCCTAACATGTTTCTCTCAAATTCAGTCAAAACCATGATTTTTACCTGAAAATGATGGTTCTGGAGAAAAACATTATCGGACATTGTTAGTTTTCTTTCATAAACAAATTAATATTTTGTAAACTCTCTTAGCTTAAATTAAAACTTGCAGTTCAACGAAGTAAATAACGAATAAATGTAAATGGAAGAATCAAGCCTGGCTCTATGGGGGGAAAAGGGAGCACCTGCCCCCCTTACCAACCTCAGGGGAATAACTGAGTGTATAACAAATTTTTTGTTTAATTTTAAATGAAAATTGTAATGGGAAAAGGGCACCAAATAGCATTTAAGCCCCTCCTATGAAAATTTCTAGATCCGGGACTGGGAACAATTTCTGTTTAATTTTTGTATATCGGGCAGCAGTCTCCAGCAAAAACAGGAGACTTAAAAAGTCACCCGTATCCCCTTCTTGCATCAACACCCTCAATGATTTATCTAAACAATTGTTAAAATAGTTCCTATAAAATTCTTTTATAGTCTTAGGTAATCGATAAAATTGCAAAATTAGAAATAAACTGCATTCTTACAAATTAATGATACAAAAAGTTAACAATTAACAACAACTGTTAATTTAAACAATTGTTAAAATATTTATTATTTCACTAACACTTTTAATCACTATAGGAGATCTATAAACTTGCAACATTAGCAAAAAACTGCATTTTCGTAAATTAGTAATGCAAAAAATAAAGAATTAATAACAATTATTTGTTTAAAAAATTGTTTAACCCCTTCACGCCCAGCTTTAAAAATATGTAGATTACATTGTTCATAAAAATTCATATTGTTTAAAAAAAAACATTAAAAATTGTTAAAATTGACGAATTTTTAAAACATTTCAGATTCGCCTGAAAATTGTTACTCGGGGGTTTTTGGGGTCGCTGGTTACGAATCCGGTGTTAGTTTTTCAAAATTCAAAACGGCGGATCCAATATGGCGGAACAAAAATTTAAAAATCCCTTAGATTCGCCTAAAAATGGTTACTCGAGGGTTTTTGGGTTCGCTGATTACGAATCCGATGTTAGTTTTCCAAAATTCAAAATGGCGGATCCAATATGGCGTACGAAAAATTTAAAAATTCCTTAGATTCGACTAAAAATTATTACTCTGGGGTTTTGGGATTGCTGATTTCGAATCCGATGTTTATTTTTTATAATTCATATGTTCAACTAACTGAAGCCATCAAATGTTTAAAACCCAGTTGGTTGATTTAAAACTAAAATATTTGGCTACCAGGGTCGAGATCCTGATAAGTGACTATCATTAAGAAGTGTAACTCTTAATTTATTGAAACAAAATAAAATGTATATTACAAAATTTGTTGTAAAGCAAATTAAAAAATTTTCTTGTTCGCTACTTTTCTTGATACGAGAAATAAAAGCTAGTAAAAATATAATTAAAATTTAAAAAAAAATTAAACATAACCCAACATTTTAGCACTTATTTAAAAAATCTTGCCAATATAAAGAGTTATACATATTCAGTGTTTTCAATATTTATTTTATTTTTATTAGTTTCTACACGTCATATCAAGGAAAGTAGCGAACAAGAAAATTTTTTAATTTTCTTTACAATATATATTGTAAAATACATTTTATTTTGTTTCAATAAATTAAGAGTTACACTTCTTAATGCTAGTCACTTATTAGGATCTCGAACCTGGTAGCCAAATATTTTAGTTTTCAATAAACCAACTGGTTTTTAAACATTTGATGGCTTCAGTTAATTGAACATATGAATTATAAAAAATAAACATCAGATTCGAAATTAGCAACCCCAAAACCCCCGAGTAACCATTTTTAGTTCAATCGAAGGAATTTTTAAATTTTTCGTCCGCCATATTGGATCCGCCATTTTGAATTTTGAAAAACTAACATCGGATTCGTAATCAGCGACCCCAAAAACCCCCAAGTAACCATTTTTAAGCGATTTTAAGCACTTTTCCAAAATTCGTCCGCCATATTGGATCCGCCATTTTGAATTTTGAAAAACTAACATCGGATTCGTAATCAGCGACCCCAAAAACTATAAGAACCACTTTACTTTCATTTTTTCAATGTCTCAATTCGGCTTGGGTGTGAAAGGGTTAAATATTTATCATTTCACTAAAATTGTTTGTTATTAAAGGAAATCGATAAAGTTGAAAAATTAGAAAAAGTATGCATTCTCATAAGTTAATAATATAAAAAGTTATGAATTAACAACGATTATGTGTCCAAACAATTGTGAACATATCTATTATTTCCATAAAATTCTTTGTAGATATAGGAGACGAATAATATTACAAAATCAGAAAAAAGAGACAATATATTAAGGGTGTATTCCTATGTCCGAGGCTGTTTTGGAGGCTTATTTCAATATTTCTTTTTTTTATACAAAATAAAATTAAATCATGACAGGTTTTTTTTACAACTGTTTATTTACATGTTGAACTAAGTAAAAAAAAATTGTTAACACTTTTTCTATTTAATTTGTTAATAATATTGTTAATTAAAAATGGGCAGCTTCGAAATGAGATAGGTAGTTGGTGGGAGTTCTCGTTCCCCTGCACGTCTTCTAAAACAAATAAATCGAGTAGATTATTGTTTTGTATGCTTGTGGTTATCGTCCGTAGTAAAATAAAACATTTTTATCAAAAAATAACAAAATGGCTGACTTGTAAAAAAAAATGTTTAAAAATCGTGTTTTTTTAATGAACAAAAAGTTGAATAAAAAAAAAATTATTATTAAAATTAAATAATTTTACTACGGACGATAACCACAAGCATACAAAACAATAATCTACTCGATTTATTTGTTTTAGAAGACGTGCAGGGGAACAAGAACTCCCACCAACTACCTATCTCATTTCGAAGCTGCCCATTTTTAATTAACAATATTATTAACAAATTAAATAGAAAAAGTGTTAACAAATTTTTTTTACATAGTTCAACATGTAAATAAACAATTGTAAAAAAAACCTGTCATGATTTAATTTTATTTTGTATAAAAAAAAAAATATTGAAATAAGCCTCCAAAACAGCCTTGGACATAGGAATACACCCTTAATATTGAAAAAAAGATTAAAAATTAACAACAACAATTTGTTTAAACAAATGTCAAAATATTTATTATTTCACTAAAATTCTTTTGTAATTATAGGAAATCAAAACAGTTTTAAAATTTGAAAAAAACTGAGTTTTCGTAGCAATTATTTCAATTAATTTAACTTAGAATCACACTTTTGAAAACTAATGAATTTGAGAAATTCAGAAAAAAATACATTCTTCAAACTTTATTTGCATATTAATTAACAAATTATTAAATACAGTATGGAATTTTTTTTCTCAAACACTTTTCAACATGAAATTAACAGGATAACTCATTTCAGCAATTTTTTTTTTTTTTTTGACAAAAAATTTCTAATTTAAAAAGAAAACAAATTTTTTTGAATTTTTTTTTTGTTTAAAGAAATATAGAAAATAAGGACGTAACATTTTAAAAAAATTATTTTGACATACATTTTTGAACCTATTATAGAACAATTTTCTTGTTCTAAAATATTTATCAGTTAATAAATCATAAATAATCGTAAATATTATTAAAAATTTTACATACACCGTTCTATCCCATAGACGAATTCCGTCAATATCTTCATTCGTTGAATATGGTAAGGAATTATTGGCCATTATCTGAAACAGTAATAACAACATAAATCCATAAAAAGAATATTTAGAAAAATAAAATAAATAAATACCAATATACAAAACTCCATTAAAAATATTTCTTAAATAGGACTGTTCTATATCGCCAAACGAAAATAGTTGCTGCAATTTATTAGATTTTGTACATAAAACATGAGTAATGATGGGCTTTCTGAAGAAAAGAATTTTTTTTTCTTATATTGCCTTTATTCAAAACATTGTCGGAATTCAATTGTATACAAATTGAAGAACAAGATAAGAACGAAAAAAAAATTTCTTGCCTTCAGAAGACACATTTACTACTCACTTTCCTTTAGAAAATATAAGAAAATTACAGTTACATTATTACCAAAAACATTTCAATCTTTTTCATTCATCTCACTAATTTAGATTTAGAGAAATATTTTAAAATTAATGCATTTCTTTAAATCAAAGCAATACAAAGAAACAATACAATAAGTAAAAATAGACATTTTTTCCTATATTTCAAAAAGTAAATTTTTTTTTTAATTTTATGTATTTTAAGAAAAATGTTAATATTTATTTTGCACTCTCTAAACCTGAATTAATGATTTTTCACGAATCAATTAGCGAGCAATCGGTCACTATTACATAGCGAATATTTCACTAATATTTAATAATTTATTAGTAGAAAACTTCTAATTCAAAAATAAATATCTACTAATTGAAAAAGTGAATTTCATTATTTCCATTGTTTCAATTACTAAATATTTCACTTTCAAATTAGTAGTTTCCTACTAATAAATTTTCCACTAAACATTGGTGAAATGTTCACTATTTAATAATAACCCATTTCTCGCTAATTCATTAGTGAAAAATCACTAATTCAGAAAGTTCACTAACTAAAAAGAAAGAAAAGTTAACTTACTTTGAATGATCTAGAATCAGAAGTAGACACTACAAACAATTTTGATGGTGAACACAAGATTGCGAGAGACTGCACGAAACTGAATATGACTAAAGCATTTAACCGATGATAAGTTTTGGACTGCGTTGTCAAATAACTATAGCAAGCACGGCAGAACGAAAATTGTCTATCTCTTTCACTCCTTTGTAAACAAACGAGAGTAAGCAAGACATTGAGTGGAAAAATTCTACTCAATGTCTTGCTTACTCTTATTTCTTTAGAAAGGAGTGAAAGAGATAGACAATTTTCGTGAATTTATTTCGTGGAAAAATTCCACTCAACGTCTTCCTTACTCTCATTTGTTTACAAAGAAGTGAAAGAGACAGATAATTTTCGTTGTATCTGCTCTGAGCTACAGTAAAGGGTACCAGGAAATTTATGTCTCTTTCTCAAAGATAATTTTTCCATGCTTCAAAATTTGTGAAATGAGAAATACATTTCTAACGAAAAAACGATTATATATCTTATTAACAATTTTTAATAGTTTTAGTTCAAAATATGACATTAAACTTGTTTTGTACAAGTTTAAGATAATCCTACGGACGTCCTTGCAGACATTATTATTTAAACAATTTTGAAATTTGAAATTAGTAACACATTTTCTCTGCCTTTTTATTTAATGAATTCTAATTAAATGTATGAATAATGCACAATAAAAATTATTTAGATAATAAATAATGAGGTAGATATGATAGATTTTAACATAGTAATAGTAGTAGCTAGTAGGATGGTCCAAAAAAAAAATTAGTCAAAAATGTTAACCTCTAACCCCCCAAAGTTGTTTCAAATCGAAAAAAATTAGAGATGTATTTCAATTTCATATTCAATTATATAATTTAATTTATAATTTATATATTTAAATTTATAGACCTTTTCATGGAAGGACACATACGCTGAAGAAGGACGGAATGATTAGCATGAAAAGGTCTATTAAAATCAAAGAATAATTGAACCCTCTGCGATCAAAAGGGCTTACGTGTGAAACTCAGCCGTTTAAGTTGGCCCCTGGGAGGCATATTTTTACATTAAAAATATTTATAAATATTCAAATTTAAATATTTGAATTACATATATTAATACAGAATTTTGAGACTCATGTTTTGCCACAAGAACAATTTTTTTTATCTCTTTTGGTTTTCAAGATAATTGCAAAAAACTGCATTTTTCTCAAAATCGGAAAATTTAATTATTTTGTCTTCAACTCGTCATAACATTTACAATAATTGAAATTCTTAAATAAAAATTTCAGAAATTATGCACTATTCTATCAACAAACCAATAGCGTTTTCTAAATTTAGATAAATAATCCGTAAAAATTTATAAAAATCATTTTCTAACAATTACGTTTAATTAGTACTAAAATTTTGAAACGCTTCGGGAGTCGAGGTTATTTGAAGGCATCAAAATTTTATCAATACCAAAAATTCGAGAAAGGTTCAAAGAAGTTTTTTGGAAAATCTCAGACCTTTGTTGCTTATAGTTTTCAAATAACAATTAATTAAAATTTGTACGGCACCGCTTTCGAAACGCAGTCGGTGTGTTAGTAAACTATGTATTGCGAACTCTGAACATTTTCTAATGATAATACACCGACAGAGTATTGGAGACGGTGCGTACAAATTTTAATTAATTGTTATTTAATAACTACAAATAACAAAGGTCTGATATTCTCCAAAAAACTTCTTTGAACCTTTCTCGAATTTTTTGTATGAATAAAATTTTGATGTCTTAAAATAACCTCGACTCCCGAAACGTTTGAAAATTTTAGTACTAATTAAACGTAAGTTGTCAAAAAATAATTTTTATAAATTTTTACGAATTATTTATCTACATTTAGAAAACGCTGTTGATTTGTTAATAGAATAGTGCATACTTCCGGAAAATTTAATTTAAAAATTCTAATTATTGTAAAAGTTATGACGAGTTGAAAACAATATAATTCAGTTTTTCGCTTTTAAGAAAAATGCATTTTTTTTGCAATTATCTTGAAAACCGAAAGAGATAAAAAAATATTGTTTATAAAAAAAATATGCGCCTCAAAATTCTCTATTGAGATACCTAATTCAAATATTCAAATTTGTGACGCGTCCCGAAGAAAAGCACCTTAGCGTCCAAAAATCAATTTTCGGATTTTGATAATATTAAGTTATAATAAACATTCCTTTTTCATTGTCTGAAGTCAGAAAACATTTTCATTGAATATTTTTAACGTATTTAAGATGTAAGCATCAGCGATTTATGACAATCCATTTTTTTTTAATTATGCAACTCTATCGGCCTCTTCTAATTAGAATAAAATTTTAGCAAGATAATAAATATTTAGTAATTGTTTAAGCAAATAATTGAGGGGCCAAATGCAACAACTGCTTCAGCATCTACAATTCAAGTATAGATGCCATTGTTGAATATCCGGCCTCTCAACTACTGTTAATTGTTAAATTTTTTTATTATTAACCTACGATAATGCAGTTCTCTTCTAATTATGCAACTTTATCGATCTCCTATAAATAGCTACAAAAGAATTTTAATGAAATAATAAATATTTTAACAACTGTTCAATCAAATAATTGTTGCTAACTGATATTTTTTGTTTTCTTCAGTTATAATAATTCTTCTTAATAAATAATTCATGTTAATTATTAACTTTTTGTAAAATTAACATACTGTAATGTACATTTTTTCTAATTTCACATTTTTTCATGTCATAATATAACCAACATTAATAATAAAAACAAATTGGATTAAAAAATTATTTCATATTAGCTAAATTGTAATATTAAAAAAAAACAATATTATATAGGTTAATAATTCTACAAAAAAAATTATTTGTTTCAACAATTGTTAATATTATATCATTAAAATTCTTTTGTCATTATTAGAAATCAATAAATTGCAAAATTAAAAAAGAACTACATTATCACAGATTAATAATACAAGAAGTTAAGAACAATTGTTAAAACAACTGTTGAAATGTTTATTATTTCATGAAAATCCTTTTGCAATTATAGAAAATCGATAAAGTTGCAAAATTAGAAAAAAATGCATTATCGTTGATTAACAATAAGAAAAGTTGTAACAACAATTATTTGTTTAACAAATGTATTAATATTTATTATTTTATTAAAATCCTTTTGATATTGTAGGAAATAGATAAAGCTGCAAAATTAGAAAAAAAACTGCATAATCGCTGATTAATAGTACAAAAAGTTAAAAATTAACAACAATCATTTGCTTAAACTATTGTTTTAATATTCATTATTTCATTAAAGTCCTTTTGAAATAGTTCAGAAAACTGAGTAAAAGTCTTAAGGAATGAAAATGTCAATAAGGGGTGAGTTTAGAGGGTTGATCATGATCAGTCATTAAATGATAATAATTTTAATTTGTTGAAACAAATAATTTTTTGCATTTTTTTATAAAATGAACTAAATGACCGTACTCCCCTCCCCCCTCCACGTATTCCCTCCAGGCTTTATTAAATTATTCAATTACAGCACTCAATTGATTGTTAATTAATTTATAATTGTTTAAATAATTTTCAATTGTTTAAACAAATTAATTTCTTTAAAACCTTTATTTATTCTGTTTCAATAAAATATATTATTATTATAACTGGTTTATTCATCTCTAATTGCAAACAAATTTTCAATTGTTTACATATTTTTAATTTGTTTAAATAATTAAATTATTTTTTGCATTTTTTTTTTCCATAAAATATTTTATTACGACTATTGAGAGATTTGATGAAAAGCTGATTTTAAACAATTATAATTGTTTAAACAAATATTTGTTTAAATAATTAAATAATTTTTTGCATTTTTTTTTCCATAAAATATTTTATTACGGCTATTGAGAGATTTGATGAAAAGCTGATTTTAAACTATTTTAATTGTTTAAACAAATAAACAATCAATCACTAACTTTTTGTATCTCAATAAGATCGTAAAGTAATAAAATATTTTATGGAAAACGACAAAAGTGCAAAAAATTATTTGTTTAAACAAATTAAAATTATTTAAAATATTGAAAATAAGTTTCCAAATAGAGATGAATAAACCAGTTATAATTATTTAATAAATTATGCGAAAAACAACAAATTTCCAGGTAAATTTAATGAAAAATGGATTTTAAACAATTTTAGTTGTTTAAACAAATGAGCAGTACGTCAAGAACTTCTTTTGATCCTGCAGTTATTAAACATACAGTTGGCTATTGAAACAGAATAAATAAAGATTTTAAACAAATTAATTTGTTTAAACAATTTAAAATTGTTTAAACAATTAACAGTTATTAACAAAATCAACTCTCTCTCTCTCTCTCTCTTTCTCTCTCCTTTAAGCTACCTGTCATCCCAATTTTTAGAAATTCTTCAAGCTACCTGCCATCCCCAATTAGGATCAGGATCATTAGACGAAGAAAATTTTCTAATTATATACCTACCTTTCTTTTCTCTCTTACTTCAACTATTTTCAATCTCCCTCTCTCTCTCTATACCATTAAGAAATTCTTCAAGCTCCCTGCCATCCCCAATTAGGATCAGGATCATTAGACGAAGAAAATTTTCTAATTATATACCTACCTTTCTTTTCTCTCTCACTTCAACTACTTTCAATCTCCCTCTCTCTCTATACCATTAAACGTAACGCTTTTTTGCGTTACAAGCCCATAGCTAGCTGATTTCTTATATAGGAATATGTATTTTTTCTGTTCGAATAGTTAATACCTTTTAAAATTTTGCAAACAACTATTTAAAAGGTAATTTTATGCACAATTCAAATAACTTATTGCTATGCATGTGAAATTTATTCCCTTGAAAATGCAAACTGTCCAACAACCTGCACGAAAATTGCAAAATTCAAATAAATATTTGAAAGTGTAAAATATTTATTTAAAATATAAGAATATTAGGGTGGCCCAAAAAATTAAATTTTTATAAACCTTAACCCCTAATTTTGTTCTTTAGCGATAAATATGAGATACGTATTTTTTTTTTAATATTCACCCGTGCCGCAAAGCCATTGAAAATTATCATTGAATTACCATGAGAAAAAAGCACTTTTTCGTAAAGTTGGTATAAGATCGTGAAACATTAGCCTTATTCTTTCTGTAAACGATATGTCTGTTTATGAATGTCCAAATAATTAAAATCTGTTGTATATTTATTAAATACATTGTATTAACTATTTTTTATTTGGCTGTAAAAAACCCCATAAACGTACAAAAAGCTGAAATTTGTAAAAAGAAAATATTAATTATTATTTTCAAAAGTTTTCTTCTTCATTCATTGATATAATTGCCAAAAAATATATATTATCATTCATTTTTTAAAATGTTACATTATTTGTTTAAACAATTTATTGTTGTTATTTCCTTACTATCTGACAAACAAATCTAGCGTATTTGCAATTTTTTTTAACTTTCTAATTTTTGACGCTCATCAGACACATAAATATATTTTTTTCAAATTAAGACGTCAACCACTATTTAAACAAACTATTGTTGTTATTTATTAACTTTTTCAAAATACATTAAAAGATTTGCAGTTATATCTCAATTTTGGAGCTTTCTTTTCTTGTAAAAACCACATATTAAAAAACTTAATAAAACTATTATTCTAATTAACCATTGTTTAAACAAACTATTGTTGTTATTTATTCATTTTTTTTAAAAAAAGTTGTAGTTTTTTCTCAATTTTGCAACTTTTTTTTCTTAACACAACCACATATTAATAAAATTATTACTTTAAATATAATTTTAATGAATTATTGTTGTTATTTATTAACTTTTTCAATAATGCTTAAAAAGAGTTCTAGTTTTTTCTTAATTTTGAAACTTGCTATTCTTATGTCAACCATATATTAATAAAATTATTATTCTAACTATTATTTAAACAAATTATTGTTGTTATTTATTAACTTTTTTAAAAATGCTTAAAAAGAGTTTTAGTGTTTTCTTAATTTTGCAACTTGCTTTTCTTATATAAACCACATATTAATAAAATTAATAAAATTTTTATTTTAACTATTATTTATTTTATTTATTTATTTAAAAAGCTCAAAGTCCCTAGGGCAAATTTGCCCTCCAAGGAACAGTATACAATAATAAGCTTCAATTATTATTAAGTTACTATAACAAATGTTTACAATAAATAATAATAATAATAATACTGTGCAGAAATTAACTCAATGGTAATTACATGTGAAGTAGTAGGTTTTATTTGGTCATACGATCACTTAAATACATTCTTTTTTACAAATATAAAAACTGACGTTTCGACACTAGTTGTGTGCCTTTTTCAAAGTTTTAATCTTTAAAATATTTCCAGCACATATTTTAAAGATTGAAACTTTGAAAAAGGCACACAACTAGTGTCGAAACGTCAGTTTTTATATTTGTAAAAAAGAATGTATTTAAGTGATCGTATGACCAAATAAAACCTACTACTTCTAATGAATAATGACGATCAAATAAATTAACATAAAATTTCAAGTTGGTCCTTCCCAAATTTGGAAATTTTATTTCACTAGTAATTACATGTGTTAGTGATTTATACTTTCAACTTATATACCTGAGTATGTTCTCAAATCACTATCAGCAGTTACACTTCCCATCGTGCTCATAAACAAATTTTTATTGTTATTTATTAACTTTTTTCTACTTGCATCAGAAGAGTTGTATTTTTTGCTTAATTTTGCATCTTTACGTCCTAAGATAATAACAGGTGAAAAAGAATTTCTCAATTATTATCGTAAAAATCTTTTGAACAAATTGAAGTTGTTTATTAAATTTATAAGACCATAATATTTTCGGTGTATGCGTGTATATGCGTGTTAGCGTGTATTAACAAGCAAAAAAAATTTATTTTGTAATTTGTATAATACAGGGTCGGTTTTCAACAATCGGGATATTATTTTCTGTACTCAGAAATGATTTGTAAAATATATTAGTTCTGATCTTTTTTTATGCTCATTTTTTGATTATACTCTTCGATTTGTTGATATAAGAAAAGCAAGTTGCAAAATTAAGAAAACAATAAAACTCTTTTTAAGCATTATTGAAAAAGTTTATAAATAACAACAATAATTTCTTTAAATAATAGTTAAAGCAATAATTTTATTAATTTGTTTAAACAAATTATGTAACATTTTAAAAAATAAATAATTATATATATTTTTGACAATAATATCAATGAACGAAGAAAAAAGCATTAAAAATAATAATTAATATTTTTTTTTATAAATACTAGTTTTTTCTACTTTTATAAGGTTTTTTACAGCAACATAAAAAATAGTTAATATAATTTATTTAATAAATATACAACAGATTTTTATGGTTTGGACATTTAAAAACAGACATATCGTTTACAAAAAGAAAAAAGCTAATGTTTTTCGATCTTATACCAAATTTACGAAAAAATGAATTTTTCCTATCGGAATTCAATGGTAATTTTCGAGGGCTTTAAGGTACGGTTTAATATTAAAAAAGAAAAAAAAACTTATTTTATGTTTTTTTTTGCCAAACAACAAAGGAAATGTTTATAAAAATCGAATTTTTTGCTGGCCACCCTAAAAATATGTTTTTTAAATAAATTCTGTTAAAATATTAAAAAATATAATTAATATTTGACATTTTCTTGTTATTAAGATAATTAAAAATTTTTCACTTTCGTGCACTATGTTTCACAACCAGCACTTTCGAGGGAAAAAGCTTTATTATATAGTATTGGCAGTAAGTTAATTTAAATGTATATAAAATTACCTTTAAAATAAGCCCAAGAACGTTAAAAAATATTAATACCTATACAGAAAAAATATTAATATTAAGAAAACATCAAAAATTTAACTATTTTCGTGATATTTTATTTAAAAGTTAAAAGAACTCTATTGTTTAGAAATAATTATTTGCAGAATTCTAACAGGTATTTTGAAGAGAAAAAATTTTAATAAACATATTTTAGAAAATTAACGTTTTTTGCAGTCAAGAAAAAAGTTCCGTACCGACACAGAAAACTCATTTTAAAGACATCTTATAATGTACTCCCATGTAATTTCTAAAAAAATTGAGAATAGAAGACCACTTACTAAGCATAGTTCATGCATGCCATCTTCGTCTATTTTAAATTTTTGAGTGTAATTTTTGTCCTTGTTTGACTTACAACGATTTCCAGTTAATAAAAAAATTTAGATCTCTAATTTATTCAAACAGGACGTCAGTCAAAGCTCATGTGAATTTGCCGACACGTATTGTATCCCATGATTTTACAGAATATCAATATGGAAAAAAATTAATTTTGCAGAAAATCAAATATACAGAATATTAATATTACAGAATCATTATTTAAACGAAGATTAATTTTACCGAAAGTCATTTTGGCCGAATCTTAATTTATGCGAATTCAATTTTAATAGAGTATTAATTTTTAAGTATATTAATTTTGCAGAATCTAAATTTTGCAGAATGCTAATGTTACAGAATATCAATTCTACAAAATATTAATTTGTCCAAATATTAATTTTGCAGAAAATCAAATGCACCAAATATTAATATTGCAGAATGTAAATTTTGTCGAACATTAATTTTGCAGAAAATCGATATTCTTTTATGTTTATTTTCTGTAAAATTAAGGTTCTACCAAAAACAAATTTTATCTGGTCATTACTCTAACAAATTTGCTTTAGAACATTTTTTTCTTCTCATTTCTAATGTCAAAAAGACAAATATATGCAACAAATTTACCCTACTTAGGCTTTATAAGTTTTCAATTATTTCGGCAGCTTCAGAGAATGATTGTAAATCTGTACTAGAGACTGTACTGTTATCAAACTTTTGATTGTCAAGACCATATGGTTAAAAATCCGTACAAACACTTATAGCAGTGCCATCACGGTCTCTCTTGATATTCAACTGATAATTGTTCAGATCTAAGTCCTGTACCATTTTCTTCGATGAAAATTGTCCAAGTAAGTTTATCTGGCTTACTAAGTTATCACTCCTCGTTGTAAGACACTATACAAAATAGAAAACTCATAAAGATAAAGCATAAAAAAAATTTCTAATCAAAAGTTAAACAACAGCTAGTGGGCACGCAGAAAAAACTACATATTTTTATTGTTTCAATGTTACAGATTTTAAGAGTTAAGGAAATTGTCAACGAAAACAACTAGAAGTTCGGAAGGAAAAAAGTTTTAAGAACTTCTGACCCCAAGAAATGGTTACGCAAGTTTCAAATAAAAACTTTCTAAAGTTTCCAACGAAACCATGCTTAAAAATTCGAACACATTTCGTATTTCTAAAATTTCCCGAAAAAGTCTGGAACACTGTCCGGTATTTGTCATCCGAAATTAATCCGGTTTTGTGCGAAAATAGTCCGAATTTTGTCCAAAATTTATCCGGTAAAAACGGAAATTTGTCTGGTCGAATACACTGAAAAAAAAACTATTTAAGGTTTACTTGAGTTAAATGTAATTTTTACTTTTTTACTCAAGCAATGAAAAAAAATCAAAAATTGCTGTGAAACCAGGCAAATTTTACTTTGTTTATAAAGAAAAAAAAACAATTGACACTTTTGAAGCAAAATTTGACGTTTATGTGCCAAACTGTTAAAATTAAATTTTTAATACATTCCAGAAGATTTAATAGTGGAAGAATAAGTAAAAGTGAGTAAAAACGTTAATTGCATATTAATTTATTGTTTATTTCTTTTAATTAACTCAAACATTGTTTTAAAGTACAATATGTCAAATTTGTTTTAAAAGTGACATTTTGTTTTCCTTAAAAAACAAAGTAAGTTTTACTTTTTTTTGCACTGCTTGAGTTATAAAGTAAATTTTACTTGACAACTCAAGCAAATATTCCATTGTTTTTTTTTCAGTGTATACGTTAATAAAATCCGAAATTTATCTGGTTTTATCCGTATAAAGTCCGAATTTTATCCGAAAATTGTGCAAAAAATTTGAAATCCTGTCCGGTATTTGTCATCCGAAATTAATCTGGCTTTGTCCAAATTTTGTCCGACATTAATCCTGTAGCAACCGAAATTGTTTACAACAATTTTAATTATTTTATTCTTGACTTATATATTTATATTAAGCTAAGAATAGCAACACCTAAACAATTAAAACTATCTAACGAATTAAAAATCGCACGACATTGGGATTCGGTCCCGTGTCCCTTCAGACGCAAGTTCGACGCTCAAACCTTCCATACACGATACACGATACGAAACTGTTCCGCAGTAAACAAGAATTTGTCCGAAATAATCTAAAATCGATCCGAAATAAAAATCATATTCAAGTAAATTAGAAAATTGGTTTGGTGGATCCGAAAATAGTCAGTCAATAAGCAAGAATCCGGAATTTGTCCATAGAAATCCGAAATCAATCTGAAATAATGATTTCAGATCAAAGACAAAATGGAAATTCGTCCGGTGGAATCCGAAAAAACTTCCAGCGAATTTTGAAATCCACATTTTGTACTTAGGAATTGTGAATCAGTAGGGGAGAGTCGCTAGTTGTGAGACGGGTTTTATTTTTGACCTATAAATTGGAAATAGGCAAACGAAATCGTAAATAAAATACACCGTTCAAAAAGTAACTTAAATACGCAACTTTTATTCATAGAAAGTGTAGTGTTCAGATGAACTTGAAAAATTTTATGATCAATTTTCCGAGCACATCTTTTTAGTCAAAAAAAAAAAGGTGTCCAGTTGTGAGACACTTATAAAAAAATGCTAAAATTTAACAAATTTGGCATGAAACATTATGTTTAATATAAATAACTAAATATATTGATAATACATATTATTATATACTTAATAAAAATATTTATTCTTTAAAATATGACTATCAGTTTTCTTCATCGAAATCGCTGTCGCAATGTAGGCAAATGAAATAACTTGTGCGCATGTTCCCACACTTTAAATAATTGTTGTGTTATCAAATGTACGTAACGAACTAAACTGAACAGAGCTCTTTATGCTGCATAACGAAAAATATAGGCTATTCCAGATGGGCGACGCCACCGTCTCACAACTGGTGACTTGCTGTGTCTCACAACCGGAATTTGGCGCTATTTTGAAAAAGGAAAAAAAAATATTTCCAACTGTAGATTGAAACAATGCAATATTGCATTACAAAATAGAAGAAAAATACTAAATAAAAATGCATAACATATAGCTTTTCCAATTAATTAACTTAAAAAAAAAGTACTTTGCACGTATTGAAAAAAAGTTTTTTTGTCGATTTTCACACACAGTGTTAGCATCTTACACAAACAATACATATATCCGCTTCGGTGTACACGCAAAAGCTGGCTCGTATAAAAAGAAATGTTTTTAAGTATACCAATCAGCCTTTTTATATTTCGTGTTAAAAAAAATGGACTGTCTCACAACTGGAGCCGTCTCACAACTGGCGACTCTCCCCTACAAAATAAAAATTTCAGATCAAATACAGAACAAAAATTTGTGGAATCCGAAATGAGTCCAGCGAATTTTGGATTCCGAAATTTGTCCGAAGAAATCCGAAATCAGTTCGAATTAAAAAATTTCAGATCAAATACAAATCGAAATTTTGTCCGGTGGAATTCAAAAAGATTCCGGCGAATTTTTCAATCCGACATTTCTGTGAAGAAATTCAAAATCAATAAAAAAAATCAGATTAAAGAATAAACGGAAATATGTCCGGTGAAAGCAAATTTCTTTTTTTATAGATATGATTTTTATTTTGGACTGATTCCGGATTTCTTTGATCAAATTTCGGATTTCAAATTTTTCCAGACTCTTTTTTAGAATCCACCGGACAAATTTCCGTTTTTCTTTGACCTGGAATTTTTTTCGGAGTGATTTCGCATTTCATCGGACAATTTTTGGATTTCAAAAATTCGTGGGACTCTGTTCGAATTCTTTTGGATTGATTTCCGTTTTGTTTTTGATTTGAGATTTTTATTTCAGACAAATTTTTGACTGTTAATTTTTTTCGTACAACTTTCGGACTTTACCGGATTAATTTCAGACTAATTTCGGAATAGCTTCGGACAAATCGGATTAATTAGTCCAAAATTTGTCCGAAATTTCAAGCATGAAAGATTCTGCTTACTTTAAAGTTTAGTTTCTGCAAGTTTTCAAGGATAGTTTCTGAAATTTATTAAAGGAAGATTTTGAAAGTTTCTTAGAGAAGCTTTTGCAAGTTTCCAAGAAAAGCTTATAGAATTTTGAAAGTTCAGAACGAAAATTTATGCAAGTTTGCAAGGAAATCATTTTCTTACTTTGAAGGTAAGTTCCAGCAAGTATTCAAGGATAGATATTGATACCGCGCAACAAAAGCTTTTGTAAGTTACCAAGAATAGCTTTTTGGTAACTTCAAACGAAAAATTTTGCAAGTTTTCAATGAAAATGTATGGAAGTTATCGAAGGAACCTTACGAAAGTTTTACAGAAAAGCATTTGCAGGTTCCAACGAAAGGTTTTGCAAGTTTTCAGAAAAAGCTTTCAGAAGTTTCCAGCGAAAGCTTCTGCTTATTTTGAAGGTACTAAAAGTACTTACTTGAAGCTTCTACGATTTTCCATGGAAACACTTTGGAAGTTTGCAGGGAAAGCCTCTGGATGTTCCTGTCTCGTAGTTATTTTTTGAAAAATTTTGTAATTTTCATTAAAAAGTCCTGGACGTGGAAATTTATGAATCGTATCTGCGTCTTATTTAATTCATAAATGTATAAATATATATATATTTAACACAGTATTATCAGTGTAATTTAATTTCTGCTTTTTAAATATTAAATAATTTATAAAAGAGATAAGGCAAAGAATAAATTTATTTTGTCTCCTTTTTTATTAAAACTTTCATAGCATTATGTATATAACGTTCAATTTTGAGTATAATAGATATAGATTATTTACCTTAATTTGCGTTGCTGCCGAAGATTTTGTTTAAAATTTTAATAATAGTCTTCTTACGATCAATTTAATCCGTTTCCACCTTGTTGACCAAAGTCATGACGCATAATTTTCCATCAAAATATGGAAGGCAAATACATTTTTGGTCAATCGTTTCTGGTAAAATTGCTTGAATATTTTCTGAGTTGCGCATAATGAAGCAAAATTTAGAAGTTGAATAATTTTCAAATTTGCACAGTTCTTCATGTACTTTCTCCAATTTGTAGCCAATAATAACTTGTTAGCTTTTGTTATCCAGTTTGGAAACTCGAAGAAGAGATATCATTGATAAAAAATTACCCTCTTTAGTTCTTATAACACAATTGACTCTTTTTATTAATTTTTTATAAGAACTAGTATGAAAAAGTGTATGGGTAAAGATGAATCGGCCATAAGTTCTTGCATCAATTTTAACCTGTTGTCCAAGAAGTTGTTCAATCAGTATTTTCTGAAAGTCTGTTAATGTATAATTTTGACCAGGTCCAAAGGCAATTAAATGTTCATCATACTGTATAGCATTTTTTACTCCAAGTTCTTTCGATGCCAGTAGGATATAAAGTATATGCGGAGATTTTGAGGAGGAGGTTGGAGGAAAAGGTGGAGGAGTTAGGGTGTATACCACACAATCAGATAGGCTTTAGGAAAGGGATGGGAACGATGGACAACGTGTATGTGATGAATTTTATAATCAATAGAAATCTAAGAAGGAAAAAGGGAAAGTTAATTGCGCTTTTTGTGGACTTCAAGGCGGCTTTTCCGTCAGTGAATAGGCGGATACTCTAAAGGGTATTAAAGGAGAGGGGAATAGAAGAAGGAATAATAGAAAGGATAAAAGAGGTGTATGAAGACACGAGGGTAAGAGTGAAGGCGGGAGGGAGACTAGGAAAAGAATTTTGGTTAGGTAGGGGATTGCTGCAGGGATGTCCGTTAAGCCCTCTGCTATTCAATCTGCTGATGGCAGACCTAGAGGAGAAGATGTGGAAAAGAGGTAAAGGGGGAGTAGTTATTGGAAACATAAAGATCTATACCCTAGCATATGCGGATGATGTGGTGTTGTTGGCAGAGGAAGAAAGTGGTATGAGAATGATGATGAGAGAGTTTGAGAAATACGTGAGAGAAAAAGATTTGTGGATGAATGTAGAGAAAACAAAAATGGTGAGATTCAGGAAGAGAGTGGACGGAGTGGATGAAGTTTGGAGATTGAATGGAAAGGTGGTGGAAGAGGGGATAGAATTTTGCTACTTGGGTTACTGGTTTGAGAGAAATGGGGGAGGAAGGTTGAATGTAAGGAAAAGGATAGAGAGAGCAAGCAAAGTGTTGGGGGTAGTGTGAAGGATACGAAAGAGAAGATTTGCGAACGACTGGAAGAAGAGAGTGTGGCTATTTGATATGCTGGTATGGTCGGTGTTGAGCTATGGGGTGGAAGTATGGGGATGGAGAGAGGAAGTGAATGTGGAACGGATGCATGATAAATTCCTAAGGTGGACGATGGGAGTGAGTTGGAATTGCCCAGGGTATATGTTAAGGGAGGAGTTAGGAAGAGAGGGAATGATTATAAGACAGAGGAAAAGAGCGTGGGGGATGGAAGAGAAGTTGAAACAAGGAAAAGGAAGTAGTATCGCGCAGCTGTGCTGGAAGCAGATAAAGGATAGAGCGGACAGGGGCGATAGTAGTATGTCGAATTGGGAGGAGAGGAGGCAAAAAGCACTCAAAGAAGGGTTAAAGTCAGGAGAAGGAATAGGGGGTTGGGAGGATATAGAGAAAAGAATGAAAAGGAAGAAACGGGAGGAGAGGTGGAGAAGGATAACGGAATCAAAATACAACAGGTGGTATAGAATGATAAAAGGAGAGGAAACGCCGGAGTATTTAAGGAGAAAGGAAAAAGAGTGTAAATGGAATTGGGTGATTAGATTTAGGATGGGAGAAGGGATGAATGAATGCAAATACTGGAAGGTAGAAGAGGACAGAAAATGCAGAGTGTTTATGTACGAGGTTGAGGACTGGGCGCATGTTTTGGATGGATGTATGGTGGATGAGGATGTGAATAGAGGGATAGGGGAGAGAGTGTGTGAGATTTTGGATGAGAGTGGAAAGGGAGAAAAATGGATGAGAGAGTTGGAAGGCAAAAGAGAAAAAACAGTGTAAGCGGCGGATAGGAAAAGAAACCTAAAACATAAAGTAAATGTGGAAACGAAAAATGAAAATAAGGTAATAGGAAACGGAAGCCCTCGCACTGGCACTGGCACTAAGGATAGGGAAAGCGAAATTGAAAATGTACAAATTTTAGAAATTAAGCGATTTTGTAATAGATATAAGTAAGAAATTAGATTTAAGTCGGATGGAAGAGAGGAGAAAAGCGTGTATGTAATAGAACTGTAAAGGGAGCGGTGGCCCTCGAACCCGTAAGGGAGAGTAAATAAACTATATACTCCAAGTTCTTTCATTAATGACTGGAATAGGGCTTTTCCTTTTAAGCTGCATTCTGGTTTGTTAAATACAGATGAAGATAATTTAACGTGTTTTAATCTGGTATAAGACTTTAGAATTTGATCTGGAACAAATTGAGTCCCCTTAAACAAATCCTTCAACACTCCATTATAATCTTCGTACGAAAATATTGACCATGCCCACAGAGCTCCGAAGTTTCTTATACTCTGTGGAACGTGTAACAGCATGTGGACATTGTAACTCATAAAATCTTTTCCGTATAAAGATTCTATTTTCAGTACAAATTTTTTGAGTGCTTCGCTTGCTGACACAAAATCAGATTCTGAAATTTCCGTCTTCATAAAGATCTGAATGCTGTATACAAAGAGAAACCAATGATTATAATACCTGGCTGGTAAAATGCCTTTGTAACACACCAAAGAGTAATAAAGTAGAAAAGATTTCAATTCAGATGCTTTATATGCGGGGTATTCTTTAATAGATTGTGGAAGACGTGTAATTTCAGTCGGTGGTTTTATACTCAGCAAACGATTATCAATTTCTTTAATTTTCCTTCCAAGGTACCATGGCTAATCGTGATGCTTGGAATCAAACCTATAAACATTGCAGTCACACCCTCAAAAACATTATGCAAAGCCTCTGGAGGAAAGGAATGAATGATATGGAAAATTGGCAAATCTAATACTATTGAAGGTCCCTTAACTCCATTGACGTCGGTGTCTTTTTTTTGCTTTGAAACCTTCTCCATGTCAGTTATGTGTTGTTCATAGGTACGATCCTGCTGTTTATCACCACAGTACACCCTATGAAATCCATTTCCGTACGGTAACTGAGTTCCAGGATGGAGGCAAAAAGTACATCCATGTGAACCGTTGTATTGCTTCAGGTTTTGAACGGCACATCTTGCAGGTGAATCAAGTGGTGCTAGTAGTGCATGAACTTCAATTGTTATTGGTTCTTTATGTACAAAAAGTTGTACTTTTAAAACCAGTTTCGTGTAACTCAGTCAATTCCTTGATAAACGGTTTCAGATAAAAATTCATTGGTGGCTTCTCTCAGGCTAACCAAACTCCGCATCAAATCAAGTTTCGCTTCCTTAGTCGGTACGGTAATTCATTTATTTGTACCAAAATAGGCCAAATAGATTGCTTAGACGAATTAAAAGTCTTCATTCCATCCGTATTCCACTGCAGAGTGATATCAAAGTCTTCAATAATCTTTTTCTCTCTTAAAATCCGATACATTTTTCCGTTGATAGCATCTGATTCTTTTAAATCTTCTTTTCTAAAATTTTCAAAGTATTTGCTTTGCACCAATTGAATTAATTGCTCTTTCAGTGGAGCGTAAAGAAAATAATAACCATCTTTCCTTTTTTCAGACTTTTTAAATTCAACTCCGCATTTTTCACACCTTGTGATTTCAGAATCTTTAAAATTTAAAAAGACAATACAATCTTTGCAATAATAATACTCCTCAACGCTGGGATTAGGAAAAGATTTATAAAAACGATATTTCGAACCGTGAACATCAACAAGTAAATGGCAATCGATAATTTTAAGATTACTTTCCAATGCACTGTCACTAAATTTATGACGAAGAGCTTGGGCCAGTAATATTAATTCACTTTCTTCTTTAGTCAGAGGACAGTTCTCGTACATAGGAATTCTGACCTAAAAAATATAAAAAATTGTTTAAGAATCCAGAATATAACAAAATTTTAATAAAATATAAATATCAAAGTCAAGAAAAAAAATGTATTTCCTTGAAAACAAGAAGATTGCAAATTATTGGAAAGCAATATATAAATTAAATTAAAAAAAAACTTATAAAATTAAATTCAATAATAAGTCATTAACCAATTTAATTTCGAAAATACAATAAAAAGTGACCCCTGAAATCATAAAAATTCTAAATATCGAGCTGGAAATTTTTTATCGAATCAAAATTTCATTTATCTATAATTGATCTGCCATTTAAAACTTTAATAACCGGTAGCAAAATTCACGACAGAAAACTAGAAATTCCTAGATGTTCAATTTAAATGAATTTTAATTATTTCTAAGTGTTATTCCGTAATAATAGACGCAATATTAAAATTTTTAAAACCCAGTGTTGTATTTAACCTTAACATCCTGGAAACATTTAGAGATTCAAATTCATTGGTTTACAGTTAGTTCTAATCTTTATTCCGCCATAATTGATAATGTATTTTGAAGTTTAGACAAATGAATTTGCTATTAACATCCAGAAAACTCTAATTATCGAGTAACTCGAGTTATTGCTACGAAGTTAGCTCAGTAGCTTGCTTGGTTCGCGCCCAATAACCTCGGTTTTTTTATGGCTCATAAAATAGTTTCAGTGGAAGTTGAAATAAGTTTAAATATTCGCTGGGATATACGACCATTTCGAGATTCGCCCATTTCGAAATTTGACCACTTCAATATTCGAACATTTGAAGATTTTTTTTTTTGAGAATCGGACATCTAAAAATTGGACCGCTTGGATATTCGACCAATTAGATTTTCAACAATCTGGATATTGGACCATTTGGAGATTCAGCCATTTAGAGATTCGATCACTAGGATATTCGACCGCTATGATATTCGATCATTTTAAAATTCAGCCATTTGGAGATTCGACCATGAGGAGATTCGGCCATTTAGGATTTCGTCCACGGGGATATTCGATCAATTCGAGAGTCACCTTTTTCGAAATTTGACAACTTCAATTTTCGACAATTTGAAGACTCGTTCTTATGGAGAATCAGACATCTTAAGATTGAACCGCTTGGATATTAGACCAATTAGATTTTCAACAATCTGGATATTCGACCATTTGGAGATTCAGCCATTTAGAAAATCGGCCATTTAGAGATTCGACAACTAGGATATTCGACCGCTAGCATATTCGATCATTTTGAGATTCAGCTTTTTCGTCCGCTAGGATATTCGATTATTTCGAGATTCGCCTATTTCAAAATTTGACAACTTCAATATTCGACCATTTGAAGATTCGTTGTTTTGGAGAATCGGACATCTAAAGATTGGACCGCTTGGATATTCGACCAATTAGATTTTCAACAATCAGGATATTCGACCATTTGGAGATTCAGCCATTTAGAAAATCGGCCATTCAGAGATTCGACCACTAGGATATTCGACCGCTAGAATATTCCATCATTTTAAGATTCATCCATTTAGAGATTCAAACACTAGGATATTCGACCCCTAGGATATTCGACCAATTTGAGATTCAGCTATTTGGAGATTCGACCATTTAAAGATTCGATCGCTAGGATATTCGGTCATTTTGAGATTGAGCCATTTGGAGTTTCGACCATTTAGAGAATCGGACCATTTGGATATTCAACAGCTTAAATATTCGAGCACTTGGTGATTTGATCATTTCGTGATTCGACGGCTGGGATATTCGACCACTACAATTTCCAATCATTTTGAGATTTAGCCATTTAAAGATTCGACCATTTAGAGAATCGGACATTAATAGATTGGACCTCTTGGATATTCGACCCACTGGATTTTCAACCATTTGGAGAAAAGGCATTTAATGATTTGACGGCTAGTATATTCGACAACATGAATAATCGACCATTTGGAGTTTCTGACATTTTGAGAATCGGACATTTAGGGTTTCGTCCACTAGGATATTCGACCATTTCGAAACTTGACCACTTATATATTCGACCATGTGAAAATTCGTTTTTTAAGAGAATTCGACATTTAGAGATTGGACCGCTTGGTTATTCGACCAATTGGATATTGAATTTTCTCGATATGCGACCATTTGGAGATTTGACCATTTAGAAAATCGTCTATTTAGAGATTCGACCACTTGGACATTTGACCACCTGCATATTCGACCATTTCGATATTTGACCACTTATATATTCGACCATTTAATAATTCGTTTTTCTGGAGAATCGGATATTCAGAGATTGGACCGCTTTGATATTTTTTTATTCCGCCGTAATACACAAGATATTTCGAATATAAAAAAGTTTTAATAGATTTTGTCGATAAAATGCGGGAAACATCTACACATAGCTAATTTGAATGATTTTTAATTGGTCCTGAATTTATTTCTCCTTAGTTCTAGCTAAATTTTGCATATAAAATGTTCGAAAAAACTTATTGTTAAAATCTAGAAACCTTTAGATTTTTTTTTAATAATTTTTAATTAATTCTGAATATTATTCCGCCATGATTGACAGGATATTTTGAATTTGCGAAAACCATTTTTCGATTTTGTGCCAGAATACGGGAAACTCTTGTTCAGTTTGAATGATTTTAAATTAATTCTCAATTTTATTTCGCCTGAACAGATACCGTATTTTAAAAGTTTTAAACTAGTATTATATTTGTTCTTACAAACGAGGAAATTCGAGTTATGCGGATTGAATAAATTTTTAATTATTTTTTAATTGTATTCTGCCACAATTCACACGAAATTTTATATTTTACAAACTGGCAATATATTTTTTGTTTGAAACTTCGAAATCCCTACATAACAAATTTGAATTTTTAATTAATTTTAAATTTATTCCGCGGCAATTCACACGCTGTTTTGACTTTAAAAAACTGGTAATAGATTTATTGTTAAAATCCAGAAAACCTCTGCATATCTTGTTTTAATAATTTTTAATTAACGTTGAGTATTATTCCGTCACGGTTTACAGGTTATTTTGAATTGCAAAAACAGGTATTAGATTTTGTGCCAGAATACTGGAAACCCTGTTTATCCAGTTTAAATTATTTGAATGTATTTCTCAATTTTATTCTGACACAGCTTGTGCGATATTTTATATTCTTTAAACTATTATTAGATTTTTTCTTAAAATAGAGAAAACTTGAGTTTTCTAGGTTGAAAAATTTTTAAATACTTTTTAATTTTTTTCCCACATAATTCATAGGATATTTTGAATTTTAAAAACTGTCAATATATTTTGTCGTTAAAATGCGGGAAACTTTTACATAGTGAATTTGACTTATTTTTAACTATCCCTGAATTTATTCTGCCGTAATTCTAGCGATATTTTGAATTTTAAAACTGGTAATAGATTTTTTTAAAATCCAGAGAAGCTCTAGATATCCTGTTTTAATAATTTTTAATGAATTCTGAATATTATTTTGCCATGATTGACAGGATATTTTATGTTGCTAAAACCAGTATTCGATTTTGTACCGGAATACTGGAGACCCTGTTTATCGAGTTCAAATGAGTTTAAAATATTTCTTAATTTTGTTCCACGTAATTGACATGATATTTTGAATTTTAAAAACTGACAATAGATTTCGTTCAAAATTTGACGTTAAAATTAGAAAAGCCTCTAGATAGCTAGATTCCATTCTACAGAATTTCATAAGGTAGAATTTTTTTGTAGCCGAAATTTCAAATTTTCGAACTTGTTTTCAATCGAATTTAAATGAATTCGAATTTTTACCTAACAGAATGTTTAGGTCACCAAATTCATATTTAACAGAATTTTTATTTAAAAGAATTCCAATTTAAACGAATTTTAATTTAGAAAATTTTTCATTTTACAGAATTTTAAATTAGTCGAATTTTTAAATGCCAAAATATTCATTTGACCGAATCTTCATTTGTGCGAAATTTTAATAGAACGAATTGACATTTGATAGAAAACTTAAATAGCAGAATGTTCATTTGTACGAAATGAATATTCTGGCATTTAAAAATTCAATTAATTTAAAATTCTGTAAAATGAAAAATTTTCTAAATTAAAATTCGTTTAAATTGGAATTCTTTTAAATAAAAATTCTGTTAAATATGAATTTGGTGACCTAAACATTCAGTTAGGTAAAAATTCGAATTCATTTAAATTCGATTGAAAACAAGTTCGAAAATTTGAAATTTCGGCTACAAAAAAATTCTACCTTATGAAATTCTATAAAATGGAATTTCTAAATAATAAATTTTAGAACTTAATTATGCGTCCCGTAAAAACCGGTATTCGATTTGGCGCAAAAACCCTGAAAATATTAGTTATCCAGTTTGAATAAACTAGACTAGATGTTCAATGACTAGTGGAAAATCCGTAGTAGAAAAATTTTGTTGTGCTAGATAGCAGCGTTAGATATAATGTAATTTCGTATGCAATCTAGCTCATCCAGCTAGAGCAAAGACATTTTTCTTTCAGGGATGCTTTTGGTTTTTTTTAATATATTTAAATAATTCAATTTATTTTTTAAATCGGTTTTAACAGTTTCTACTTTTATTGATACCGAATTATTAATTTGGAGAGTGCAATACCTCATTTTCTACCGCATAGTCTTCAGCTGTAATTGCAAAGACTGGATCTGCTGAATGAAATATGTCTTCCTCGACGAAAGAAAATTCTTCTGAATTTAAATTTATGTTGTGTGTTATGCTTCTTGAATCTGTCTCATGAATTGCAAAATTTGAGTTCGTTGAATTATATGTCTCCTCACTATCGCAATAAAATCTTTCAGTCCTTGGATTTATTTCAATTGGAATGTTGACTGAATGATCCTGTTGAATTTCACGTTCTCTGTCATTTATTTTAAATGCATTCATTAGCAATTCGGAGTTAAAATCATTCATCTATAACCTAGAAAATTAAAAAAATTTGAAGTTTTTGCAAAAAGACATTTAGACATTTACACTAATTTTTGTTAAAAGTAATGACTGATGGTATCTTTATAAATCGCAACAATAAGCTTTTATCACTCACCTCAAGATCCAAATGTAGAGAAGATTCACTTGGCTGTAGTTTTAATTTTTTTTTACGAGACCGAATTGTAGATTCAGGAATACCGTCAAAATTTTCTTTAATGTACCTTTTTATAAGGTCCTCTTTTACTCATTTATTTGATTTAATGGGTTGTCTTATAAATTTAACCCAAAAATTAAATCTTCATACACTATACTCACTTAATTTTTTTATGATTAACATAATAAATTATTAAAATGTTTTAACACAAAAATTGCACAAAAATATAAAATCAGATTCTGTTTCGTCTCTATGGTAACGATAACTACAATCACTTTTTTGCGGAATTCATTAATTTAAGATAAAGATGGCTATTGTTTTAACTATGAACGTAATTACTTATGCAAACAAATGGTTCCGTTATTTGTTTCATTCAAAATCACTTTAACCTTTACCTATTTTCAGCTAGTACTGTAAAAACTGTCAATCTTTATAAATGTCAAAGAATAGTGGTATTCAAAATCTTATAAAATACAACTTTTAAGGATTTTGTTGTGCGTAAAATATCAGTGAATATGGAGAATATAAACGATTCGATGGCAATTCTTTTCCAATTCGTAGGTGAAAATAGTGATCTAAAAGTTGGATTCCAAGCATTTCTAACCCAAGATCCCACAGAGGAAGAAATTATGCAAAACATCCGCGAAGAAAAGACGATTGCTGTAAAATGTCCGTTATGTGAGATAGGCCCAGCTAGTAAAATGAAAAATTGGTTAAAAACTTCGACAGAATTCTAGTTTAGAGTCGGTAAAATCATCGCTTTTGGTGGTAAGATATATATGTATAATAAATCAAATATTCATATGTAGGGGAGAGCGGGGCAATCCGAACCGGCGGGTAATTCGGCTCATTAGCGATTTCACGCCTTAATTAGAATCTAGGAGGGAAAGGTCGCTATAGAATATAGGTCTCAACATTTTAGTTAGGTAAACGAAATTTAGTGTAATTCTATTGATTCAGCCTCGTGTCAAGTAGAGTATTATGTTTTTATGCGTCGCGCGTACACTTTTTACTTACAAACTTTTACGTTTTTAGTACATTAATTTACGAGCCTAATTTTTTTGGGTAAGTTTTTTTTATGCTCTCAGGTGTGCTCTTTCGATACACCTATGCTATTTTATTTATATGTATCAAATGTGACTTGTATTTGTTTTAAAGTGCCAAAAGTCAGGGTGGGGTAAATGGGCTCACGCGACGGTTAATCATCTTATCCAAAAATACTTTGTCTTGATCCGCCCCTGCTTAATTATGATAAGAATATGACTACTTTTAATAATTACCAATAATGAGTGTACTAACTTTTTTATTTTTTATAAAAAAATAAAAAAAAGTAAGGTCTAATGAATTTTCTTTAATTTTAGGGGCCCCAGTCCCCCCCCCCCAAATTTTGACCTTGATCCATCACTACATAATTATAATAAGAATATAGGTACTTTTCATATTTACAAAATAAAGGTTATTGAACTTTTTTATTTTTCGTAAAAAATAAAATTCGCCGAATTGCCCCACAGGGTGAGCCGATTTACCTGCCAAATTTGCAGTTTGAGAATTTGGTATATCTGCATTCAAAATTATCTAGAGCTAAAACTATAAAAGATAAATCAAAAAGTCCTTGCAAATTTGAAAGTGCAAATGATAGGCTACTAAATGATATATCCATGTTTGGATTTAAAAAATAATTTCCTAACTTTTTTCCTGTCTGACCAAAAGTGAGCCGAATAGCCTCGGTCTCCCCTATTCTATATAGTATAATTTATTTTTAATATATGAATTTTATTAAATCATTCTTTTTGCTTAAAAGTATTTTTTAGTTTTATGTATTTTCTGCTTTTTGATCTGTATACACAAGAATATATTGCAGTTGCGTGAAAAGAAATCTGAGTGTTAAAGTTTTGAAAAAGCTAAAAAAAAATTAGAAACAAGTAACATGAAAAATTAATTTTTTTATTTTTACTACAATTATTTTGCAAAAAAAGTTTTTGAATTTTTTTCAGCAGATATATTACTATGGAGTACTTAATTATTGTATTTTCATTATTTAAATTTATAAATAAAGTTCAAAATACTTGTAATTGTAGAATATAAAGACATGTGCACAAAAAAGTTGAACTTGAGCAATTACAATACGCTGGAACCATCTCGAAGCATGAGAAAAAATCGACATTTAAAAAAATTTAATTCTTTTTTAACACCCAGCCAAGAAAAAGAAAACAAGAAAAATAAGGTCTCTTTTCTTATTAATAACAAAAATAGAATTTTAATAAATATATTTTAAAATATTATATTATTTGATTGGAAAAAAGTTAGTTGAAACCTCTTTGAAGTTTGTCGAAAATAAACTCTTTAGCTTGAGAAAATGGGCCCTATTGATTTTAACAGAAAATTTTCCGTAGCAAATGTTATATTGTTTAACCTGTGATAATACTATTTTGTACTCCTACTAAAATAAAATGTTTTTACGTTCTAACTATTAAATATTTGATTTTAATGAATTAATTATATCCTTTAATATTATTTATTTTATTTATTAAAATCAAAATAATTTAATATTAATAATTTAAGATAATTTAAATATGTTATGAATTTTATTAATTCTTGTAACCGGATAAACAATATACCCACCTTTATCATTAAATCATCATATATGATGATTTATCATATCATCCGTCATTAACTGGAAAGCCTTGTAACGCAAACAAGGACAAGAATTGCCCTCCAAAATTGAAATTAGATGAAAACTGCGTGAATTCTATGCTTAGTAAGTGACCTTATATTCTCACGTTTCTTGGAAATTACATTTGCAGTAAATTCTAAGATATATCTTGAAAATCCTATTTTTGTAAAAAAATAAGTTTGTATGAGAAGCATGAAAAATTTTTCAATTTCAGTTGATTCATTAGAACTAAATCAAAGTTTATTAAAAATTGTTTTATTTGTTTGAATTTTTAAAAGCCTATCAGATTTCTTACCAGAGACGCCTAAAACCTTTGAATATCCAGTTTAATAAAATTTAGATAGTTTTTTAAAAAATTTATCCCCTATCTTCAGTTTTTAAAAACTGAATTCAGATTCATTATCAGTGTCCCAAAAGACATTTGCAGACGCATGAATATGTCCTAAATCTCATTAGTTCGAACTTTCAATTGGCAGAATTTCATTAAACCGGACTTTCATAAAATCAAATGTTTATTATATAGAATTTGTTTTCAATCAAATGTCAATTAATCCGAATTTTTATTAAGTAGAATTTTCGAGTTACCAAACTCATATTTAACATAAATATCACTTTACAGAATTTCTGTTTAACAGAATGTTAACTTAGCAGAATTTTTAAGTGGCAAAATGTCCATTTGACCGAATTTTGATTTACACGAAGTAATACTTCATAGAATCCTTAAAATGACGAAGTTTCATTTTGCCGAAACAGCAAATGTCCGAATAAAAGATGCGTCAGAAATATTTTAGAGCGAATTTGAAAATTAACCAATCAGAAATTATCAACAAAATTGTGATTGGTTAATTTTCAAATTCGCGCCAAAGTCTTTCTAGCACATGTTAATTCGGACATCTGCTATTTCGGCCAATAAAACTTCAGCGTTTTGAGCATTCTATAAAGTATTACTTCGTGTAAATCAAAATTCGGACAAATGAAAATTCGGTCAAATGGATATTCTGTCACTTGAGAATTCGGCTAAGTTACCATTCTGTTAAACAGAAATCCTATAAAGTAAGATTTATGTTAAGTATGAGTTTGGTAACTTGAAAATTCTAATTAGTAAAAATTCGGATTAATTGGCATTCGATTGAAAAAAAAGTCTATAAAATAAACATTCGACTTGATGAAAGTTCTGTTTAATGAAATTCTGCCAATTGAAAGTTCGACTAATGAGTTTTAAAACATATTCATGCGTCTCGACACGTGAATACGAAGTTCTATAAAAATCCAAAAATCAACAGTTAACTTTTTAGTTACCTTCGATTTATAGGTTAAGTTATCCATAAAAAGCGTAAATCTTTTTTTACGCTACTTTCTGAAAGTGCTAGATTTTTTTCAAGAGTGCAAAAATTTTTAATTTTGTCATACGGCGTAATAGGTTTCTAGTCTGAAAGGAAATTAATTAATGCATATAAAAAATATAAAATATATATAAAAATGTGCTTGCATTTATTTAAATTATTTTACTACTACATACTGATAGACATATGCGACTGAAAATTTCTGCAAGTACGAACCTTTTATTCGTATTCTTTTCAAAGTTTTGGAGGGGAAAGCATCAATTTTAAAAACTCACTTTTTTAAAACCAGTTAAACTATTTTTATAAAATTTAAATAGGTGTATTATAAATATAGGTAAGACAATTTACAAAAAGATAATAATATTTTCTAGAAATTAAAATATAAAATACAAAATTTTGAAATTTAAAAAAAAAATTTGTTTTCTTAAACGAGACTTTCAATTCTTTTCTAAAAAAATCTTTGAATGGATAGATAGATTTTTTGTTGGTATTTGCAAATTTTAAAATTAAAGTTTCTGGTAATTGTTTCGAAAAAATAATTTTTAATTTTTCTTTTTTTTTAAGTACATGTGCCAGAAGTGAATTTGTTAAATGTCGGTAGATTTTAATAAACGTTTAACCAAAGAGTTGTCGATTTGGAATTTTGGGAACCGTATTAAAAAGTCTTAAAATATGTCATAAATCTGTATTTTATTTATAATTTTGAAAAACAGTTAAATTAACAATGAATTACATATGAGGGATAAGATAGAATTGTATATTTTAGCAGTGATCTTGAAAATGTCGTTAATTGTGTTAATTATATTTTTCGAAAAATATGAGTTGTTTCCTTGTTTCTTCATAATTTCTAAAATAGTGCAAAGGTGTGGTTTATACTTGTACGAATTTATGTACACATGTTCAACAATACTTGATACTAATATGAGCTAAATAATCTATGACAAATAATAATACACTATTTATGAAAATTAAGATAATAAAATTTTTAATTTATTTATGCATTGTTTACATTCTTCTTTCCTTAGTGTAACAAAACACAAAACAGTTTAGGTACACAAATTGTAGAAGATCTAGAAATCCTGAATTTCCCAACAGGATCTGATCATTTCCCTATAGCGTTAACCTTGATAGATGAACATTATCTGAATATTGAAACGGGAAAGAAAACATTTTATTATAAATGGAATGAAGATAAAATTAAAGAATATAAAGAAATTATTCCATATCCAATAATCAATGAAAATAATATTTCAAATTTAACAATAGATGAACTTTCAGATAAATTGTTGAAGTCTATCAAGGATACAGCTAAACAAATGAGTATGTGTTTAACGTCAAGTAAAAGAGCTAACTTATCTAAATGCTGGTTTGATTCAGATTGTAAAAAATGTAAAGTCGAGCTTAAACTTCTTCTTAAAAAATGTAAACAGGAAAAATTTACCCCTGAAAGCACTTTTACTTATTTGGAAAAGAAAAAAGAATATTCTAAGTTGTTAAAAAATAAAAAGGATGGATATAAAGAATCTCTGTTGGCTGAAATTGCGGAATCTAAAGACTCGAAACATTTCTGGGGAATTATAAATAAATATAGGTTTAAACAAAGTAAATCAAAAGATTATATAGATCTTGACACTTGGGAAAATTTTTTAAAAACAATATATACTAATAGAAATCCGAATGCCTACTACCTACCTCTCCCAATAGATGTCAATACTTATCTCGATTCTAGTATCTCTTTAGAAGAAACCTTGAAAAGCTTAAATAAGTGTAAATACGGAAAAGCTCCAGGGCCGGATGGGATAAGCTATGAATTTTTGAAAAATCTTCCAGGCAATTTAATATTATATTTAAATTCGATATTTAATAAAATAATTGAAAAAGAAAAAATCCCGGAATCTTGGTCTCTAACTCATATCAAAATGCTTTATAAAAAAGGGGATGTTTCCGATCCTTCAAATTATCGCCCCATTGCTCTAATAAACTGTGTTGCTAAGGTCTTCACTCAGATCCTTTCTACAAGATTGACTAAATGGGCAGAGGACAATCAC
The DNA here is from genome assembly GCA_037103525.1 of Ganaspis brasiliensis. Lineage (NCBI taxonomy): Eukaryota > Metazoa > Arthropoda > Insecta > Hymenoptera > Figitidae > Ganaspis > Ganaspis brasiliensis. The sequence continues at coordinate 323,167 of JAZKLR010000221.1, read as the reverse complement.
CTGATCCCTGAATGGCAGGCTGGCTTCAGGAAAAAAAGAAGTTGTATTGACCACATATTCACATTAAATTTTCTTATTCAAAACAGATTAAGACATAATAAAGGCAAAGCTTTTGTTTTATTTGTAGATTTAAAGGGAGCTTTTCCCTCTTTGAATCATAAAATATTATGGAACAAGCTTTACAGGTTGGGATGTGGATCAAAACTGGTAAAAATTTTGATTGATTTTTACTCCAAAGCCAGTATATCGGTGAGGGGATCGGGGGGAGTGTCTGGGTCAGTTCCCTTTACGAGAGGAATTATGCAAGGCGATGTTCTAAGTCCTTTTTTATTTACTTTGTTTATTGCGGACCTGGAGGATTTTTTAAGAACAAAAGGAATCAGAGGAATTTCGCTTGATCACCTAACAGAGGTAATAATATTAGCATATGCAGATGATTTGGCTATTTTAACAGACTCGAGCATAGAAATGAATAAAATTTTGAAAGCGCTACATGAATATTGTGAACTTAACGAATTAGAAATAAATATGGAAAAAACTAAGATTGTTATTTTCAAAAAGGGAGGTCATGCACAAAATAATAAATATCCACCTTTTATGTGCGGCAAGTCCAAAGTGGAAATTGCAAAAAATTATACTTATTTGGGCATTCCCTTCTCACAGTCTTCTGTATTCGCTCTCGCTGCTGAAAACTGTATTAGTAAATCTAAATTAGCTGTGACTACAACAATAGCCTTGATAAATAGAATGAACTTAAATTCCTGGAAATCCGTTGAGAGACTTTTTTTAAGCCTAGTAATTAGTAATGTAATGTATGGCGTTTTAGTATGGGGAACCAGGTATCTCGATGTTATAGAAAAAATCCAAACAGAATTCTTTAAAAAATTGTTACAGACTCCAAAAAATACCCCAGCTTACGCAATAAGACTAGAGGTGGGCGCAACTAAAATTTCTACCATGATATTTGAGTTTATTCTGAAGTATATAAAGAAAATGCAAAATATGTCTGAAGAACGATATCCAAAAAAATGTTTTCTTAAAATGATAAGTATCAAAAGACAAAGCTCAGCAAATGAAAATTGTACTAAATTTAGTTGGTTAAACCAAGTGGAGAAGTTTTTTGAGATAACTGGAATGGAGGCTGATTGGGAATCACCCCTCACGAAGCCAAAGAAAATATCTTTGATTAAATTATATAAAGAGAAAATTTTTCAAGCAGATTTGAGGAGAGCCCGGTCATCCTCCTCTCTAATAATTTTCCCGCACTTGGAGTTACTTCAGAAAATCCCAAAGTATCTAACAATAGATAATGTATCACTTAAAATCAAAAAGCTGATAGCCCAATTACGATTAATTAATAAATTTAATACTAGGATAATCGTTAACTCTTCGGTATGTTTATTGAAATCAGAAAAATATTGTAAATTTTGCTATAATGATATTAAAAACGTCGACTTTGTTTTCCATTTACTTGTAAAATGCCAAAACTTTGATAATGAAAGAAAAAAATACTTATGTAATAGTAATAATGCAGAAGAAATTCAGAATGCCTGTGTGAATGTTTTGATAGATCCGAATTTATCTTCAGTTAAAGATTTCTCAAATTTATTATATAAAATTTTAATATAAGAAACATTGTAAAGAACTCCTTTGTATGAATCAGTAGATTCTTAACAAATAAAGATTATTAATGTTTAAAACTGATGTTTTTTTTCAATAATGTGTTCGTACTTGTAAGATGTTGTGTCACCATTTCAAAATATAATAAAAACTTTTAGTTTATGAAAAATGTTTTTCTTCTTACTTGTTTCTATAAATTTTTTTCAAAGAGTGTACGACAATGATACCAAAATAATAATAACAACAATAATAATAATAAATATTATTTTTTATTGTATAATTTATTTATTTCTTTTATTTTATTCTATAAGCTCTCTTTAATTTATTAGTACTTATTTATTTCAATGAATTAATTACTAAATAAATTTGTGATTTCCTTTTTCTTATACTTTTGCCCTAATTTTGCTATTTCGGCTGTGTCGTTTCCTGTTGTTCTTTGCGTGTTGTCGCGAAAAAACTGCACGTAATTAACTTCACGTTCTGCTGTTTTTTTTATGACATACTCTTTCGTAAGGGTCCCGTGATTTGAAGCAATGTTTTATATTCGGTTCAATTTTTTAAAATCCTTACAGCTATAACAAAATTTTCATTAGTGTGGTAAGTTTTCGGAGTCGCTGATCACTTATCTGAAGTTCGTTTGTGAAAATCCAAAATGACGGATTCAATATGACTAACCAATTTTTGAAAAATTAATGGTTTTTTGTAAAATTTCGTATCTGGGGGTTTTAAAGACTGCAGATTACGAATCGGAAATCAGTTTGTGCAAATTCAAAATGGCTGACCGAATATGGCGAACTAATTTTTGAAAAATTAATATAGTTTCTCGTAGAATTTTGTTTCTGGGGTTTTTGAGGTCGCAGATTACGAAACTTGAAGTCAGTATGTATAAATTCAAAATGGCGGATTCTAAATGGGTATTAAAAATTTCAATTTATATAAATTTTTTAATAACTAAGAATTTGGTAAAATTCTTGTAAAATTTCTACTAAATAGCCTAAAAACACGTAAGAATTATTTTTTAAATAATATTAACTATAAATTAGATTTAATTTAATTTGTTTAAACAATTTATATTTCTTATATTTTCGAAATTAAATACTTTTATTAAAACCTGTCAATTCTTTAGAAAGAATTGACAGAAAATATGTTCATTAAAAATGTATTGTATAATTTTTCATTAAAGTCTCTTAAAAGCATTTCGCTTTCTACTTTCTTCATTAATCCTTTCACGCCGCAGCAAAATTGAGCAATTAAAAAAACAAAAGCAAAGTTATTATTATAGTTTTTGGGGTCGCTGATTACGAATGTGGTGTTAGTTTTCAAAAATTCAAAATGTCCGATCCAATATGGCGGACAAATTTTGAAGATGTGTTTAGATTCGCCTAAAATTCAGGGGTTTTTAGGGTCGCTGATTACAAATCCAGTATTAGTTTTTTAAAATTCAAAATGGCAGATCCAATATGGCGGACAAATTTTGAAGAAGTGTTTAATATCGCTTTAAATTGGTTACTGGAGGGTTTTTGGGGTTGCTGATTACGAATCCAGTATTAGTTTTTTAAAATTCAAAATGGCAGAACCAATATGGCGGACAAATTTTAAATAAGTGTTTAATATACGTTGCTGATTATGAATCTGGTGATAGTTTTTAAAAATACAAAATGTCGGATCCAATATGGCGGACAAAAAAATTAAAATAGTACATTACGATACAAGTGCGGAAAACGGGCGATTACCGAAAGTGTGAGAGTTTAAATATTTAAATATTTAATAAATAAAAGGCATTTGGAATTTGAAAATAATAATCATAACAAAAAAAACAAAATTCAATAGAATAATTTTTTTTAACACTCCCGAAATCGAACTAACTGCAGCTATCTAAGCGATAATTGTCCAGTCTGAACGTGTCATCAGTTTCCATGAATTCAGATAATGTTATGTCTTGTCATTGGTCACGTAAACTAATCACAAGGCCAATAACAGACAAAGAAGAAGAAGAAGAAAAAGACGCAAACGGAGATAGCATGGAAGATAGGAAAAATGTTTGGAAAATCAAGTATAGTGCGGTAATGTCAACACTCTCGCACAGTTCCCCCACTACTCTAGTGCGATAATTCATTACCGCTCGCTTCTAGAATCGCACAGGAATCGACAGTTTTCCGAACAGAATTCTGTGCAGTTAGAGCGACCTTTGCGTACAGTGTGCGAAAAAATCCTTTTGATTCGCCTAAAATTGATTACTCATGGGTCTTTGGGGTCTCTGATTAAATTGTTTAAAACAACTTATCATTAAATCCTCTTAGAAGCATTTCGCTTTTGCTTTTCGTCATTCAAACAATATCACGAATTTTTCAGTCTTCAAATGTTTTGTAACTTTACATGAATTTTAAACTTTTTAAAAACATTCGAATGATGTTTATAGAGTATCGTAAATGATGATTATCACTTGCACTGAAAAAAACTGAGTTCGCTATCGTAGCTTAAAAATTTAGTTGATACTTATTTAGTCATTATAGTTAAATATTAGCTAACACAGCTATAATATTTGCTACAATAGCTAAAAGTAAGCTGTGGTTGTTAATATTTGTAGATACCATAACTAAAAACATTTAGCTGACCCTAGGAAAAATATCTATGTTTAGCTATGGGATCTACATCTGTTGAGGCGCATGAATATCCCCTAAATCTCATTTAGCGTAAATCCCATTGAGCCTAAAATCACAAAGCCTAAAATGCATTCAGCCTAAATTCCATTTAACCTAAATCTCATTAAACCTAACATCCATTCAACCTAAATTCCATTTAACCTAAATTACATTTAACCTAAAATTCATTCAGCCTAAATCCCATTTAACCTAATATGCATTCAGCCTAAATCCCATTTAACCTAAAACGCATATAGTCTAAATTCCATTTAACCTAAATTCCACTTAACCTAAATCCCATTAAACCTAGAACGCATTGAACCTAAATCCCATTTAACCTAAATTGCATTTAGTCTAAATTCCATTTAACCTAAAATGCATTCAGCCTAAATCTCACTTCACCTAATCCCATTTAACCTAAATCTCATTTAACCTAAATTCCACTGAACCTAAATCCCATTTAACCTAAAACGCATTTAGTCTAAATTCCATTAACCCTAAATTTTACTTAACCTAAATCCCATTGAACCTAAAACGCATTTAGTCTAAATTCCATTTAACCTAAAATGCATTTAGCCTAAATCCCATTTAACCTAAATTGCATTTAGTCTAAATTCCATTTAACCTAAAATGCATTCAGCCTAAATCTCACTTAACTTAAATCCCATTTAACCTAAATTCCATTAAACCTAAAACTTTTTTTAATTTAAAGATAAATATAGTTGAATCAAGAAAAGTTTTAGGTTAAATGGAATTTAGGTTAAATGGGATTTAGGTGAAGTGAGATTTAGGCTAAATGAATTTTAGGTTAAATGGAATTTAGACTAAATGCGTTTTAGGTTAAATGGGATTTAGGTTAAGTGGAATTTAGGTTAAATGAGATTTAGGTTAAATGGGATTTAGGTGAAGTGAGATTTAGGCTGAATGCATTTTAGGTTAAATTAAATTTTGACTAAATGCGTTTTAGGTTAAATGGGATTTAGGTTAAGTGGAATTTAGGTTAAATGAGATTTAGGTTAAATGGGATTTAGGTGAAGTGAGATTTAGGATGAATGCATTTTAGGTTAAATGGAATTTAGGTTAAATGGGATTTAGGTTAAATCGAATTTAGGTTAAATGGGATTTAGGTTAAGTGGAATTTAGGTTAAATGAGATTTAGGTTAAATGGGATTTAAGTGAAGTGAGATTTATGCTGAGGGCATTTTAGGTTAAATGGAATTTAGACTAAATGCATTTTAGGTTAAATGGGATGTAGGTTAAGTGGAATTTAGGTTACATGAGATTGAGGTTTAATGGGATTTAGGTGATGTGAGATTTAGGCTGAATGCATTTTAGGTTAAATGGAATTTAGGTTCAATGGAATTTAGACTAAATGCGTTTTAGGTTAAATAGGATTTATGTTAAATGGAATTTAGGTTAAATGAGATTTAGGTTAAACGGAATTTAGGTTGAATGGGATTTAGGTTAAATGGAATTTAGATTGAATGGGATTTAGGTAAAATGAAATTTAGGTTGAATGGAATTTAGGTTAAACGAGATTTAGGTTAAATGGAATTTAGGTTAAATGGAATTTAGGTTAAATGGAATTTTGGCTGAATGCATTTTAGGCTTTTTGATTTTAGGCTCAATGGGATTTAGGCTAAATGAGATTTAGGGAATATTCATGCGCCTCCATCTGTTCACGGTGGTCTTAAAGGACCAAAAAATGGGATGAAAATGGATCCAAAATCGGGATGTAGGGGGTGTTTCTAGGTCACTTGTAGGTTCAAAATCTGGAAAATTGGAAATCCTAGCTGCTCCCTTTTTTGAGATATTGATATTTTTGTGTATTTAATCCATTAATGTCCAAAATACAAAATTTGTTTTCTATTTTCAAGCTACGTTATTAGAAACATAGCAGAGAAAGTGTAAGCATATAATTCTGTTTTCAACCAAAAGTGCATAAAAGTTGTTCAAATAACAAATTTTAATTTTAGTTTGATGAAGTGCAAATTCGTTACCCAGAAGTTTTTGGGGTCGCTGATTACGAATATAAAGTTAGATTTTCAAAATTCAAAATGGCGTACCCAATATGGCAAATGAAAAATTAAATTTTCGTCCGATTCAGTTCAAATTTGTTATCTGCAGGTTTTTGGAGTCGCTGATTACGAAACTAAAGTTAGATTTTCAAAGTTCAAAATGGCGGATCCAATATGGCAAATAAAATTTTAAATTTTCGTCATATTCAGTTCAAACTCGTTACTACATATTTGGCAAAACTTGTATGTTCTAATGACACAATGCGTTAAAGAAATGTTTTTTGTTTACTTTTGTTACATGTGTCGTGTGGTTATCCAACTTTCGAAGCAGCGTTTCCATTGTAGTGTTTTGTAATTACAAGAGCAAATTTCTGTGTTCTAACATTATATTCTTCCAAATAAGCTGAATTCTGTAATAATAAAATTGCATTTACAATTCATTAATCCGGATTACTTGTTATCAATGTTTTTATGATCAGCAGAGAAGTAAGTTATTATTGAGTATTTTTGTATATATATGTTTTTATATACTTTAAGAAGTTGTGTGACAGATTGATTTTATCATGCTTTCTTCGTTGTTGTATTTGAAATGCTGTTGTATGGGTTTTTCAAAGTATTAGTAATGTTGTGTCACTAATATCCTTTGTTACTTGTAGAATTTACTTTGTCGAATCTTAATTTTTTCTACCTCCAAGTGGTTAGGAGTCGGTTAACGTTTTTAAAAAAATGTGAAAGACAAATAAATTCATTTTAAAAATTTTCATCCTCCATATTTGATCCGCTATTTTGAATTTTAAAAATCTAACTTCAAGTTCGTAATCAGCAACCCCAAAAACCCCCAAGTAAGAAAATTTAGGCGAATCCGGCGACATTTTGTAGATTAGTAAAATATGTGCATAAACTTTAAAAGTTTGCAATGGATTTGACGCCATATTAGGTCCGCCATCTTGAAATTTTTCATTCTTCCTTACATATCTTTAAAGTGAACAACTCTTATGCACTTTTAATTGAAAACAGAATTATATGCTTACAGTATTTTTCTAATAACGTAGCTTGAAAATAGAAAACAAATTTTGTATTTTGGACGTTAATGGGTTAAATACACAAAAATATAAATATCTCAAAAAAGGGAGCAGCTAGGATTTTGGATCCATTTTCATCCCATTTTTTGGTCCCTCAAGACCACCGTGGTTAGCTACCATAGCGTACTTTTATCAGACGTAGCAAATGTATCTACTGCCTCAGCTAATATTTAGCTGCGGTGACTAAATAAGTGTTTGCTAAATTTGGTTGGCAGCAGCGGCTAAGTCACTATTTTTCGTGTATCAACTCTTGTCAGAAAGGATAAATATGTGACGTGTTCCGAGGAAAGGTACCTAAGAAGCAAGAAATCGATTATTGGATTGTGATTGATTTAATGTCATTAAACGTTTCTTTTTCATTATCAAAAGTCAGAAAATGGTTTCATTGAATATTTTTCAAGTTATGACAATTCAAACATCAGCAGTTTCTACAGAATACCATGCGCGCTCTAACTGGTCGTACGTTGATTTAGCCGATGCGTAGCTTCTTCCCTAAAACAAACTTTTTTATTAAACTCTCCTAGAAGCATTTCGCTTTTGGCTTCCCTCATTAAAAAAAATGTCACAAATATTTTCGTCTGCAATTTTGATAATCTTTTGATTGATTTAACTATTTATATTTGTAAGAAAATTTTTTTTTTCATATTTCATACGTTTACAATTTTTTTTTAACTAATGAAGGAAGTTTTTTAAATCTTTTTTACCTGATATTTACCCGGAAAGTTGTTCTTTTAACGAATAGCATTTACATTTAAAAGCAGATTTATATCATACAGTAATATTGTTTAGGATATATAATATTTAATTCTTAAATAAATAAAATTATTATACGAAAAATATCATAGTATATGGTAAATGTTCATAAATGAAAAAAGAACAAATGTGCTTGGTTGGAAGGTAAGTAAAAGGTTAAAGAGATTTAAGAAGATTCCTCTTAAAGTTAGTAAAGAAAAGTTAGTAAATCCTTAAAATATGCGAAAAATAATATTTTTATAGAAACATAATTTTTTTAAATCATTAAAAACTCTTGAAAATTGTTGACGGAAACATTCATGATAATTCTTTAATAAAAAAAAGGAGAAAAGGACATGCTTGAAGGAGAATGAAATGAAAAGTTGTTTTAAAAAATGTAATGGTCGATTTGGAATTCGCAATCAGCGATTGTGAAATTTGTTACTTTTTGACACCTTCCATCCCCACTTAGACCCCTGAAATTTTTATGAAATCGTCCCACCATCCTATAGACCATTGTTTTTATACTTCTATAAGTAAGCATTTTTACTAGATAAATGCATGTCAAGTAAAACACAATCATTAATATTTTTATTTTTTTCATATAGTAACAATCAAATTTGTCAACATAAATATTATAATTTTGCTCGCTGGGGTAAGTTTGGCTCACATTTGGCATAATGCGTGTTACTTAAAAAACAGAAAAAAATGAGATAATGAACAACCATTAACATGAATTTAACATTTACAACTAAATTGGTAAAAAATATATTTTTTAAAGTCGTCTGTGTTATAAATTGTTCTACTGAACAGAATAGAAGAGGGCGAGCAAGGTTGTATCCAGAGGGGTGTTAGGGGTGCTTAAACACCCTACCCCTCAAATATTTTTGACAGCTGTTCAAGTTTTCAAAAAAAAAGAAAAATAAAGGTCATCGTCTTGACTGTTTGTTGACAAAACCCCGCCCCTTTATTAAGCGTTAATAAAATCTAGTTTTTGTTTTTGTTAACAATTGTATAATGAAGTATAATAAATTAATTAACGTTTATACAGATTAAAAATTGTTTATTACTGTTACGAACCAGAAAAATTCCAAATTAAAATAAAATGAAATGTTTTATTATTGAGGGAGGTAGTGTGCCCAGAATTCAATTCGAGAAGAACGGTCTTTTTAGGGATCCGAACCTCGATTTGTCTCGTTGCTGTGTTATTAACATTAAATTTTGAATTTATGATTTACAGAGAGTAAAAATGAATTTCTAGAATTTAATTTGACTCACCCTACCGTGAACCTTGAAAGCGTAATCCTTATAGCAAGAATCACTCGCACTTACACTTACCGTCGGAACAATTGCATTCGATGCACTTCCCGACGGGCGAGATTTTGCAGTTAAGCACCTGTGTGCTTAGATTGTTCTTTAACAGGGTGTGGGGGCAAACCACTGGTCTGGCGCGGCGCAGGTACTCTCTCGTACGGACTGGCCGGTCCTGGGACAACGTTGGCAAAATTTGAAATTTGCCAAAATTCCCCAGATCAGCTTCCCCAGGTACTCCGTCGGCTTGAAGATTCAATTTAATTTATCGTCCGCCCGCACCTCCCTTGTATTTTTCACAAGTATGGAAGCCGGGTTCCGACTCGCGGACGGGCTTTGTCGCGTCGTTTCCGAATTTAAAAATCAACAGCTCTGCCAGGTAAGGACCAGGAGAGGTGTTGATCAGAAGAACTGGAAAGTTGTACTGCGGATTTGATGTTCTTCGATCTCGTAACTTCTCCTTCGGTAGGAACCTTGGGTGGGAAATTTTTGTTGAATTGTGGAAATAGGAAGCGGGTTAGAATTTCGTCAAGGGGCGTTGCAAGGTTGAATCTGCTGAGACGGATTTTTAACATCCGCTCAAGCCTGGGAACGAATGCTAAATTATTTTTAATTATTATAAAATTTACTTCTGTTCGATCGATCGTAATCACAACGATCGATCCTCCTGACATCGATTGAAGCCACTCAATAATTGATTGAACCGAAAATATCGGTCCTGACAGAGTTCAATAATACTATTGGCAACTTCACATTAACAACGATATCGATTATATCAGTGATCATCGGTAACAACAGAAGTCCCACAGGGTGGTTCAAAGATCGATGCCAGTTCAATAATCGATTGTCAGGAACAATCAATAATATTAAAATCGAATTAGTTCTTAAGACAATTCGTTCGAGGACATGTATTTTTGAGGAGGGTGGTATAAGGTGGTTGAAGGAGTCATCAAGTTCATACGGGAGGAGTTACGGTCGCTAATTGTCCCCCTCGCGAAGCGTCAAGAAACCAATCAAGCGGGCGGAGTCAAACAACGCAATTTAATAACTATAGCTTTAACATAAAATAATTATCGATTGCTATTGATCCAAATAGCAACTGCTAGTTACAAGGTTAGGGCAACAGCACGTTAACCGACACTGTCCTTCAATATAACAGTATTTGAAAATAATCATCTAGTTGCTATTGATTTCAATAGCAATCGTCAATAATAATAGTGAAATAAAATAAGTAATGGCGCGCTTGTTGCCATTGTTGCAAATAACGCAATTCAACAATTACGGTTTTAATACAAAATAATTTATCGGTTGCTATTGATTTCAATAGCAATAAAATTAAGAAAAACAACGGCATGCTTATTGCCGTTGTTGTACGAACGCAAATTAATTAATATGGTTTTAATGTAAATTAGTTATCGGTTGCTATTGATTTCAATAGCAATAAAATTAAGAAAAACAACGGCACGCTTATTGCGGTTGTTGTACGAACGCAATTTAATTAATATGGTTTTAATAAAAATAATTATCGGTTGTTATTGATTCAAACAGCAATCGTCAGTTATAGAATTTTCGGGCAACAGCACATCAACCGCTATTGTCCCTTATTAGAACAGTCAAAAAAAATAATTTGTGTAATTGCTATTTACTGTCAATAGCACTAAATTAGAGAACAATGGCACAATTATTACCATTGCTGCAAGTAACGCAATTACGGTTTTAATACAAAATAATTTATCGGTTGCTATTGATTTCAATAGCAATCGTCAATAGCACTAAAATTAAGAGAACAAAGGCATGATTATTGCCATTGTTGTGAAGAGCTCAACCTAATTGCCATGATTCGGGTATAGAAACGATTATCGGTTGCTATTGATCTCAATAGCAATCGTCAATAATAAATTTTTGGGACAACAGCACATTAACCGCTATTGTCCTTCAGTACAACAGTGTTTGAAAATAATTGTCTAGTTGCTATTATCCTTCAATAGCAACCGCTAATAATAATAGTGAAATACAATAAGCAATGGCACGCTTGTTGCCGCTGTTGCAAATAAAGCAATTCAGCAATTACAGGTTTAATACAAAATAATTTATCGGTTGCTATTGATTTCAATAGCAATCGTTAATAGTGGGGCAATAGCACTTTAACCGCCATTGTCTTTTAAAAGGACAACTTGAAAATAATTTATGTAATTGCTATTTACTCTCAATAGCGATCGTCAATAGCAGTTGGTAATTACAAAATTTAAGGCAGTAGCACATTAGTTGCTATTGTCCTTTGATATAACGGTATTAAAATAATTAATTCATTGCTATTTACTTTCAATAGCATTCGTTAATAATAATGAAAGTTGGAAAAGCAATGGCACGCTTATTGCCATTGCTGTAAATAAAGTAATTTAGTAACTATGATTTTAATACAAAAACTTTTATCGGTTGCTATTGATTTCAATAGCAATCGCTAATTACAAATTTTAAGGCAATAACACATTACCCGATAATTCCTACAATGTAACCATCTTAAAAGGAAAAGAAAATAATATATCCAATTGCTATTTAATTCAATAGCAATTGTTCATAATAAAGAGTGGCCCAACGGCGACCCTAGGGCAGTCACCAAGCCATAAGAGGAGAGTTGGCCGCGACAGCGAAATATTCGCAATCACGGCGAATGGTTTCGCTCCCGCAGACAACCCTCGCGCAATTCACCTAAGGACACATCAAATTTTCTAAATTCAAACCGAGAATAATTACTCTCGGCTAGAATTATATTTTCTTATTTCGACCGAGGCCAAGTCGTGGGTCTCGCCACCGGAAGCTGACACAGCCTGCTTATCAGGGTGTCAGATTCCCGTCGCCACCAGGTATTTCTTGCCTAGCCTTGGCCAGTCTCAGCTCTACAAAATAATTATTTTATTGAGCTGAGACTGAATTAATAATTCTCCCATAACAATTACAGAATTGGGAAACTGTACGGTAAGTAAATTTGTAAACTGGAATATTGGTAATTTGAAAAATTGGTAAATTGAAAAATCTTTTAATTTAGAACGTTCAAGCATTGAAAATTTGGTAAATTGGAAAACTAGCAAAGTGGAAAATTGGCAAAGTGGAAAATTGGCATAATTGAACATTGGTAAATTGGAAAATTGGCAAATTGGCAAATTGGATAATTGTCAAATTGGAAAATTGGCAAATTGGAAAATTGTCAAACTGGAAAATTTGAAAATTGATAAAATGGAAAATTGGTAAATTGGAAAATTAGTAAATTGGAACATTGATCAAATTGATAATTGATAAATTGAAAATTAGAAAAATTAAAAATTGCTACATTCAAAAATTGGTAAAATGAATCATTTGTGAATTGCAACACTTTCAAAGTAGTTAAGTAGTAAATTGTTTTTTAATTACCAATCAGTTTTCGAACGTTCTGAAATTAGAAAATACAAATGTTAACATATCTTTGAAAATTGAAAAACTGTGAAAAAATGAACCTCTACTGCGCTGGGGATCGAGCCCAGGTCTTTCAATTGCCGGTCGAATGCTCTAACATTGAGCTACACAGGGTCACTGGTTACACCCTACTGAAAAATCCTATATAGGATCCTACATACGATCCTATATAGAATTCATATGGATTCCTATGAGAATCCACGTAGGATCCTATATAGGATCCTATATAGGTATTGTCCTATAGGAATCCATGTGGATTCTCATAGGAATCTATGTGGATTCCTATAGGTCGCCTATAGGACACGTCCTATATAGGATCCTATGTGGACTCTCCTATAGGAATACATGTAGGATCTCATATAGGATCCTACATAGGCGTCCCAAAAAATTTTTGTACACCCCCCTACATAGGATCCTACGTAGGTTCCCATATAGGATTCTATATAGGATCTTTTATGGGCGCCCAAAAAAAAATTATGTACACAGAATTAATTGTTTTTTTCTAACAACTTTATTCAAATATACATTAAGCACCATTATAAGGACGAAAAATATTTACTGCGCAGGCGTAAGTATTGTAGAATACGTAAAAGACGACTGCGCATGAGGAAGGGGTACAAAAAAATTTTTTGGGGGTACCCATGTAGTACCTTATATGGGTTCCCATATAGGATCCTATATGGGAACCTACGTAGGATCATATGTAGGAGGGTGTACAAAAATTTTTTGGGATGCCTATGCAGGATCCTATACGAGATCCTACATGTATTCCTATAGGAGAGTCCACATAGGATCCTATATAGGACTTGTCCTATAGGCGACCTATAGGAATCCGCATAGATTCCTATGAGAATCCACATGGATTCCTATAGGACAATACCTATGTAGGATCCTATATAGGATTTTTCAGTAGGGCATCTTCTTACAGTCTTTTTCACCTATATCGGTGTCATATTAGTTTTAACTATTTCAAATTTTCCCTGAATTTTTGACGTCAAACTTATTGGCCAATCAGGAGTAACATTCACTTGGGTTTGTGAACTAGAAACCTACCTGATCGGCACGTTTGAAAATTCAGAGATATGGTGATTTCCACCCAGATGACTCTGATAATTAATTTTGAAAATTGAAAAACTGTGAAAAAATGAACCTTTACTGCGCTGCCAATAAGTTTGACGTCAAAAATTCAGGAAAAATTTGTTAACATATCTATTACAAGTATGTCATTATTAGAAAATTATTAAATTTTATATTTTTTTTTAAAACTACTAAACTAATTATTTCATTTTTGTAGAATTTTAAAATATTACAATTGGGAAGTTCAATCATTTTTCTTTCTAAATTTGTAAATTACAAAGGACCCCGCACACAAAGCATTAAATTTTGGGCCCGGTTAAATTGGCCAGTACTTCAGTATTTAGTAGTTCAAAGACTCCCAAACAAAAAACTTATATAGCAAAATACTTAACAATCAAAACTTTTTCAGATAAATTACAATTAAGATAAAAAAAATAGAAAAATTCACGTTCTAATACAAGACCATTTAACGCATGTCATAAATGTTAGTTTTTACACTTTCTTTTATGTTGAACATAAATAAGTCACAAAAATAAAAAAACACACTTTTTAGACATCCAAAGAAAAAAAAAATTACCCGAACATCATCAACCCTTCAAACTCACCCCTAATCGATATTTTCAACCCTCATAGCTTTTACTGACTTTGATCAACTTAATCAATTTTTTTGAGCCTAATCAGCTATAAGATGTTTTTTTTAACCTCAAAAATAATTTCCTTCGATCACCGAACATAATCAACCTTACGAACTCACCCCTAATCAATATTTTCAACCCTCATAGATTCTACTGACTGTAATCAACTTTATAATTATTTTCAAGCCTGATCAGCAATAAGATGTTTTTTATTAAACCTGAAAAACAATTTACGTCAATCACCGAACATCATCAACCATTCTAACTAACCCCTAATCGATATTTTCAACCCTTATGGCTTTTACTGACTTTGATGAACTTAATCAATTTTTTTGAGCCTAATCATCAATAAATGTTTTTTTTTGAACCTCAAAAAAAGATTTTCTTTGATTACCGAACATCATCAACCCTTTAAACCCACCCCTAATTGATATTTATAAACCTTATGGCTTTTACTGACTTTGATGAACTTAATAATTTTTTTTGAGCCTAATCAGCAATAAGATGTTTTTTTTTGGACCTCAAAAAAAGATTTTCTTTGCTTACTGAACATCATCAACCCTCTAAACCCACCCCTAATCGATATTTTCAACTCTTATGACTTTTACTGACTTTGATGAACTTAATAATTTTTTTTGAGCCTAATTAGCAAGAAGATGTTTTTTTTTGTACCTCAAAAAAAGATTTTCTTTGATTACCAAATATCATCAACCCTTTAAACCCACCCCTAATCGATATTTTCAAACCTTATGGCTTTTACTGACTTTGATGAACTTAATAATTGTTTTTGAGCCAAATTAGCAATAAGATGTTTTTTGTTGGACCTCAAAAAAAGATTTTCTTTGATTACCGAACATCATCAACCCTTTAAAGTCACCCGTAATCGATATTTTCAACTCTTATAGCTTTTACTGACTTTGATGAACTTAATAATTTTTTTTAAGCCTGATCAGCAATATGATGTTTTTTTTTAACCTTTAAAAAAGATTTTCTTTCATTACCGAATATCATCAACCCTTTAAACCCACCCCTAATCGATATTCTCAAACCTTATGGCTTTTACTGACTTTGATGAACTTAATAATTTTGTTTGAGCCTAATCAGCAATAAGATGTTTTTTGCTGAACCTCAAAAAAAGTTTTTCTTTGTTTAAGGGTGAGTTTGAAGGGTTGATGATGTTGGGTAATCAAAGAAAATCTTTTTTTAAGGTTTAACAAAAAACATCTTATTGCTGATTAGGCTCAAAAAAAATTATTAAGTTCATCAAAGTCAGTAAAAGCCATAAGGTTTAAAAATTTCGATTTAGGGTGGGTTTAAAGGGTTGATGATGTTCGGTAATCAAAGAAAATCTTTTGTTGAGGTCCAACAAAAAACATCTTATTGCTGATTAGGCTCAAAAAAAATTATGAAGTTCATCAAAGTCAGTAAAAGTCATAAGAGTTGAAAATATCGATTAGGGGTGAAATTAAAGGGTTGATGATGTTCGGTAATCAAAGAAAATCTTTTTTTAAAGTTCAAGAAAAAACATCTTATTGCTAATTAGGCTCAAAAAAAATTATTAAGTTTATCAAAGTCAGTAAAAGTCATAAGAGTTAAAAATCTCGATTAGGGGTGAGTTTGAAGGGTTGATGATGTTCGGTAAATAAAGAAAATCTTTTTTTGAGGTCCAACAAAAAACATCTTATAGCTGATTAGGCTCAAAAAAAATTATTAAATTCATCAAAGTCATTAAAAGTTATAAGAGTTGAAAATATCGATTTAAGGTGGGTTTAAAGGGTTGATGATGTTCGGTAATCAAAGAAAATGTTTTTTTGAGGTCCAACAAAAAACATTTTATTGCTGATTAGGCTCAAAAAAAATTATTAAGTTCATCAAAGTCAGTAAAAGTCATAAGAGTTGAAAATATCGATTTAAGGTGGGTTTAAAGGGTTGATGATGTTCGGTAATCAAAAAAAATCTTTGTTTGAGGTCCAACAAAAAACATCTTATTGCTGATTAGGCACAAAAAAAATTATTAAGTTTATCAAAGTCAGTAAAAGACATAAGAGTTGAAAATATCGATTAGGGGTGAGTTTAAAGGGTTGATGATGTTCGGTAATCAAAGAAAATCTTTTTTTGAGGTCCAACAAAAAACATATTATTGCTAATTAGGCTCAAAAAAAATTATTAAGTTTATCAAAGGCAGTAAAAGTCATAAGAGTTAAAAATATCGATTAGGGGTGAGTTTGAAGGGTTGATGATGTTCGGTAATCAAAGAAAATCTTTTTTTGAGGTCCAAAAAAAAACATCTTATGGCTGATTAGGCTCAAAAAAAATTATTAAGTTCATCAAAGTCATTAAAAGTCATAAGAGTTGAAAATATCAATTTGGGGTGGGTTTAAAGGGTTGATGATGTTCGGTAATCAAAGAAAATGTTTTTTTGAGGTCCAACAAAAAACATTTTATTGCTGATTAGGCTCAAAAAAAATTATTAAGTTCATCAAAGTCAGTAAAAGTCATAAGAGTTAAAAATATCGATTAGGGGTGAGTTTGAAGTGTTGATGATGTTCGGTAATCAAAGAAAATCTTTTGTTGAGGTCCAACAAAAAACATCTTATTGCTAATTAGGCTCAAAAAAAATTATTAAGTTCATCAAAGTCAGTAAAAGTCATAAAAGTTGAAAATATCGATTAGGGGTGAGTTTGAAGGGTTGATGATGTTCGGTAATCAAAGAAAATCTTTTGTTGAGGTCCAACAAAAAACATCTTATTGCTAATTAGGCTTAAAAAAAATTATTAAGTTCATCAAAGTCAGTAAAAGTCATAAGAGTTGAAAATATCAATTAGGGGTAAGTTTGAAGGGTTGATGATGTTCGGTAATCAAAGAAAATCTTTTTTTGAGGTCCAACAAAAAACATCTTATAGCTGATTAGGTTAAAAAAAAATTATTAAGTTTATCAAAGTTAGTAATAACCATAAGAGTTGAAAATATCGATTAGAGGTGAATTTAAAGCGTTGATGATGTTCGGTAATTAAAGAATATCTTTTTTTGAGGTCCAACAAAAAACGAATTATTGCTGATTAGGCTAAAAAAAAATTATTAAGTTCATCAAAGTCAGTAAAAGTCATAAGAGTTGAAAATATCGATTTAGGGTGGGTTTAAAGGGTTGATGATGTTCGGTAATCAAAGAAAATCTTTTGTTGAGGTCCAACAAAAAACATCTTATTGCTGATTAGGCTCAAAAAAAATTATGAAGTTCATCAAAGTCAGTAAAAGTCATAAGAGTTGAAAATATCGATTAGGGGTGAAATTAAAGGGTTGATGATGTTCGGTAATCAAAGAAAATCTTTTTTTAAAGTTCAAGAAAAAACATCTTATTGCTAATTAGGCTCAAAAAAAATTATTAAGTTTATCAAAGTCAGTAAAAGTCATAAGAGTTAAAAATCTCGATTAGGGGTGAGTTTGAAGGGTTGATGATGTTCGGTAAATAAAGAAAATCTTTTTTTGAGGTCCAACAAAAAACATCTTATAGCTGATTAGGCTCAAAAAAAATTATTAAATTCATCAAAGTCATTAAAAGTTATAAGAGTTGAAAATATCGATTTAAGGTGGGTTTAAAGGGTTGATGATGTTCGGTAATCAAAGAAAATGTTTTTTTGAGGTCCAACAAAAAACATTTTATTGCTGATTAGGCTCAAAAAAAATTATTAAGTTCATCAAAGTCAGTAAAAGTCATAAGAGTTGAAAATATCGATTTAAGGTGGGTTTAAAGGGTTGATGATGTTCGGTAATCAAAGAAAATCTTTTTTTGAGGTCCAACAAAAAACATCTTATTGCTAATTAGGCTCAAAAAAAATTATTAAGTTCATCAAAGTCAGTAAAAGTCATAAGAGTTGAAAATATCAATTAGGGGTAAGTTTGAAGGGTTGATGATGTTCGGTAATCAAAGAAAATCTTTTTTTGAGGTCCAACAAAAAACATCTTATAGCTGATTAGGTTAAAAAAAAATTATTAAGTTTATCAAAGTTAGTAATAACCATAAGAGTTGAAAATATCGATTAGAGGTGAATTTAAAGCGTTGATGATGTTCGGTAATTAAAGAATATCTTTTTTTGAGGTCCAACAAAAAACGAATTATTGCTGATTAGGCTAAAAAAAAATTATTCAGTTCATCAAAGTCAGTAAAAGTCATAAGAGTTGAAAATATTAATTTAGGGTGGGTTTAAAGGGTTGATGATGTTCGGTAATCAAAGAAAATCTTTTGTTGAGGTCCAACAAAAAACATCTTATTGCTGATTAGGCTCAAAAAAAATTATGAAGTTCATCAAAGTCAGTAAAAGTCATAAGAGTTGAAAATATCGATTAGGGGTGAAATTAAAGGGTTGATGATGTTCGGTAATCAAAGAAAATCTTTTTTTAAAGTTCAAGAAAAAACATCTTATTGCTAATTAGGCTCAAAAAAAATTATTAAGTTTATCAAAGTCAGTAAAAGTCATAAGAGTTAAAAATATCGATTAGGGGTGAGTTTGAAGGGTTGATGATGTTTGGTAAATAAAGAAAATCTTTTTTTGAGGTCCAACAAAAAACATCTTATAGCTGATTAGGCTCAAAAAAAATTATTAAGTTCATCAAAGTCATTAAAAGTTATAAGAGTTGAAAATATCGATTTAAGGTGGGTTTAAAGGGTTGATGATGTTCGGTAATCAAAGAAAATCTTTTTTTGAGGTTCAACAAAAAATATCTTATTGCTAATTAGGCTCAAAAAAATTATTAAGTTTATCAAAGTCAGTAAAAGTCATAAGAGTTAAAAATATCGATTAGGGGTGAGTTTGAAGGGTTGATGATGTTCGGGAATCAAAGAAAATCTTTTTATGAGGTCCAACAAAAAACGAATTATTGCTGATTAGGCTAAAAAAAAATTATTAAGTTCATCAAAGTCAGTAAAAGCCATAAGGTTTAAAAATATCGATTTAGGGTGGGTTTAAAGGGTTGATGATGTTCGGTAATAAAAGAAAATCTTTTTTTGAGGTCCAACAAAAAACATCTTATTGCTGATTAGGCTCAAAAAAAATTATTAAGTTCATCAAAGTCAATAAAAGTCATAAGAGTTGAAAATATCGATTAAGGGTGAGTTTGAAGGGTTGATGATTGTCGGTAATCAAAGAAAATCTTTTTTTGAGGTCCAACAAAAAACATTTTATAGCTGATTAGGCTCAAAAAAAATTATTAAGTTCATCAAAGTCATTAAAAGTCATAAGAGTTGAAAATATCGATTTAAGGTGGGTTTAAAGGGTTGATGATG
Organism: Ganaspis brasiliensis; assembly: GCA_037103525.1. Taxonomy (NCBI): domain Eukaryota; kingdom Metazoa; phylum Arthropoda; class Insecta; order Hymenoptera; family Figitidae; genus Ganaspis; species Ganaspis brasiliensis. Next base: position 303,319 of record JAZKLR010000221.1, on the reverse strand, counting down.
TTCGGTAATCAAAGAAAATCTTTTGTTGAGGTCCAACAAAAAACATCTTATTGCTAATTAGGCTCAAAAAAAGTTATTAAGTTCATCGAAGTCAGTAAAAGTCATAAGAGTTGAAAATATCGATTAGGGGTGAAATTAAAGGGTTGATGATGTTCGGTAATCAAAGAAAATCTTTTTTTAAAGTTCAAGAAAAAACATCTTATTGCTAATTAGGCTCAAAAAAAATTATTAAGTTTATCAAAGTCAGTAAAAGTCATAAGAGTTAAAAATATCGATTAGGGGTGAGTTTGAAGGGTTGATGATGTTCGGTAATTAAAGAAAATCTTTTTTTGAGGTCCAACAAAAAACATCTTATAGCTGATTAGGCTCAAAAAAAATTATTAAGTTCATCAAAGTCATTAAAAGTTATAAGAGTTGAAAATATCGATTTAAGGTGGGTTTAAAGGGTTGATGATGTTCGGTAATCAAAGAAAATCTTTGTTTGAGGTTCAACAAAAAACATCTTATTGCTAATTAGGCTCAAAAAAAATTATTAAGTTTATCAAAGTCAGTAAAAGTCATAAGAGTTAAAAATATCGATTAGGGGTGAGTTTGAAGGGTTGATGACGTTCGGGAATGAAAGAAAATCTTTTTATGAGGTCCAACAAAAAACATCTTATAGCTGATTAGGCTCGAAAAAAATTATTAAGTTCATCAAAGTCATTAAAAGTCATAAGAGTTGAAAATATCGATTTAAGGTGGGTTTAAAGGGTTGATGATGTTCGGTAATCAAAGAAAATCTTTTGTTGAGGTCCAACAAAAAACATCTTATTGCTAATTAGGCTCAAAAAAAGTTATTAAGTTCATCGAAGTCAGTAAAAGTCATAAGAGTTGAAAATATCGATTAGGGGTGAAATTAAAGGGTTGATGATGTTCGGCAATCAAAGAAAATCTTTTTTTAAAGTTCAAGAAAAAACATTTTATTGCTAATTAGGCTTAAAAAAAATTATTAAGTTTATCAAAGTCAGTAAAAGTCATAAGAGTTAAAAATATCGATTAGGGGTGAGTTTGAAGGGTTGATGATGTTCGGTAATTAAAGAAAATCTTTTTTTGAGGTCCAACAAAAAACATCTTATAGCTGATTAGGCTCAAAAAAAATTATTAAGTTCATCAAAGTCATTAAAAGTTATAAGAGTTGAAAATATCGATTTAAGGTGGGTTTAAAGGGTTGATGATGTTCGGTAATCAAAGAAAATCTTTTTTTGAGGTTCAACAAAAAACATATTATTGCTAATTAGGCTCAAAAAAAATTATTAAGTTTATCAAAGTCAGTAAAAGTCATAAGAGTTAAAAATATCGATTAGGGGTGAGTTTGAAGGGTTGATGACGTTCGGGAATGAAAGAAAATCTTTTTATGAGGTCCAACAAAAAACATCTTATAGCTGATTAGGCTCGAAAAAAATTATTAAGTTCATCAAAGTCAGTAAAAGCCATACGGTTTAAAAATATCGATTTAGGGTGGGTTTAAAGGGTTGATGATGTTCGGTAATAAAAGAAAATCTTTTTTTGAGGTCCAACAAAAAACATCTTATTGCTAATTAGGCTCAAAAAAAATTATTAAGTTCATCGAAGTCAGTAAAAGTCATAAGAGTTGAAAAAATCGATTAGGGGTGAGTTTGAAGTGTTGATGATGTTCGGTAATCAAAGAAAATCTTTTGTTGAGGTCCAACAAAAAACATCTTATTGCTAATTAGGCTCAAAAAAAATTATTAAGTTTATCAAAATCAGTAAATGTCATAAGAGTTGAAAATATCTATTAGGGGTGAGTTTGAAGGGTTGATGACGTTCGGGAATGAAAGAAAATCTTTTTATGAGGTCCAACAAAAAACATCTTATAGCTGATTAGGCTCGAAAAAAATTATTAAGTTCATCAAAGTCAGTAAAAGCCATAAGGTTTAAAAATATCGATTTAGGGTGGGTTTAAAGGGTTGATGATGTTCAGTAATAAAAGAAAATCTTTTTTTAAGGTCCAACAAAAAACATCTTATTGCTGATTAGGCTCAAAAAAAATTATTAAGTTCATCAAAGTCAGTAAAAGTCATAGGAGTTGAAAATATCGATTAGGGGTGAAATTAAAGGGTTGATGATGTTCGGTAATCAAAGAAAATCATTGTTTGAGGTCCAACAAAAAACATCTTATAGCTGATTAGGCTCAAAAAAAATTATTAAGTTCACCAAAGTCATTAAAAGTCATAAGAGTTGAAAATATCGATTAGGGGTGAGTTTGAAGGGTTGATGATGTTCGGTAATCAAAGAAAATCTTTTGTTGAGGTCCAACAAAAAACATCTTATTGCTAATTAGGTTAAAAAAAAATTATTAAGTTTATCAAAATCAGTAAAAGTCATAAGAGTTGAAAATATCTATTAGGGGTGAGTTTGAAGGGTTGATGATGTTCGGTAATCAGAGAAAATCTTTTTTTGAGGTTCAAGAAAAAACATCTTATTGCTGATTAGGCTAAAAAAAATTATTAAGTTCATCAAAGTCAGTAAAAGTCATAAGAGTTGAAAATATCGATTAGGGGTGAGTTTGAAGGGTTGATGATGTTCGGTAATTAAAGAAAATCTTTTTTTGAGGTCCAACAAAAAACATCTTATAGCTGATTAGGCTCAAAAAAAATTATTAAGTTCATCAAAGTCATTAAAAGTCATAAGAGTTGAAAATATCGATTTAAGGTGGGTTTAAAGGGTTGATGATGTTCGGTAATCAAAGAAAATCTTTTTTTAAAGTTCAAAAAAAAACATCTTATTGCTAATTAGGTTAAAAAAAAATTATTAAGTTTATCAAAATCAGTAAAAGTCATAAGAGTTGAAAATATCGATTAGGGGTGAGTTTGAAGGGTTTATGATGTTCGGTAATCAAAGAAAATCTTTTTTTGAGGTCCAACAAAAAACATCTTATTGCTAATTAGGCTCAAAAAAAATTATTAAGTTCATCAAAGTCAGTAAAAGTCATAAGAGTCGAAATTATCGATTAGGGGTGAGTTTGAAGGGTTGATGATGTTCGGTAATCAAAGAAAATCTTTTGTTGAGGTCTAACAAAAAACATCTTATTGCTAATTAGGCTCAAAAAAAATTATTAAGTTTATCAAAATCAGTAAAAGTCATAAGAGTTGAAAATATCGATTAGGGGTGAGTTTGAAGGGTTGCTGATGTTCGGTAATCAGAGAAAATCTTTTTTTGAGGTTCAAGAAAAAACATCTTATTGCTGATTAGGCTTAAAAAAAATTATTAAGTTCATCAAAGTCAGTAAAAGTCATAAGAGTTGAAAATATCGATTAGGGGTGAGTTTGAAGGGTTGATGATGTTCGGTTATTGAAGAATATCTTTTTTTGAGGTCCAACAAAAAACGAGTTATTGCTGATTAGGCTTAAAAAAAATTATTAAGTTCATCAAAGTCAGTAAAAGTCATAAGAGTTGAAAATATCGATTAGGGGTGAGTTTGAAGGGTTGATGATGTTCGGTTATTGAAGAATATCTTTTTTTGAGGTCCAACAAAAAACGAGTTATTGCTGATTAGGCTAAAAAAAAATTATTAATTTCATCAAAGTCAGTAAAAGTCATAAGAGTTGAAAATATCGATTAGGGGTGAGTTTGAAGGGTTGATGATGTTCGGTTATTGAAGAATATCTTTTTTTGAGGTCCAACAAAAAACGAGTTATTGCTGATTAGGCTAAAAAAAAATTATTAAGTTCATCAAAGTCAGTAAAAGTCATAAGAGTTGAAAATATCGATTAGGGGTGAGTTTGAAGGGTTGATAATGTTCGGTAATCAGAGAAAATCTTTGTTTGAGGTCCATCAAAAAACATCTTATTGCTGATTAGGCTCAAAAAAAATTATTAAGTTTATCAAAGTCAGTAAAAGTCATAAGAGTTGAAAATATCGATTAGGGGTGAGTTTGAAGGGTTGATGATGTTCGGTTATTGAAGAATATCTTTTTTTGAGGTCCAACAAAAAACGAGTTATTGCTGATTAGGCTAAAAAAAATTATTAAGTTCATCAAAGTCAGTAAAAGTCATAAGAGTTGAAAATATCGATTAGGGGTGAGTTTGAAGGGTTGATAATGTTCGGTAATCAGAGAAAATCTTTGTTTGAGGTCCATCAAAAAACATCTTATTGCTGATTAGGCTCAAAAAAATTATTAAGTTTATCAAAGTCAGTAAAAGTCATAAGAGTTGAAAATATCGATTAGGGGTGAGTTTGAAGGGTTGATGATGTTCGGTAATCAAAGAAAATTTTTTTTGAGGTCCAACAAAACACATCTTACTGCTAATTAGGCTAAAAAAATGATTATGTTCATCAAAGTCAGTAAAAGCCATAAGATTTAAAAATATCGATTAGGGGTGGGTTTAAAGGGTTGATGATGTTCGGTAATCAAAGAAAATCTTTTTTTTAGCTTTAACAAAAAACATCTTATTGCTAATTAGGCTCAAAAAAAATTAATTAGTCCATGAAAGTCAGTAAAAGCCATGAGATTTGAAAATATAGATTAGGGGTGAGTTTGAAGGGTTGATGATGTTCGGGGATTGAAGTAAATTATTTTTTGAGGTTAAAAAAACATCTTATTGCTGATTACGCTCAAAAAAATTGATGAAGTTGATCAAAGTCAGTAAAAGCTATGAGGATTGAAAATATCGATTAGTGGTGGGTTTGAAGGGTTGATGATGTTCGGGTAATTTTTTTTTTCTGTGGATGTCTAGAAAGTGTTTTTTTTATTTTTGTGACTTATTTATGTTCAACATAAAAGAAATTGTAAGAACTAACATTTATGACATGCGTTAATTGGTCTTGTATTAGAACGTGAATTTTCATATTTTTTTTATCTTAATTGTAATTTATCTGAAAAAGTTTTGATTTTTAAGTATTTTGCTATATAAGTTTTTTGTTTGGTTGTCTTTGAACTACAAAATACTGAAGTACTGGCCAATTTAACCGGGCCCAAAATTCAATGCTTTGTGTGCGGGGTCCTTTGTGACGATTTAAAATGTATTTTTAAAAAAATTCTTTATTGTAAATTTCGTATTCAGATAATTAGCAAATGTCTCAATTGCTATTAATATAATTGTTCAATGGTCATTTCAAATTAGGACATTTTTCAATTCTGTATTCCAAATTTGATACATTATTAGATTTACAATCTTACAATTTGACATATTTTGATTATATAAAATTAAAGTTTGTATAAAATGGAGAAACAAAAAAATGAAAAACATAATGTGAGCACAGAAAGGGTTAAGCGTCATCGTGTGTGTTTAAGTGCACAGAGAGAAATTGAAGTGGGGACATTGCATAGAGAAAGAATGAAACGCTATCGTGCTAGCTTAAAAGAGAAAAAGGGCATAATGAATATATCAAAAGAGGTAGAGAAAGAAACTTGTAATGTAGATTATCAAATTCATGTTGTAAATTCAATACCATCAACATCCTTTCAGTCACTTTCACAATTACAAAATGTACAAATAAAAGATGAAGATTCTATCAAGGATGTTGTTTCCACATCTATTTTTCATTTGAAGGAAGTAGAAGGTAAAGAATTTCATGACTGGAAAATGATGACATGGAAAGTTTGAAATTCATTGAAACAAATAATTCGAATGACGAAGAAGAAAAGTGTTGTAGATTAGTAAATGATGTTACTACTCACAGTAATGTCAATATATCCGAATGTCTTTCTTCAGATCTATTAAAGTAGTACAGTAAATCAAGAAAAAATAAATTACATTGTAGTGAAGAAAGAAAAGCAAGTAAAAGAAAAATTGTTGATTCACAAGACACTGTAATTCAAGTGAACAAATCTCTTCCTACATTACATACAATAGAAGAAGTAGAAAAGCCTAAATTGTCAAAGAATAATGAAAAAGAAAAACAATTTCTTGATAGACAAATTTTGAACAGCAAAAGAGTGAAACGTTGTCGTGGAAAAATAAAGATAGATAAAGTAGAGATAGAATTAGAAGAACTGCAATTAAATAATTTGCATTCACGTACTCATTCAGAAGATTATCTGGGTCAAATGTCATTTTGTTGCACTCATTGTGATGCTAAACATTTCAAAGATGAAAAAGTTGTTACAAAAATTACGCCTTGTGATGATAAAGACTTAAAAGATAACAAAATTGATTAAAAAAATTTATTCTTACGATGATTGTTGCAGTCATTGAGGTGTTGAATTAAACGTCTTAAATTATCCTTCTCAATTCAAAGTGTTTTTAGATGGTTCACATGAAAAATCAAGGCATTTTCAGCAGAATATAAAATGTTACAATAATTCATTTGCTTTTGCGTCATTTAATGCTAATGTTATTAACTTTAATGGTAGACGAAGAGGACCATATTGTTTTAAAATCCAAGATCAAATATATTATCAAATGAATAAAGTTTTATATCCAGAAATCGATGATGATCCGTATTATGGACAATGGTTTACTTATGATCCTGATGATGCAATTGAATACAGGATGAATAAAAATGATAGATTGGATAGAGATATTGTTGTAGAAATTGATAAGTTTATGAGAACACATAATATATTCAGTCAATCATTCAGAATGATGAAAGAAGTTATAGAACTAGAAGCAGCTTTGGCGACAAAAAATAATGAAGATATTTCAGAATTGAAATTATTATTTACTTTAAAAAAAGGAACAGATCCACGGAGATTTAATTTTCAAAGAGTTAATGAAGTAGCTGCTATTTTTAATACAAATTCAGAAGGTAAAATTCCTGATTCTTATGTCACTGTACACAACAAAATAAGTAAAGAATTACAATTAATTAGTAGTTTAGATCCTTGTGTAGAACCTTTCATATATCCTCTATTTTATCCTTTTGGAGAAAAAGGTTATTGTATTGATATGGTTTGAAGTGATACACATAAGAGATTAAAAAAACATAGAATTTCAAGGGCATGTTATGTAAAGTATAAAATAGCAATTAGAGATGATATATTTAATCAGTTTTTATACGGTGGACGATTATTTTAAAAGTGGCTGATTAAGAATTATGTTAAAATGGAAAAAGATCGACTTCAGTATTGTGCAAATCATCAAACAGAATTGCGAAGTGAAAGTTACAGGGGGTTAATAGATCACATTAATGATACAGCACAAAGGAATGATACTAAGAACCTCTAGGGAAACTGGTTGTGTTATCATCAACATTCGTTGGTTCACCTCGTAATATGACGGAACTATATCAAGATTCAATGGCTATTGTCGCAAAACATAGTAAACCGGATTTGTTTATAACAATGACATGTAATCCACAATGGAAAGAAATAGTAGAAAATTTATTACCGAATCAAACAACAGCAGTGTGACGTGGTAAAATTTCACACACAATAAAACATTAAATCACTAGCAATTTTTGCGAGGCTGCCATCCACCGGCGTTGAATAACGAGCAAACCAAAACCGAACGCATTTTTATTAATAAAACTATCGTATATTAACTCTTACTTTTTGTTTACACTATGTCAAATACCGAGATATCGTCTGCTTACTGCTTCCCACTTTCACCACGAAGTCTGGACATCAGGATCAACGCATTGATTATGAATCCACGAGTCGAATTTAAATAGCCCGCGCGGCTGTGCAGCTCGCTCTGCGCGCTACAGATGTCGCCACTCTGCAGAAAATCAATAAACTGACGCTGGATTTTAAGATTGTTTGAATCTACCGCCACGGGAACCCAACCTCAACTGATTTCGAGCAAACGAAATCAGATGTCAATTATTTTAAAAAATCTGTCAAGTTTCTTAAATTAATCGGATTTTGGCAATCCGATAATTGCTCAAATGACGTATGTTTGTAAGAGTTTGTTGAGAAGATTTTTAATACCAATTTCGGTGCAAATTAATAAAGGACGGAAAGCGGAAGACGAGAGAGGAAGGGAGAGAGAAAATAGCGGAGCACATGTTGAAGACGGAAGTAAAAATTTCTCACTCTCAATTCGTAGACTCCAGGAGATAGACGTTCGCTGGTGGAAGCAGCTAAACATTTGAGAAATTAATATTGTAAAATTTGCCGATGTGGCGTGTATACATTTGAAAAATAGATTAGTATTAGATAAGAGATTGTCTTTCTACAAAACTCAAGTAAGTAGACCTTTTGTAGCTGACAGTTATTGACCTTTACGGGAGTGTTAAAATTTTGTAATAATGGCGTCATCTGTTTAACTTAAAAATTTGCAATAGCGTGCGCAACGCAAGGAGAGTTCACACTTGTAGTTCTAAAAGCAAAAGAGAATAAGGCTACCTGGGATAGTTGAAGACACCAATGCGTGCGAAACGCAAGAGGAGTTCACAGTTGTGGTTCTAAAAGGAAGAGAGAATAAGGCTACCTAAAATAGATAAAGACAACAATTGCGGGCGAAACACAAGGGGAGTTCACAGTTGTGGTGCTAAAAGCAAGAGAGAATAAGGTTACCTGGGAAAGATAAGGACAACAATAGCGTGCAAAATAAGAAAGAGGAAAATGTATAACAGTTGTCTGGGAGACACAGAATGAGAAAAAAGATTTTAAACGGTGTAAAAATTGTAAGGCACCCTTGTATGAACTTGTATGAACATTTTAAAACTAATTTTGAATTGTTTAAACAATTTTTTTTTATATTTTCTATGTAAAATATTTCAAAAGCTTACAACTTTTAATTAACAAAATGTAATTAATGTAATTTATTTGATTTAATTAAATCGATTGTTTAACCAATCAAAATGGTTAATAATCAAATTTTAATGAAATGGAGCTAAAATTATGAGGCTTGTTGTTATTGTTATGGAAGAATCGTAAAGAACTTTTCTATTTATAATTCGCAGTGTATATTAAATTGTTTAAAAACATTTAATTTGTTTAAACAATTTTTTTATCATTAAAAATGTACTGTACAATTTTTCATTAAAGTCTCTTAAAAGCATTTCGCTTTCTACTTTCTTCATTAATCCTTTCACGCCGAAGCAAAATTGAACAATTAAAAAAACAAAAGCAAAGTTGTTATTATAGTTTTTGGGGTCGCTGATTACGAATCTGGTGTTAGTTTTCAAAAATTAAAAATGTCCGATCCAATATGGCGGACAAATTTTGAAGATGTGTTTAGATTCGCCTAAAATTCAGGGGTTTTTGGGGTCGCTAATTACAAATCCAGTATTAGTTTTTTAAAATTCAAAATGGCAGATCCAATATGGCGGACAAATTTTGAAGAAGTGTTTAATATCGCTTTAAATTGGTTACTGGAGGGGTTTTGGGGTTTCTGATTACGAATCTAGTATTAGTTTTTTAAAATTCAAAATGGCAGATCCAATATGGCGGACAAATTTTGAATAATTGTTTAATATCGCTTTAAATTGGTTACTGGAGAGTTTTTGGGGTTGCTGATTACGAATCTGGTAATAGTTTTTAAAAATACAAAATGGCAGATCCAATATGGCGGACAAAAAATTAAAAAATTCTTTTGATTCGCCTAAAATTGATTACTCATGGGTTTTTAGGGTCTCTGATTAAATTGTTTAAAACAACTTATCATTAAATCCTTTAAGAAGCATTTCGATTTTGCTTTTCGTCATTAAAACAATATCACGAATATTTCCGTCTTCAACTTTACATGAATTTTAAACTTTTTAAAAACATTCGAATGATGTTTATAGAGTATCGTAAATGATGATTATCACTTGCACTGAAAAAAACTGAGTTCGCTATCGTAGCTTAAAAATTTAGTTGATACTTATTTAGTCATTATAGTTAAATATTAGCTAACACAGCTATAATATTTGCTACGATAGCTAAAAGTAAGCTGTGGTTGCTAATATTTGTAGATACCATAACTAAAAACATTTAGCTGTCCCTAGGACAAATATCTATGTTTAGCTATGGGATCTACATCTGTTAGCTACCATAGCGTACTTTTATCAGACGCAGCAAATGTATCTACTGCCTTAGCAAATATTTAGCTGCGGAGACTAAATAAGTGTTTGCTAAATTTGGTTGGCAGCAGCGGCTAAGTCACTATTTTTCGTGTATCAACTCTTGTCAGAAAGGATAAATATGTGACGTGTTCCGAGGAAAGGTACCTAAGAAGCAAGAAATCGATTATTAGATTGTGATTGATTTAATGTCATTAAACGTTTCTTTTTCATTATCAAAAGTCAGAAAATGGTTTCATTGAATATTTTTCAAGTTATGACAATTCAAACATCAGCAGTTTCTACAGAATACCATGCGCGCTCTAACTGGTCGTACGTTGATTTAGCCGATGCGTCGCTTCTTCCCTAAAACAAACTTTTTTATTAAACTCTCCTAGAAGCATTTCGCTTTTGGCTTCCCTCATTAAAAAAAATGTCACAAATATTTTCGTCTGCAATTTTGATAATCTTTTGATTGATTTAACTATTTATATTTGTAAGAAAATTTTTTTTTTCATATTTCATACGTTTACAATTTTTTTTTAACTAATGAAGGAAGTTTTTTAAATCTTTTTTACCTGATATTTACCCGGAAAGTTGTTCTTTTAACGAATAGCATTTACATTTAAAAGCAGATTTATATCATACAGTAATATTGTTTAGGATATATAATATTTAATTCTTAAATAAATAAAATTATTATACGAAAAATATCATAGTATATGGTAAATGTTCATAAATGAAAAAAGAACAAATGTGCTTGGTTGGGGGTAAGTAAAAGGTTAAAGAGATTTAAGAAGATTCCTCTTAGCGTTAGTAAAGAAAAGTTAGTAAATCCTTAAAATATGCGAAAAATAATATTTTTATAGAAACATAATTTTTTTAAATCATTAAAGAATCTTGAAAATTGTTGACGGAAAAATTCATGATAATTCTTTAATGAAAAAAAGGAGAGAAGGACATGCTGGAAGGAGAATGAAATGAAAAGTTGTTTTAAAAAATGTAATAGCCGATTTGGAATTCGCAATCAGCGTTTGTGAAATTTGTTACTTTTTGACCCCTCCCATCCCCACTTAGACCTCAGAAATTTTTCTGAAATCGTCCCCCCATCTTATAGACCTTTGTTTTTATACTTCTATAAGAAAGCATTTTTACTAGATAAATGCATGCCAAGTAAAACACAATCATTAATATTTTTATTTTTTTCATATCGTAACAATCAAATTTGTCAACATAAATATTATAATTTTGCTCGCTCGGGTAAGTTTGGCTCACATTTGGCATAATGCGTGTTACTTAAAAAACAGAAAAAAATAGGATAATGAACAACCATTAACATGAATTTAACATTTACAACTAAATTGGTAAAAAATATTTTTTTTTATGTCGTCTGTGTTATAAATTGTTCTACTGAACAGAATAGAAAAGGGCGAGCAAGATTGTAGCCAGAGGTAGCTGACAGTTATTGACCTTTTCGGGAGTGTTATACTTTTGTAATAAGGGCGTCATCTGTTTAACTTAAAAATTTGCTTTCCCTCTCAGTGTAACTTCGCCCCATATTATTCAGGCCAGACATTGCAGATAATGTCGAACTTAAGAAAAATTGTGAAAATTGATCGCGTTTGTCGAATTACAATTGTAAAATATGTCGAGTTGTAAGTAAAGTGTGAGGAATATAATCGAGTTGAGAGTCGTCTCTCAAATCCTCGGATTTGAGTGACAATTTGGTCACCTGTCTCTTTTTATCTCCCTTAGTAAATTTAGAGTCTCGTTATAAAAATGTCGAAAATATAAAATAATTCTGATCGCGTACAAAATGGCTGCAAATGGCGCCATAGTTTTACTTCCCCCTGTCACTTCTCTTTCCCTTTGGTCACCGCTTCAATAAATTAGCCGCTGTCTTATTTAATGCGTCGTTATTATATAGGATACGATTCTTTTTAAATTTTTGCTCGATTTGGTAATTAAATAAGAAAATGTGTGAAGAAAAAGCCTGTAGAGAGTCACGACTGATTCGCCCGTGTGTCATGAAGTAGAGAGCCAAAAATTATTAATTTGAGATGTAATGAAAAGGAAAATGGTTTATTTTATTCGACAAAAAATACGGATGAGGACTTTGACGATTAAAAATTAATTCGTCGCATTTAATATATTCGGCGCTGAGGATGACAGCCACTGTGACGTTCACCGCGGTTCTTACTCAATGTGAGAAATTGTTATAATACAATTATATAATAATATAAATTCTTTTATTTTATTAAGTTAATTCTTCTCTTTAATTTTCTCTTTAACTAAAGGTGAACTCAAATTGGCTCGAGTCAATAATATCGGTTCTGGTTTGTTCAAAATATTTCCTTTAATTTTTTGAAATAGCGAATAATCACTTATAGATTTACGAGTTTGGTTATTAGGATGATTTTAAAATGCCATTAGCAACTAGGCGTTCATAAATTCATAAATTCAATATGTTTTTTTTTAAAGCGATTGAAATTTATCAATTGTGTCCTTTTGACAGGTACATATGATTATAATTTTTTATTGTCGGAGCAATTATAATCGGATATTCGAATTCGTCCGAATTTGCTTATTAAATAAAAATAGTTAATGGATTTATGAATCGACTTCAATTAGTGGAAAGCAAGTCGAATTATTCGATTTATTTAAAAAGTTAAAATAATCAGGATGAGTTAGTTATTAACTATGTAATTTGATTTGTGAATTTAATTATAACTAAATGACTAAATTAAATTAGTGAATATTTCATACATAAGATACATAAAATGGCATCTGGGTTACCCTTAACTAAATAGTTTCCTTTTCTTTAACTTTGTATATTTATAGATTTTCGACTTATTAATTGTTTATGACTTTCCCCTATGATGTAGCTTACCCTCTATTATTAATTTTTTTTGTAATTCATACGATGGTTACCTAAAAGAATTTATGTGCATATTTTCCCTAATTTTTGTTATTTATTTATGAGACCCAAAATTACGAATATTGGAAAATCTTGAGTAAGGATTATGAATTGGCGCTTTTGGCTCACAATCAGTATTTGTAAACTTTGAGCAATGTTTGTTAGATTGGCGCTATTGATTGGAAAACTTTCTGCAAATTAAATAAATAGTTTGTTTAAATTGATTTATTGGCTCAAAAGTGAATTTCTTTCTAATTTCTTTTTCGAACCACTCCCTCTCTCCATTTAAAACCTGACTGCCCGGCATTTCTTTAACTTCTTGGAGTAATTGGTCTAATTCTCTTTATTTTGTTTTGAGGTTATGAGTATGAGCTGGAGAATCGTGTTAACATCTGACGATTGAGTCGTCCCACGGTTTAGAGATTAGTTTTGAGATCTATCGATTATTTGATTTTAATGAATTTTAATGGTTGTTCGTTACCGCTTCCCTCCCTTCTTTTTGATTTTTATGATATCGTATCGCTTATTATCGTACCATATCGCTTACCGTATCTTATCGCTTTTCTTATCGTATCGTATCGCTTTCGAATTTATTTTGAATGGCTCGGTATCCAAATTAGATGCATTTTTGAGTTTTCGGATTTCTCTTTTAGTAGATGAGTTATATTTACTACAGAGAATTTATGGATTTATCGTTCTCGCGTTTTAGACAGATTTGGAAAATTTCAAATTAATCTTAGTTAATTTTGACCCTTTCTCTTTTTCTTCTATTTGTTTTAAATTAGTTTAACGAACTGGCGCCTGACACCCCTTTTTTGAGTTACCTCTTCTTTTTTTTTTGCTATCGATGACCAATGAACTCCGAGGGTTAGGAAATTATTTTTGTTAGTAGATTACGGCGTTAAAAATTATCTTCAATAGATTAGTTAAATATTTTTCTGGATTAACGTTGTTTGGATTCGATTAACGTTAAGATTAGTAATATTTACTCAATTTTATCGAATTTGGAGAATGAATAATTGAGCGATTTGTAGTAAGTATAAAATGTGGTTTACTAAGCTTCTATTGCATAATTTGGTTAATTGTTGGCGGTCATTTGTCGTAAATTATTGTTATTTAAAGAGGTTCACACCATCTATTGAATTTATTTTGAGAAATAAGACGTATTTGAGATTTTAGTTTTGGTGATAAAATCTACACATTACAAATTGACGCCCAACGTGGGGCCAGAAGTCAATAATTTTTAGATTAAGTAATTTTGAAATTTTAGTTTGAGATATATAAAAAATCTACATTGCAGCAGATAGACCCGACATTGTTGCAAGATTCTTTTCTTTAAAAGTAAAGCATTTGATAGAATGTATTGTTAAGAAGAAATGTTTTGGAGATGTCAAGTCGTATGCTTATATTATAGAGTTTCAAAAAAGGGGATTACCACTTATTCACTTATTGATTATATTGACGTCTAATTCAAAATTATTAACACCAGAAAGTGTTGATCGTCATATTTCAGCTAAAATACCAGATGAGATGGTTAATCCTAGATTACATGAAATTATTATGTCAAACAATATACACGGTCCTTGTGGAGATTGGTGTTTCGTTGATGGAAAATGCTCGAAAAATTTTCCTAAAATTCTGCAAGAAGATACTACTGTTGAAGACAGTGGTTATGTATTATATAAAAGAAAAAATACGGGTAAAATGTATACAAGACCTAATGTATATATTGTCGATAATCGTTTTGTTGTGCCCTATTCTCCTAAACTTTCGCAAACATTCAATTGTCATATAAATGTTGAACTTGTATCGAGTATTAAGTCCGTGAAATATTTGTATAAATATATTTATAAGGGTCATGATGCTGCATCAATTATCATCACAAATAGTAATGGAGAAGCTACTATTAATCATAATAAAATTAATCATTATGAAGAAAATAGATATGTTGGTCCAGTAGAAGCAGCATGAAGAATTTTAAGTAAAAATTTATCCAAAAAAAGCCATAGTATAAATCGTTTACCAATACATTTGCGAAATGAGCAAAATATTCTTATTCGGCAAACAGGTGCAAATCCAGAAATATCATTTAACTTGCACAAAAATACAAAACTATTAGACTACTTTAATTTAAATTAACGTGATGCAAATGCTCGTCAGTATTTTTATAATGAGATTCCTGAATACTATTTATGGGATAAAAAAGAATGTAAATGGAACAGGAGAGACCAAAAGGACAAAGTAATAGACAGAATTTAATCTGTTAGTCCATGCCACACATAATTATTTCATCTTAGATTATTATTACTTACTACTAAAGGTGCCATTTCATACGAATCATTGAAGACTGTTAATGGAGTATTACATGACACATTTACATCAGCTTGTTTAGCATAAGGACTCATGAAGGATGATCATGAATGGAAGGCAACGTTGAAAGAGTCAACTTTGTGGATGATGCCTCAATCACTTCGACGATTATTTGTACGAATTTTAATTCACTGTCGTCCTATAAATGCTGGTGAACTTTGGGAACAGTTTAAAGCTTCCATGTGCGAAGATTATGCTAGAAATGTAGATAATATTACATCTGAAAAAATGGCATATATACATGTTATCTGAAGAAGGTTATAACATACATGATTTTCTTGGATTGATAGATGTAGAGGATGACAATGAAAATTTGCAAATTACTCATTCCGTAAATATTACAGAGGAAAGGGAGTTAGAAAAAGAAAGGTATGATAAATTGAACGTAAAACAAAAAGATATAGTTGACTTTATATTAAATGTGGTGAATGATAATAATGAAAATACTTGTAGGTGTGTATATGTCGATGGTCCTGGAGGATCTGGAAAAACATTTTCGTATGTTACATTGTGGAATTTATTAAGGAGTGAAGGTAAAACTGTTTGTAATATGGCATTCACAGGGATAGCTGCAACTTTACTTCCTTTGGGTCGGACAGTTGATAAAGTATTGGGTTTACCCGTGCCATTATAATTATGCTGATTCATCTTCAAGTATAAAAGTCCAGTCTAAAGAGGGGTTGTATTTAAAAGATGTTGATGTCTTTATTTGGAATGAAGCTCCAATGTCACCGAAGTATGCTTTTGAGATTATGGACAGAACGTTAAGATATTATGCAAGTAGACGTTCCTTTTGGTGGTAAAACAATAATTTTAGGAGGTGATTTCAGACAAGTATTACCAATAAAACAAAATGGTACAAGATCTGAAATTATCATTTTGTCAATTAAAAACAGCAAATTATGGACGATATTTTCAAAATTTACATTTTTTGAAAATATGCGAGCTTTGCCGGAAGAAACAAATTTTGTGAATTTCTTACTTGAAATAGGGAATGGCACACTTAACGATGTGAAAGATTGTGTACAATTACCAGACAACATTGTTGAAGGCGGAAATATTGATATCAGTACAGACGTATATGGAGACTTGATTAAACAAAAAAGGTTTGAAGATTTGGCATTATGTGCTATTTTAGCTCCTCGAAATATTGATGTAGATGAAATTAATAATAATGTTGTACAGTTATTAGACAAGAAGGATGAAAAAGTTTATAGAAGTATTGACAGTATAGATAATAGTGATAATAATAATGATCATGAAGTCATTTTACCTGATTACTTAAACACTCTGTCACCACCTGGTTTACCACCACATGATTTGCATTTCAGAATAAATTCCGTAGTAATGCTCATAAGAAACCTTAGCATTAATGAAGGTTTATGCAATGGAACAAGATTATTGGTTTTAGCTTTATCAAATCATGTTATGAAATGCAAAATATTAACGGGAGATAAACGTGGAAATATTGTATTCATACATCGAATATTATTGTATTGTAAAAATGTTTATCCCTTTACATTTAAAAGAAGACAGTTTCCAATTAAACTAGCATTTGCTATGACTATAAATAAATCTTAAGGACAGACATTTCATAAAATTGCAATTGATTTAAGAAAATACGTTTTTAATCATGGGCAACTGTATGTTGCGTTATCAAGAGTTCCTTCATTTAGTTCAGTTACAGTTTATTAAGGAAATTAACGAAGTCGAAAATGTATTAAGAATTATGTTAACAAAGAAATTTTTAAATAATTGTTATTGTAACAATAAAATATATATTATTAAAATATGCAACTAGCATAGAAGGTACTTTGTAGTAGAGATGAATATAGTTAATGGCAGTTTATAGTTACAGATAATCTTAAAACGTTATGTTCAGTTAAAGAAATTTACGTAAGAAGATGTACAAGAATATACATGAAAATGGTTTTGTGAATATGATAAGAAAGTTCTTTGCTTGGATTAAAAGCGTTTGAAATTTATAAATGATTTTAATTAATTTATATATTTTCTCTTACTTTCATTATTTTTTATCAAATATAATCCAAATAGTTAATATAGTTACGTTCAAGAAAGGATTTGTATGATAGATGACACATTTTGATAAAAATAAACTTAGCTACAATGAAGGAAATTTAATGTTAATGCCAAGTAAAAAAGTTTTAATTTTTCCTTGATGAAGTTAAGAATCTTATGAAGCCACTCATTCAATTTTGTGCCTAAAACACTGTTACAAAAATCTTTGTTTTATTTAATTTGTACATGTATATGAAAGATATATGCAGTACATGTATTGACAATGTAGATACATAAAGTAGTTACATTTGAGTTACATGTATATTTCTTCAATTACAAATAAGAAAAATTAAAAATTTCATTGGCCAAGATTTGAATTGAGGTTGAAGGCACATTTGAAACTTTATTAAGAACAATTTGTGTACTTCTTTCTTTATTATTTATTCAAAAATTGTGAATAATCGTTTATCAATTCTTTTATACATTTCTATTTTTTTATTTGCATCTTTTGTTATTTATTTCCTTCTAATATAATCTACTCTATATAATCATTTCTAACGTTGGATGTAAGTCCCTATAATTAAAACATTGGTAAATTGGTACATTGGATAATGGATACAGTGGAATGTCAAATTTAAAGATTGGGAAAGTGGTAAACTGTTAATTAAGAAAATTAGTAAATGTCTTTATATCTCAATTGCTTATTTCATATTCACTGCAAACTGTACACTGCTAAATTTGGCATTTAGATGTTTCAAAATTGTGAAATTGCTAACTGCAGTAATTGTTAATTAAAAAATACGTCGATTATAAAGGTAAATTGGAGAATGTCTTATTAGTAATTTAATGACTATACAGTCGTTAAATAGGAAATTTGTAAATGTATAAATCGCTAATTGTATAATTGCAAAGTTGGTTATTGCATATTTTAATAATGGAAAATTCTTTATTACAAAATTAGTAAATTTTTATATTTAGAGTTTTATTTATTTACATGTATATGGAATATACAA
Organism: Ganaspis brasiliensis; assembly: GCA_037103525.1. Classification (NCBI taxonomy): domain Eukaryota; kingdom Metazoa; phylum Arthropoda; class Insecta; order Hymenoptera; family Figitidae; genus Ganaspis; species Ganaspis brasiliensis. The sequence goes on along the minus strand of JAZKLR010000221.1, from coordinate 285,070 downwards.
ATAAAAGTTTCAATAGGAGGGAGAAAGTAGAAAGTGCTAAAACTGAAACAAACGAGCACACTTCTTTAAAATTATGTGAAAATTATAAGCATCATCATGCTCATTTAACAATTTCAATGTCTTCTATGTCATCTACATTACTTTGTAATTCTAATAATACAAATTCAAGTTTACAAGAGTCTGATGTTGATAATCAAATATGATCTCCTTCCAGATGTATTGAAATCGGAAAATTTGAAAGAAATCATTTTATTGGAAAGGGAAAGGAATAACTACCATTTGTTTCTAAAAGAAATTGAAGCAGAGTGAAACGCAAGTTTAAAAGAAGAGCAAAAAACGATTTTTTTAACTAAAAAGACGATTAATGATATAGGGAAGTGCTATCCTACAATAGTAAGCAATAAAAAAGATTCCAAAAAGATAGAAAATAAATTGTAATGCAGATCTTAAAAATTCTGAAACGAATTTCATACCGTTAAAATCTTTTCAGAGTGTTTCTGATTTCAAAAATTTTAAAAGTTATTGACAAAATTCAGTTAAGCATAATGTTTTCTCTATTATGGATTTTAATGGAGCAAAAACCCAAGAAATGTAAGATCTATAGAAGGATAAAATAAAGGAAATAAAATGAATTACGTATTTGCTGACAGCCTGACATTAAATTAAATTATTTAATTTTTTCATTATTATTTATTTTTAAAATGAAAATATTAAGACGATTACCAGAAAACATAACTGCGTGGAGATACCTTTCCACGCAGTTTTCCCTCCTCCCTTTTCCCTAATGGAGAGGTAAATATGCTGTATTTAAATGTTAAACATAATGTGGAAAATAAGGTTTTACGCATGTGTCATTTAAGAACAGTGATAATAATGGTTGTACCTCACAGGAAAGGGCGTGAATGGGGCCCTTCCCTTCCTCCAAAAAAAATAGAAATTACAATTTCTTCATGCATATGAAGCTCATATGCAGTATATGCATTGACATTAAATATACATAACGAACTAAAATTTGAGATACATGTTCATTTTTACATCACAAATAAGAAATATTAAACATTTGATCTTCCAAAATTCGAATTCGGGTAGTCAGCACGTTTGCAACTTCATTCAGGAAGTTTTATGTACTTCTTTATTATTATTTCTTCAAAAATTGACAATGATTGTTTATCAATTCCTAAACACATTTCTATATTTTTATTTATATCATTTTCTGGAAATATTTATTGCGCATTCCCAAACGTTAACTTTATAATCCATCACTGTAATAAGATGTGTTTATTAAATACAGAAATGTGACATTCTTAACTAATGTTTTCTTTGCAACCTGAATAATGATTCGGCGCACGTAGCGCGCTTTTGTAGTTCTAGTATAGATATAGGCATACTGCTATGCTTTTCAGAATGTAAGAAAGAATAAGTTATAGAATTTACCTGGGATGAATAAAGACAAGATAGAGTGAGAAACGCAAGAAGAGTTCACAACTGTGGTTCTGAATGCAAGAGAGAATAAGTTTACCTGGGATAAATAAAGACAAGATAGAGTGAGAAACGCAAGCAGAGTTCACAGTTGTGGTTCTGAAAGCAAGAGAGAATAAGTTGACCTGGGAAAGATGAAGACAACAATAGCGTGCGCAACGCAAGGTGAGTTCACAGTTGTGGTTCTAGAAGCAACAGACAATAAGGTTACCTGGGATAGATAAATACAACAATGGCGTGTAAAATGTGAAAGAGGAAAAGGTATAACAGGTGTCTGAGATAAATAAATGCAGAGTAGAGAGAGAGAAAATTAGAAAAGTGATTTTAAACGGTGTGAAAATTCTAAGGCATCCTTATAAGGAACTTGTATGGTCATTTTGTAATTAATTTTGAAATGTTTTAACAATTTTTTTTACATTTTCTATGTGAAATATTTTAAAAGCTTACAACTTTTTAATTAGCAAAAGGAAAAATAATGTAATTAATGTAATTTAACTGATTTAATTGAATCGATTGTTTAAACAAGTAAAATAGTGTAAAATTAACTTTCGATGAAATTAAGCTATAATAATGTGGTTTTATGTAATTTGTATAAAAGAATCATAAAAAAGTTATTAATTCAAAATTTGCAGTGTATATTCAAATGTTTAAAAAATTTTAATTTGTTTAAACAATTTAAGTTTCTTATGTTTTCGAAATTCAACACTTTTTTTTGTCCAGGTCACCTCCAGTCAACTGCTTCAGGGAAATTAACCTCAAAATATGAATATCGACTTCTCTGAAGTACCCAAGTACCCAACCGATGTTCACTTTATATCCGATCAACTTCTTCAGGCAAGTTAACCTCAAACTATGAAAATCGACTTCTCTGAAGTACCTAAGAAACTACTTGATGTCCAGGTCATCTCCAAACAACTTCCTTAGGGAAGTTAACATCAAAATAAAAAATTTTAATTATTTAAAATACCCCGGTTCCCAACCAATGTCCACGTCACCTCCGGTCAACTTCTTTAGAAAAGTTGACCTCAAATTGTGAAAGCGACTTCTCTGAGGTACCGAAGTACTCAACCGAAGTCCACGTCATTTCCGGACAACTTCCTCAGGGAAGTTAACCTTAAAATGAAAAATGTTCATTCTTAGAAGTACCCCAATACCCAGCCAATGTCCAGGTCTCTTCTGGTCAACTTCTTCAGGCAAGTTAACCTTAAAATGTGAAAATAGACTTCTTTGAAGTACCCAAGTACCCAACAGCAAGAAAAAACAAAGTCATTCCGACAAAGTTGTTTAATGTTTAAAATTGGTTCTCAGACGTTTTGAAATCTATATGATTTCCTCTTTTGGGAGTCTAACAATAAAATAACAAAAATTATAATTATTTCATCTAAGAGAGACAAAAAATAATAATAATAACAAAAATACAAAATTTCTAGAGTTAACCATTGTATGGAGTCAGAGAAATTAAAAAGAAATTAAAAATAAGTAATATGAGAATTTTTAAAATTAGATAAGAAAACAAAAACTTATATAATTGTAAAATTAATTAAAAATAGAAATTATTAAAATACACATACAAAAAAATGTGTTTAATAAAACATAAAAACACATAAAATAATAAAATTTAATAGAATTAAACATTAATAAATAAAATAATAAAAGTCACCAGAATTACAAATTATATAACACGGTTAAATGACTTCACTATTTAAACTGAACTACAAACACCTTTACCTCATTAACAATAAAATAAATTAAACAGACTAAAGGACATTAACAATAACAGTTAAAACAGAAAACAGAGAAATGAGCAATATGAATATTGTCTATTTAAAATTAACAAAAACAAAATTCAACAATATTTCAAAACATTTATCAAAAATATTTTAATCCCTGGTTTGATTTAAACTATTGTTTTCCTCTTTTTTAATAAAAAAACACATGAAATCATTTAGATTTTAAAACGTTGGAGATCAAATTTTAAACATTAAAAAACTTTGTCTGAATGAGTTCGTTTATTCTTGTTCCTGTTTATGAAATTTATTATCATTAATTAGTTAATTAATACATTATATGTTGTAAAAAACAATTACTTTTCTATTTAATTATAACAAAACATACCTTACAAACCACAACAAAACAAACGTTTTGAGCTTACGCACATACACATATAAACGTTTAACACAGACACTGGAAAATACGCAGTTTCTTATTTTTCCCGCTAGGGCTGCCACTTCTGCGCGATTCTACTTTTACAGTCGTTTGTTCCCTAAAGTGGGACATATTTTCAAGAGAATCCCTGTAGAGTGAAGTCTCCTTATTATTACTTCGTGGTTGGGAACTTAGATACTTTAGAGAAGTCGTTTGTCCCAATTTGAAGTTAAACTTCCCTGAAGAAGTTGACCAGAAGAGACGTGGACATTGGCTGGGTACTAGAGTACTTCTGAGAAGGAAATTTTTTCATTTTGAGGTTATCTTCCTTGAGGAAGTTGTCCGGAAATGACCTGGACATCGGGTGGGTACTTAGATACTTCAGAGAAGTTGATTATCACATTTTGAGGTTGACTTCCCTGAAGAAGTTGACCAGAAATAATCTGGACATCTGTTGGTTACATGAGTACTTTAGAGTAGTCGATCTTAACTTCCCTGAAGATATTGACCGGAAAAATCCAGTTATGCTTTAGATACACTAAGCCCAGCCAGTTCCTTACTATTTTTGATGTTCTCTCATTTTGAAAAAAATTAGCCCTTCCAGCCCCTGACCAGAAAGCAATTTGTATTTTGGCTAACTAGGTGTGGGGGTTTCGCCCTCGACTTGTCGCGAGCTTTGGAAACACGTAATGTAATGTGAACGCAACCTAAGCATTTCCTCGCTCCCATCTCCGAGTGTAACCGGTCAGGTGATTCGCATGGATCGCAGATCCTCTTCCGACGTCATGTGGTGTGGACGCGTGTGTAAGCACTATGAGTACTAAGTATCTGTGATATAAACTAGACTTGTTAAAAATATATATTCACTCTTCATATAAAAAGTGTTTCTTAATTCAGCACTATTCTTCTATCGGGATTATTGGACGCCTGTATATAAACTAAATATTATCAACGCAAAAGTTCCATATTGGTGACCCCGTTTTGTCTATAAAATTGGTGACATGCAAAAAGGTGTGCTCGGTGAAAAGATATTGAAAAATATCAAGTGCATCCTGTTTTGGATCAACGAAATTCACGGTGTATCCGTTGAATGGTGCAATTAGCTAGTGTTCCTGTGAAAAAGTTTTGAAGAAAAGAATAATTTTCTCAAAAAAAAAAAAAAAGTGCTCATGTGTTTTAACCGGCATTATCACCACGTGCTGAAAATTCGCAACAGGAAGTCCACCAACAAGCAATTTCGCAAATCCGAGTCGGAAGTTTTATTAATCTAAAGTGTCGCATCAATGCACTTTAAGATTTAAAAACAATTTATATTAAAAAATAACGAATTGAAATCGTTGTGAAAAAATTTACAATGGAGCCAAGCAGACACGCTTTCGCTGTGTGAGGAAATCTGGATGGAAAGGGCGCAGCCTTGGAATTTATTCTGTGGTGGAGGTGTCGAGTCATCCGGTGACCTGTAAAAAGCTGCATCATCGAGTTCCTGGTTCTGCAGGTGCAGAAAGTGAGGTCAGCTTGCCGCCAATTTCAGTTCCACCTCCCCACCACCGCAGTCAGCTGTAGCAGTTTTGGCGGGACGTGAAATTCAGTGGCCGCCGTTTTGTGCCGCTGCCCCACCATCGCAGTAACAGTCAGCAGTGATCATCATCATCATGGTACGTCGTCATCAAGGGATCTCAACTGGTATTTATCATCGAAATTTGTAAAGTATGTAAGTCGAATCTATGTGTGCTGTGATGTCTGTGTGTCAGTAACGAAGCAATTTAATTTAAAGATGTGAAATATAATAAATAATTTACGAGTCGTGAACAGTGTTAACTTTAATAATAGTACATATAAATAATTAAATTCAATAGTTTTTCAGACTCGTTATTAAAAATTTTTTTAACATTGAATTAAAATGGAATTCTCTTTGCAAATCGCAAATTTAATATTTTGATAATTTTCATTCTATCATCGAATTTACTGACAATGCTTTAGACACTTGTGTTGTGATTTGTCCAGAAATTTTCTCATGATAAGCTCTTGTTATTTTCGCGGATAGTTTTAATCATTACCGATGTTGACAGCCTTTAATAATAATTTTATCTTTCTGACAGAATCTGTGCATTTTGTTGGTTATGTTATATAGCAAGTCTGTCGTTTTATAACATTAAATAGCGAAGTACATCGCAATTAAACAATAGGTCATGCAAATGTTTTTCTCGACTTAAATTATTCTAATTTACCATTATTAGAATTATTTTCTGTTATTGGAATCTTTCCCCCTGCTCACTGTTTTAGTGCATTTTCCTTGAAAATCCATGTCTTTAAGAATAATTTAGATTTTTTTACTCCAAACTTAGGAGCTGTAAACGGTGAGCAGGGGGAAAGACTCCATCAGGACATCGCATCAATTCAAAAGCGGTACGAAGGGTTTTGGGATCAAGACATGATAGGTGACTATTGCTAAATGCGACTTCGAGAAGATGTGGCCCATCATAAACGGATGAGTTTGCATCAAAAAGTTTATTTTCAACCATTTCAGCGATGGTAAACGAAAAAATACAAATAATATTTATACAAGCAGTGCATAATCATCAAGAAATATTAACTTTTTTCAAACTTTATTAAAATTCTATTCGTCCCATTCACCATTTTTAATATTTCTCTTAATAACTGAGAAACGAATCGAAAAACAGGTTTTTTTGTCAATAACTTAAAAATGCTTCTTTGGAAAAGTTTTTGGTGGTCATTTTCGTTTTCAGAGACCCCAAATTAGCCTAAAAAACACATTTTCAAAATAGTACCAACCATGAAGGAAAAATTTGTAAACTAGTGTTATTAGAATTCGATTTTTATTTTTATTTTATTTATTTCTCTTTTTATTTAAAAAAAATAAGAGCATATATATATGAGCTGTTGTCATGTGCGTTAACATTTATCGGTCAATTTAACAATATTACTGCAAATTTTGAAATAGCAATAGGTACTTTACAGTGCTTGTTTGGGATTTATTTTCATCACTCGATTTTCGCTTTGAGAACATATTCCAGACTTCTTTATTTTTCCATTTAAAAAAACATTTTCATAAACAATAATTAATATAAACAATTCAAAACAAAACGTTTTTGACTAAGGTTTCTGATTTATGGACGCTGCATAGAATTTACCGAATTATTCAACAATTTTCCCTAATTTTTCTATTTTTTCAAAAATTTTATTTTTCTTCAGAAAAATTGTTTTTACTTTTTCACGTGTTCAGTGAGCCATTGTTGATGAACTGATACCCGTTTATTTTTCCTTTTTCATTTATTTCGAATATAAATTAATCTTCTTATAGTAATTTCGCTAAAGATTTTATTCAGTTTTGGAAATTAATTTTCTTTAGCCCTGTGTTTTTCCACTGGTTGTCGCTCTTGGGACAATGTGATGATAGCAACGTGCGATCAAATTAAAAAGGTTTAAAAAATTTTTCAAGTGTTCCGGTTGAACAGTCTCGTCCTTTGTCAACATCGGTGCAGCAATCTTCAAGCAGTAATCCCGAAGAATTTCAAATTGAATCTTCATCTGGTAGATCGAATAAAACTCCCCGGACTCCACCTAAAACCGACCGTCAAGTAATAAATGATCGGGATAACACTGAGATTGGTAACGAATCCTGTGAAGATAATTCGGAAGAAGTTACTGCTCACAGCGTAGTGGATGATTCGCTATTAAAAAATAATTCAGAACCGGAAGTTCAATAAGCGCAGTCGATAAAGAATTATCTAATTTAAATTCACAAAATTCATTAGTGAGTCTAACCAACAAAATGCCTAACGGAACCAATCAGTGTGACGGTATGTCAACGGTACAGTTACTTCCCTTTAATAGAAGCGATCCGGAACTCTAGTTTAACCAAGTAGAGAGATTGTTGACAAGACACAATGTTTTGACGGAAGCCGATAAGGCAGATGTGTTGATAGGTTGTGTTGAACAGGAGGTGTTAACTTGTGTTCGATGCGCTGTGTTGGCTGCCGATCCACCCGCATATTTATATTCGCAAATTAAAAAAGGCATATTAGCAAATTTCGGTGTTAGTGACGAATTCCGGATGCGACAATTAATAAAGGGAGAAGTATTAAACGGGAAGCCTACATTCATTATTTATCAGTCAATTGCGCAATATTGCAAACGGTAAGTAAAGCGACGAGATCTTGAAGTCAATTTTTATGGATCAATTGCCAATCGCGCACAGGCAGATTCTCGCATCAAGTCCTGAAAACACAGCAACCCATTGCTAACGTTGCAGTGGTCGAAAAATCCAAGGACTCTGTCGATTTTAAAATTGGCGCAATTATGTCTGAGCTAGCAAATATTAAACAATCAATGAATCAATCCGCTAGAGGTCGTGGTCGATTCCGTGGTCGTGGTCGAAGCAATTTTAGAGGCCGTCTCAGTCGTTTGTACGTCGTGACAGATTGCGTAATCGTTCCGAATCTGAGGCAACGCCAGAATTGTGTTGGTACCATAAAAGGTTTAAAATCAAAGCAACTCGGTGCACAACACCATGTTCATGGGTTCCTCCGCAAAACAAGGAAAACTAGGAAAGCCTCCACGGATCAACGCAATAGTTGGAATTTCAGGCTCAAAGCGTCTGTTTATATATGATAAAAAATTGCGGTTAACGTTCCTCATTGACACCGGCTCCGATATCTCTATTATTCCAAATGACGGAAAATCAGATAAAGCCCAGTCTGTGGTATCGTTATTTGCAGCAAATAATTCCCGCATAATAACTTACGGTACCGAACGTTTTCATGCAAATTTGGGTTTGCGTCGAGAGTTTCCTTGGCATTTTTATATAGCGGATGTTCCGTATCATATTATTGGAGCGGACTTTTTGTCGAACATTGGCATAGTCGTCGATTTAAAGGCGCGAAAAATAATTGACTTTGTAACTAGTTTAGAGAAGAGTGTCATGATGAAGTCGGCATCAGTTTTTAGTGTCAGTATCATTGATCGGTCGTTAGAATTCGCTGAAATTTTAAATAAATTCCCTCAAATAACTAGTCTGCAACAATCGACTGTTTCGTCGACATGCAGTACGGTGCATCATATTATAACGAGGGGATATCCGGTCTCTCAAAGAGCCAGACGCTTAGCTCCCGAGAAATTAAAAATCGCAAAAGAGCAATTCCAAGAAATGGTAAAATCAGGAATCTGTAGACCGTCGAGTAGTCCATGGGCCTCTCTCATTCTTATGAAATTAAAAAAGGATGAAAAATGTCGAATTTGCGGAGATTTCAGACGTCTCAACGCAATAACTGAGCCTGACAGGTATCCGGTACCTTATTTACATGATTTTGCTGCGAATCTACACGGAAAAACAGTATTTTCAAAATTGGATTTATTCAAAGGTTATCATCAGATTCCCTTGGCTCCTGAAGATATACCAAAAACCTCGGTAATCACACCTTTCGGATTATTCGAATATACAGTAATGACGTTCGGACTCCGAAATGCAGGACAGACCTTTCAAAGGTGCATTTTTACCGCGCTTGGAGATCTCGATTTTGTCTTCGCGTATATTGACGACATTTTGATAGCGTCTAGCTCTCGCAAAAAGCACGAGAAACATTTAAAGATTATCTTCGAGCGATTAAGGGATTTTGGTCTTCGGATTAAGGGGGTCACCCCATGTAATAGATTCGAAAAATCGAATTCTTTTTTCGTCATATATCGCACCTTTAACATATGCAGAATATGTGGGTAAAGTGATTTAAACATATTCGTCGCTGTTAAAAATTTTTGACAGTGAGAAGGCAAGATGTTCGAGCGCGCGGTCAAGCTTTCAACGAAGTGTGTCACTGAACCTTTTGTGTCGTTTATGTTTTTTATCCGCGAATTTTATTATTACATACACATATATATAAGTAAAAAATAAATACATTTAGAAAAACTTTAGTTTCCTAAACTATATTTTCGAATATAACGGCTGTTTTAGTAATAGTTTGGAATTCATGGCTTTATTCGTACTTGACCTTTAAAACGCGTTTTTCTCGAAACCACATTTTTCGAACTGGCGACCATGATTTCTCAAAAACGACTTAACCGATTTCGTTCAAATTTATAGAGTATATTCAGCTGATGTGTGGCTATCGCCCGAACCAGGATAATTGAAAAAGGTCAAGTCGTTTTTTTTTATATACAAGAAAATAGATGCAAAAAATCGCGTTTTTAAAAAAAAATTCAAACCCGCGTAAAAAATTCAATTATTAATATTTTCAAAATATTCTGGTTCCGGCGATAGCCACATAACCACAGATTAAAATGCTATTTCATTTTTTGATTTCTGTTCAGCCAATCATTTGGAATCGTGGTTACCGATGGACCACTTTTTTATCACCAAAGCCACTTTACAGTGTTATAAGTCGTAAATATTGAAATATTTTTAATTGAAAAAATTTGTATTTGTAGTTAAAATATCACTAAATAAAAGGGAAAAAGTCCGAAGTTCAAAGTTTTCATGGTTCTGAAAAAAAAATTTAAGAAAAAACGCTTAAAAAACGGCCCGTCACATGGGGTGACCCCCTTAACTTGTCAAAATGCCAGTTTGGCGTACCTGAAATAGTGTTTTTGGGTTATATCATTGATAATAACGGTTGTAAACCTACTCCAAAAAAGGTAGAAACCGTGGTCAACTGGCCCAAACCTAGTACAAAAGATGATTTGCGACGCTGGCTTGGCTTAGTAAATTTTTATAGGAAAAGCATTCCTCATGCAGCGCATACACAAGCACCTTTACATGAGATCTACGTGATGCCCGCAAAAATGATAAGCGAAAGGTAGCCTAGGACGAGAAATCGGAAGCAGCATTCATAAAAATAAAAAATGACTTAGCAAAGGTCATGACTCTTGCTCACCCTAGCAACAGCGCCGAAACGCGTCTAATTACTGATGCCTCGGACACTGGTATTGGTGCAGCATTAGAGAAAAATATAAACAATATATGGAAACCTCTGGCATTTTTCTCTCGCAAATTAACGCCGACTCAGAGTCGTTACAGCACGTACGACCGGGAGCTTACCGCGATTTATGAAGCTATACAAGCGCAGGCCGAAGTCGCAGAGTTGAAGGATACTCATGAACTTGACAAATTGTCTTTGAAAATTCAAAAATTGACACTAGGCGACGATAAAGTTGAAATTTTGTGTGACACTTCTGGTGATTTCATTCGTCCTATTATTCCGAAGTCACTAAGACAACAAGTTTTCCAGCTAATTTCATAATCCCGCACATCCGAGTGCTAAAGCCACAATTCGACTTATTACAAAAAGATACGTGTGGAAATCGGAAAACGAGATGTAAATTCATGGGCTAAAGCTTGTTTACACTGTCAACGCACAAAAGTTGGGAGACATGTATTGATGCAACCAGCATCAATTGTCATTCCAACGGTTCGTTTTAGACACATTCATATGGATATCGTAGGTCCCCTACCGGAATGCGATGGTTTTCGTTATTGTCTCACGTTAATTGATCGTTTCTCACGCTGGCCGGAAGCCATTCCGTTACAAAATATTAGCGCGGAAACCGTTTGTCGAGCATTTTACGAACACTGGGTTGCTCGTTTTGGTAGTTCGGAAACAGTCACAACGGACCAAGGCACCCAGTTCGAATCACGATTATTTACCGAACTTCGACGTATAATCGGTTGTAATAGAATCAGGACTACGACATATCACCCAGCTTCAAATGGCATGGTTGAACGATCTCATAGAACGTTAAAGGCAGCAATAATGTGCCATCCGGATGATAAATGGGTTCACATACTATCAACAGTATTATTGGGTTTGCGAATAAACATAAGTGAAAGCGGATCATCCGCTGCTGAGTATGCACTCGGCACGACCTTAAATGTACCGGTCGAACTTATCGTTCCCGAGGACGGGGCAGTTGAACCTGAAAAATTTCTTTCCAAATTTCGTCGTCACATGCACAAATTACGTGCAGTGCCGGTGGAACATCACGACGAAAGAAAGGTGTTTGTACATAAATAAATAAATAAATCGCAAAATTGCGAAAAAAACAAATATGAGATGATAGGGACACTCACACAGAAAACTCCCCGAATGTGAGAGGATAGGGGAAGTCACACAGAAAACTACCCGAATGTGAGAGAATAGGGGAACTCACACAGAAAACTCCCCAAATCTGAGAGGGTAGGGAAACTCACACAAAAACCTCCCCGATAATTAAAAGAGATATAGACTAGTACTGCAACCTCCCCGTGGTATACCTTGGTTTTTTTAGGTTTTGATGTGAAATTTGGATTCAGAAACTCGAAAAAACCCATAAATAAAGTTTTGAAAAAATCACAAAAATTTATTGAATTTTTGTACGCCATATTAGACCATCCATTTTTTTATGAACATCCGACATCAGATTCGTAATCAGCGACCTCAAAAACCCCCGTATTAAAAGTTCCAAGCAAATTTATAGACTTTTCATGTTTTAAGACCGCCATATTGAATCCGCCATTTGCAATTTTGAAAATCTGTCCTCAGATTTGTAATCAGCGACCCCAAAAACCCCCGAGTAAAAAGTTTCAAGCGAATAAGAATATTTTTTTTTAAATTTTGGACGTCTTATTGGATCCGCCATTTTGAATCTGAAAAATCCGACATCAGATTCGTAATCAGCGACTCCAAAAACCCCCGAGTAAGAAGTTTGAAGCAAATCTATAGTATTTTCAGATTTCATGTCCGCCATATTGGATCCGCCATTTTGAATTTTGAAAAATCGACATCAGATTCGTAATCAGCGACCCCAAAAACCTCCGAGTGGAAAGTTTCAAGCAAATCTTTGCACTTTTTCGACTTTTGGCCAAAAATCGGGTTTCCTGGCCCACTGTGTTCCAAATTTTACAAGTATAAAGTCAGAATATCTAAGCTCTGATTTTATACATATAAGAAGATCAGAATAAGAAAGAATCTAATGTTGCTTTTGTGTAGTTAATAGTATAATTGATATTATATTATAACTATGGTATTGTAACGGTATTGAAATAACATAATAATACATTTTTACTGATATAATGAATATTATAACATAAACATTTTTAATAAATAATTATTGCTATAATATTCATTATGATATTATAAACATTGTAATGTTATTTTTAATATTGACAATAGTGTCATTGATGTTGTATTATAATATTATAACTAGTATTAAGATTATTCATTTTTCTGATTTAATCAATATTATAACATTAATATTGTAAATTTGGTTTGCGTATGTACGTATTGTTTTACTGTTGCATTCTTGTATTACGTATATAATTAAGCGTTTAATGAACAATCATCTATTATAACAGTGCATTATATAAAATGTATAATGCACCGTATACTATATGATCGTGCATGTATAAAGTATGTGAGTGTTATATGGAATATAACATTGTATGTTGTGTGTTATTTAATCTCAGCATGTGGCATGTTATGTAACCATGTGGTATAGTTATGTAACATTTATAATTCCTTGTTTTCTATAAAAACAAAACTATTGTTCCATTATAAATTTGATATATTAAGTGTATGTATAGAATGAAAAATTTAAGTTTATAACGTTCAACATTTTCTTTAAAGGTTAACCAAATATGAATGTTACTATTATTACAAATTATTATTATAACAATTAAGACCCTCACGGAGTTTATATTTTATATATATTACACGTTTACAAATTTGAAACTTTTTTTTGACAATTCAGCAATTTCAATTTTTTTCGATTATTTTGAGTGTTTTAAGCTAAAAAAAATTTATTTTAATTTTTTTCCTTCGTGCAGTTTCGCTGTACATGAAAATTAAGGTTTTTCGTGCTCAGAGTTCACTTAAACCATTCTAGAAAAGCAGCATCTTTTCCAATTCAAATAAATAATAGGTCATTTTAAAGATAATTAAATTACCTTTAAAATGACCTATTATTCGTCGAAAAAGAATAAAAAATGTCTGAGTTATAGAGGACCAAAGTCAAAATTTTATGACAATTTTTGTAATTTTCAGTTGTTTGGATCTTTTTTGTTAATTTTTTTTAAACCAAAACAATGGAAAAGTAAAAATATTGTAGGCCTCAATGATAGTATATTCTATTAGGAAAATTTTTAGCTTGGTTGGATCAAAAACAGATAAAAAATGGTAACTCTACTTTAAATTATATTAAAAAATCTTTATTCAAAAATTAAAATATTAGTGTTTTTTTTTTAGTTTAAGTCTGAATTAATTAAAATGAACAATTAAATAAATTTAAAAAGAGAGTTTTCGGTCTAGAAATGATATTCATCCTACTTTTTATTTCGTCGACTGATTTTCCTGGCTTGGTGCGCCTGTACACTTTCGTTGTCGATGTTAGGAAAAGAAATTCTGTTCGTACTCTTACGCTTGTTTTTGTTCCGATCTTCGCGTATCAGGAACCAACAGTAATCCGCCATCATAGATTTATCCCAAAAGCCTTTGTACCTATCCTCGATTTCACTCATGTCCTGATGAAAGCGTTCACCTTGTTCATCGCTCTCGGCTCCTAAATTTTTTGGGAAGAAATCCAAGTGGCTGAACAGGAAATGCATTTTGATCGTCATATTCGCACCTAAAATTCGAAATTGAATAATGGAAATGAATGCCTGTTAAAATTAATGCTTACAGTTCATGTTTTTCGAACGCTTTGTATTTTTCAACCAAGATGTTTATTTTCTCAGCGTAGTCTGGACTTCTGTTAATGCCCAAGAAGTTGTGAAAAAAATGGGACAAAATAAAACACCTCCGAAAAATTTGTTTTAAGAGTATATAGACAATATTTAAATTTTAGGAAGCTGATTTTAGTAGATTTGAGTTTGACCCAAACCAAACTAAAAATTAGTACTAATTTGATGTTTTCTACAAAACACGAATCAAGAAGAGCAAAGACAGAAGTATAACCTACGCCGAAAAAATGAACAACTTGGTTGAAAAATACAAAGCATTCAATAAAAATGAACTGCAAGTATCGGGTTTAACAGATATTCTTTCTAAATATTCGATTTTTACTTTTAGGTGCGAAACAAAATCTAAATCTAAAGTACCTACTCTTCTTTATAATGACACGCATAGGTGCACCTCCCTTTTGGAGTTGATTTTTAACTCCAAAAATTTAACTCCAAAATCCAGCAATCGTTAATTTTCCAAGGTTTTATCAGTATAGTAAGAATATAATTTCTAGACCGAAAACTCTCTTTTTAAATTTATTTAATTGTTCATTTTAATTAATTCAGGTTTAAACTTAAAAAAACACTATTACTTAAATTTTTGAAAAAATATTTTTTAATATAATTTAAAGTAGAGTTACCATTTTTTATCTGTTTTTGATCCAACCAAGCTCAAAATTTTCCTAATAGAATATACTATTATTAAGGCCTACAATATTTTTACTTTTCCATTGTTTTGGTTTAAAAAAAATTAACAGAAAAGATCCAAACAACTGAAAATTACAAAAATTGTCATAAAATTTTGACTTTGGTCCTCTATAACTCAGACATTTTTTATTCTTTTTTAACAAATAATAGGTCATTTTAAAGGTAATTTAATTATCTTTAAAATGACTTATTATTTATTTGAATTGGAAAAGATGCTGCTTTTCTATAACGGTTTAAGTGAACTCTGAGCACGAAAAGCCTTAAATTTCATGTACAGCGAAACTGCACGAAGGAAAAAAATTTAAATAAATTTTTTTTAGCTTAAAACACTCAAAATAATCGAAAAAAATTGAAATTGCTGAATTGGCAATTTCAATGTAAACCTGTGTTATATATTAATAATTTGTATGTAAGGGACTTATTTGTTATAGAAGATTCTAGAGGAGAATTCGGTCACACCCTACCCACGGTAAAGATGGCATGCGCATAGATCACCCCTACCTATCGATCTAATTAATACATCGATAATTTTTATATAGTATTCAAATATCAATACTAATGCAAGTGCAAATTCATCTGGGAAATGCCCTTAGATCTTTAATTTTCGAAAGCGACTTAAGACTCATATATTTAAAAGTAATTCAATGCGAATTCAAAAGTTTAAATAAAAAGTCTTTCAACTCGTGGTAATCGGAACATTAATTTTGGGATCTTGATGTAAAGCTAAAATCGCATTTACCTACGGTATTTAAGACGAAAAAGTTTGCTAAGCAATAACATTCTTGTCGTACCCGTCGCGTTACCAAAAGAAAATATTGTAAACCAATTACAAGAAATCAGAGAGTTGTGCGAACCTTACTTTGCAAACTGCGAAGTACTTGGTAAGACAATAATTTGTATCTTTAATTTATCTTTCATTCTATTGTTATAATAAATTCTATATCTAACTATAATCCTTCACTAATTTTATCCTCTTTATTCTCCTTTTTCTATCTTAAAAATAAACAAATTAAGAACAATGGCATAACAGCTCCCGTAGAGCTGAGGTAAATTCGAACCTACTTTAAAATAAAGCACAAGTCTTACCAACTTGTGCGAAAAGCAATCAACTTTGAAGAAGATTTAAAAGAATTTACTTTTATTTTCCTCGACCACGCAACGTTGCATAAACGTTACATTTATAAATAATATACAAACTCTTTGAACGTAATATAAGACAAAAAAAAAATTTCATAATTTGCCCCGAAAAATTTTAAAACAATTTTTCATTTCAGTTTTTCGATCAAAAGTACCCCTACGATTTATTTTTAATAACGATATTTCGTTTTCTTATTTTTTCCTGAGTAGACTAAAAAAAAAAGTGCTAAAGACTTTAAAAACAACCGAGATATTGGACTTTTAGTGTCGTGGCCTACGCTCCCTGAATTCAAACAAGCACGTTAACTTAGCTACGCGTTATGTTATCTGACTCTACCTCTCTTTGTTAAAGTCTTAATATTTATTTATGTCATTTATTTATAAAAGTATAAGTTCCAAGGGCTAATGAGCCCTTCAAGGAACAATTTTCAAGGATCTGTTTTCAGTATACCGGACTCTAATGCCTCTTTCAGCTTTGACACTGTTGGTTGCGAGTCTGAGGGTTCATTTTCACTTAACACGTTTTTTATCGAGGAGAGGACAGTTTATCAGAAGTTAATATCACTCGACGCTACTAAGGGTGCTGGGCCGGATGATGTTCCTCCTATTTTATTAAAGTCATGCTGCTCGGCATTCGTCTTACCGCTTTCCATTATTTTTAATAAGTCTCTAAATTCTGGTACTTTTCCATTCGAATGGAAGAGGGGTATTGTTCTTCCCATATTTAAAAGTGGATCTATTTCAGATGTTTCCAATTACAGGACAATTACAATACTCAGCTCCGTCTCAAAGATCTTTGAGAGTATCATACATGATGTCTTAAGTAAAGAACTATCAAACTTCTTCATTGACGAGCAGCATGGTTTTCTCAAAGGCCGTTCTGTCGAGACTAATCTCTCAATTTTTACTGATTTTATATCCGATTCCCTGGAAGGGGGTGACCAGGTTGACGTAGTCTACACAGACTTCTCCAAAGCTTTCGATAGGGTGGACCACGATGTTCTGATGGCGAAGCTGATCAGCTCAGGCCTCTCAGCCAGCTTTTGTAAATGGTTCTATAGTTATTTGAAAGGTAGAGTTTTGTCTGTTCGCGTTGATTACGACTATTCGGCCGTTTTCAACGCCACATCTGGTGTTCCACAGGGCTCACACCTTGGACCTCTGTTGTTTCTAATCTATATTAACGACATAAATAAGATCTTCAAATTTTGTAAAATTTCCTTATTTGCTGACGACTTAAAACTCCCCAATAAAATAAAACGTCTTTAGGATCTACTAAATGTCCAAGAAGATCTTGTTAGTTTACACAATTGGTCACTTAAAAATAAACTCTTTCTTAATCTTGATAAATGCTTTGTCCTATCTTTTTCGAAATCTAAAAATATTTTTAGTTTTTATTACAAAATTGACTCAGTCGAAATAAACAGAGTGTCTAGGGTGCGTGATCTGGGGGTATTATTTAATTCTAATTTTGATTTTTCTGACCACATCCGCGAGGTTATTAATGGTGCTAATCGATGCCTTGGCTTCGTCATCAGAAACTCCCGTTGTTTTAAAAACTTGTCTACTCTTAAAGCCATCTATTTTGCTCTTGTGAGATCGAAGTTGGAGTTTGCGTCTGTTATCTGGGTCCCCTATCAGGAGGTCTATATCGTTGATCTTGAGGGAGTCCAAAATAAATTTTTACGCTTTGCCGCGACTCGTTTGGGGATCGGTTTCGACAGACTCTCTCATGATTATACAGACTTACGTACAAAACTTAATATAGAACCAGAAAATTTATATGATTCGGGAAGGTAAATGTTAACACAATTTTAATTATGTCATTCAGCGACGTTTCACCAACAAAGGTTCGTTGGCCTCATCAGGCTGTTTTTATTATAAAAAAATTAATAATCAGTTCAGAAATTTTTTTAAATAATAATTAAACACATAACATATAAACTGGTTAAATAGCGTATAAAAAAAACAAAATTACCTAAATTCGTTAAAATTTAAACATTTTTTAACTTGTCAAACAATTAGAATATATTAAAAAAAATTGTGTACGACGTCAAATAAATTAAAAACATTTTGAAACGACCAGCCAGGCAACCGACTTAAATCAAACTAACTACTTATTTAGAAATATAAACTTTTATAAATAACAAGAAGTTATTGAACTCGATGACAGAAGAATTACAAATATAAACAAGTGGTTACAAATAAATAACAAGACAAACAGTAAATATTGAGGAAAATATATTCACGAATTCATTTTGTTGATTAAGGAAAAAAATTTCTTATTTAAAAATACGATATCTTCTTTTTTATTTAAAGTAAATATGTTAGACTTAATGTGTATCATTTCCGAGATGTTATGTTTAAAAGAATGTGACTCTTGGTCTAAAAGTTGGTCATTTTGCCAGTCGAATTCATGATTAAATTCTTCTCGGTGTTGATAGAAGACAGAATCAGGATTTTTTTTACTTTGAGTAATGTGTTCACCTCGTCTTTTTTTTAAGGTACGTTTGGTTTGTCCGACATATGTTGCTGAACATTCGAGACAGTCAATTTTGTACACCACATTTGTACGATCACAATTCTGAGTCTCATCTTTCCCTAATTTTATAATGGAATTTAACGACTTATTAACAATTGGGATTGTTGAAATGTTAAATGTTTTTAGAATTTTTGACAACTTAAAAAAAATATAAAGAATTAAATGGAATACAAATTTTAGGAATTTGTTTATAAATGTTTGATCTAGCATTATTTAATTCTTTATTTGTTTTGAAAAATTTAATTTTTTGAAGTCGAATTTTAATATGTCTTTCAATGAAATCCAATGGGTAATCATTGTTAATAAGAATCTTTTTTATTGTCTTTAAATTGTCAGAATGGAAAGATTTATCAGAAAGAGAAATGGATCTGTCCACTAAATTAAAAATAATATTTTTCTTCTGTTGGATTGGATGATTTGAGAAAAAATTGATAAGTCTACCGGAAGAAGATGGTTTCTTATACCAATCAGTGATGATACAATTATCTTTTTTAATCAAAGTTAGATCAAGAAAATTAATCCGGTTATTATTTTCAAGTTCAAAAGTAAAATTTAAATTTGAGTCATAAGAATTAAAAATATCAATAATGATGTTTAACATGTCTTTGCTTATACAAAAAATTGTATCATCAACATATCTGAAATAAAATAGTGGAGTATAATTATATTTATCTTTTAAAATTTTTAAGCAATCTTTTTCCAAATCTTCCATTACAATATCTGCGAACAGAGGTGAGATTGGTGAACCCATCGGAGTACCTCTAATTTGTTGATAAAACTTTCCATTAAAAACAAAAAAGGTATTGTCATATAAAAATTTTGAGCAATCAATAATATCATTAAAAGGAATTTTACATTTATTGTTGATTTGTGAATAACGACGATCTAAACTTCGTCTAACCAGGTCGTAAGATACATTAGTAAACAAAGAACTAACATCTAAGGAAAGAAAAACATGATCATCATCAATAACAAAATTCTTTAATTTTTCTTTTAGTTCAAAACTGTTATTAATATGTGATTCGGGAATTTTAATACACTTTTTTAGTTCATCATAGACAGTTTTAGATAAAAAGTATGTCGGAGAATTAATAAGAGAGACAATAGGTCTTAGAGAAACAAAACGAATGCATGCATTTAAGGCCCTTTCAAGTTTATTATTTAAATCGTTAGAAATGTCATCATAGACCGGACAGCAAATAATCAAATAAAGGTAAAATAAGGGACTTAACTAAAAGCAAGCGAGTAGAGGTCGGAAGGAAATCTTTGTTTCTATTTAATTGATGAAGAATCATATATGTTTTACGGGATATCCCGAAAACATGATCCTTCCACGAAAGAGTACGATCCAATGTCAAACCAAGATCCTTCATTGTCTCACTGTATATAATCGGAATACCTCCCACCAACAGAGGAGGGAGGTTCAAAAGCGAATCCATGGAGACATGCTGAGCAGAAAACACCATGGCTCGTGTCTTATCCGAGTTCAGTGGGAGTCCATTATTATTTGTTTATTCCTTAACAACTTTTATATCTGATGTCTGATGTCCTAAGAAATAAATTTTAAAATCGTCTGCATATTTATGAAATTTACAAAATTTGAACTTTACTCCAAGGTCCGTAACAAATAAGTTGAACAGCAAAGAAGAAAGCGAGGAACCTTGAGGCACCCCACACTTGACCTTATCCCAAATTGAAACATTGCCTTTTCCATCAACTACTCTTTGAGACCTAAATATAAGATAAGACACGAACCAGTAACACACCGACTTAGATATTTTAAAAGTAGCAGGCTTATTACTCAATATATTGTAGTCAATTGACTGGAAAGCTTTTGAAAAATCAAAGAAAACGGCAATAGTAACACATTTAGAATCAAAAGCAAGTTTAATGTCCGTCGGAAATTTAAGGGGTTACACCACTGTAGACGGCAAAAAAAAAGTGTTTTTTTGCGATTTTTTTTTGTAGAAGGAACAGAAGGAGGATAATTCTTTTCAAGGATATTGTTAGACATCTTGAAAAGTTTAGAAAAAAAAATTTTTTATTTAAAAAAAATACAACATGGCGGCGTAAGAGCAACTTCTGTTAGACGGTTTTTTTTAAAAATAGCTCTACTGCAAGCAGTACACAGGGTGTAAAAATTGATCTGTAACAAAATAAAAAATTTTTTATTAATCTGCATTAGAAAGACTACAGAAATACGTAGGGGATTTTAAAAATATTCATTTTTGTTAAATTGTCGAGAACTTAAAGAAAAAGTCCAATTTTTGACCAAAAAAATGAGTACTTAATTGTGTCTAAAAAATCGAAATTATAAAATATCAAAAATCGGCTACGTATTTCTGTGCGGAATGTTGTTTTAAATAAATGATAAAAATTGAGAGTTAAAATAATAAAAATTGTTTGAGTTATACTGCTTGCAGATTTGCAAAAATGTGTTTTGAGAAAAACGCGTTGGCGTCACACCACTGTTGACGACTAAAATTAAACTCTTTTTTGCGAATTTTTTTTTGTAGAAGGAAAAGTAAGAAAATAATAATATTATAGGATGTATTTAGGTATGTCTTACAGTGAACAAAAAAAATATTTTTGATTGAAAAATGTTTTAAAATGGCGTCATTAGGACGTTCTACCGAAGCATGTTTTTCATGAGACGCTTCGTAGCACCAAGCAAAGCTGTTGAAAAATTTAATCTGATGAAAAACAGGCACCAAACTTTTTTCCCTGTATTCTAGAGGGTTTAAAGCATCTTTTAAGCTAATAAAACAAAAATCGATTTTTTGAAAATTCTACAGTGGTGTAACCCCTTAAGTTCTGCTGTACATGTACTGTGTTTCTCGCGAAAACCAGATGCAGCGATTTAAACAGATCATTATCAGATAGAAACGAACTCATTTGTCCGCATACAATACGTTCAAGCAGTTTAGACAGGGCACATATAATAGAAATGGACCTGAAATCAGCAGGACTCCTCGGATTCGACACTTTAGGAGCAGGTCTGACATTACTCATTTTTCAAATAAGAGGAAAATACCCAGTCTGAAGTGAACAATTGTATATATGGATCAAAACAGGGGGTCAATTGCGTAAATTGATTTTTATTTTGTTTTTGTCATTGTCTTTCACGTTCATTGTAGTCTTCAATTTTTTTCCCTAGAAACGTGAAAATATAATTTTGACAGCTCTTACGTTCACTTGCAAAAAACGTATTTTAGAAGTGAGGTTTGTTTTGAAATTGTGAGTGTTTAATAAAACCGAGAACGGGTTGCTTACGAAGATCTGTCGATGCTGAACGGAAAATTACTTTGCCGAATATTATGGGTAAGAGTTATAGTTTTTCTGTGTATAATATAAAATTAATATAAATAATAAATAATTTTTGTATGAAGGTTAAAAAATATTATTAATATAATTAGTCAGTAGGAATATACAGTTTAAGTAAATAAATCATTTCTCTGTAGAAATGTAAAATGTTCAATCTTTTTAAATAATTGTTTTAGCTAGATTTAATGTTTTAATTTGATTATCTTATAATTAATTAAATTCTCATTGTTGTTAATAAATAATTAGACTTTCTATATTAATCTTAACTTAATTCGAGAAATGGTAATTAAATTTTTAAATAATTAACAACTAATTCACTGAAACGCAATTCGAAGTAAATTGAAAATTTGATTTTTAATTTAGATATAGGTTCTTAAGTATCTTTAAATATACTGTATTTAAAATTAAAAAAAAATTACAAGCAATTTAAAAACATTAAAATAATACTTCGAATTTTCATAATTATAAGAATTTTTTCCTTAATAAAATAACGTAGACTTAAATGTAATGTAACGTTGATTTGGAAAATTAATAATGATTTGATTTCTCTTTTAAATTCTTACTAAAAATTTATATTACAAATGATATCACTTACTTTGATAGGTCCTAATAGTCTAATAATATATGTAAATAATAATTTATCCATATAAGATATTTACTGATATCTGGCCAATTGAACAATAATAATTTTATATATTTTTTATTTTCATGGTTTAATTTACATTATAATAATAATTACTATATTATACATGATAAAAATGATGTTAAATTACATAATAAAGTCACGCTTAAGTAACACACAAGTAAAAATCAGTTTACTTTTTACAAACAGATTTGGATGACTTTTTAAATAAGTATTTTGTCCTGGCCGTTGTGCTCGCTGTTTAGCAATACAAAATTTATTACATTCAACGGCAGTTGTCGACTACAAAAACTGGCATTGGTATGATCGATTTAATAAAAAAATTTTAAGTTTTATTGCATTTCATTCCATAAAATTGTAATAATATTCCTGTTCTTATAAATTAAGGTTAAAACTTTTTCATTTCTTGTAACTAGAAAAGCTATTTGCACTTGAAGAACATTAATCGCTGAAAAAAATATAATCCATTAAGAGATTGTTGAGAAAAATGTTACTTGCTAAAATTTATTTTCAGGAATTTAATGACATTTTACAGAAATTACTTTCGTTTTTCCAAATAGTAGGTACCATTTTGGGTTAAAAACTCTTTTTATTACAGAAAGATATTACATAGGATTCTCGTTAATAAATTTACTGACCAAATTCATTTTAATTCAGACAAGCTAGGCATAGTCGGAACTGAAAATTAGTTTTGTCTTTACAAAGTTGTTTTTTAAAGTTGAAATTTTTTTTAAAATCGTCGTAATTGTGAAAATTATTTTTCATAATAATTTAACTTGTGCCCGATTTTTATAAAAGAGATAAAAATTATATTTTGATTTTTTAAAGGAAAATTTCATTTTTCTAAAAAAAAGTGCACTAGATATCAAAAAAGTTCCCAAATAAAAGTTGTTCCTCTTCACAAAAATTAAAAAAAAATTTCTGGGTATTTTTCTCTTTTTCTCGTATTTTCAACAAATTTCGTCGAAATTCGGTAAAAAGCTAATTTTTATAAAACTTTGCAGTGTTTTTGGATGCAAATAAGCAAATAACTGTTAGAAAACGTATAATTTATCAGAATCATTTATATCTCAAACATATAACTTTTTAGTTTAAATGAATTTTTTATGTATTTTTAAACTTTTTTCATTAGAAAATTCAAATTAAGAAGTAGTTTTTTAGCTGAATAAAATAGTATATTATGCATCAAGGGAAGGAAGTCCGTGTTTTTTTGTCAAGCACAAATGTTCGGAGAACATTGTCCGAGACAAAAAATCGGCCTCCCGAGGTGCATATGCTATTTTCTATCACATATGTACGAAAATCTCGTGTTTCGTTCGGGTTAGCGGGTCAGCACTCGCAGTCTTTAGGTTCTGCCCCGCTTAAGGCGAACGAAAACACGAGGTTTATGTGTTTTCTTCGAACATATTAAAAATATGTCATTTTGACCCAATCTTGACAAATAATAGCTAATTTTTCTCTTTAAAACATTATTTAGAATTTTATTTGGTGGATTTCGTTAAATAACATTTTGTTTAAAAATAGATTATATGATCAAATTTTATTTATTTAATAAATTTGAATAAAATATTTTAAAAAATCTAACCGATAAATTTGCAGAAACTGTTTTAACTAGTAAGAAGAGCTATTATTTAGCAAAATAGGATGAGATTTTATCTAGACTTAATAAAAAAAAACAACATCAATTGTTAAATAATTATTATTTGACAACAAATTTTAGCTCAACCTAATATTTTATAAAAAATGTACACTTGTATCTTTTAAAATTTGTTTAAATTAATTAAAATAACATTTATATTCGATCTGAAAAAAAAAGCCATTTTTTAGTTTAAGGTTGTGTCAATGGAGAGACTCAAACTAAAAATATATGTTTGAGATATAAACGCTTCTGAAAAATTACACATTTTCTAACAATTATTTGCCTATTTGCATCCAAAAACACTGCAAAGTTTTCTAAAAATTAGCTTTTTACTGAATTTTTACGAAATTTGTTGAAAAAATGAGAAATAGAGAAAAATATCGAGAAAATTTTTTTTTATAGTTTTTGAAGAGGAACAACTTTTATTTTGGAAATTTTTTTATATCTAGTGTATTTTTTGAAAAAAATGGAATTCTCCTTTAAAAAAATAAAAAATAATTTTTTTCTCTTTTATGAAAATCGGGCACAAGTTAAATTCTTATGGAAAATAATCTTTACTATCACTAAAATTTTCAAAAAAATGTTAACCAAAAAACTTTAGGGTTTTTGAGTAACTGCAATTTAAAATTTTTTAGGAAAATATCCCTATTATTTAAAAAGTTATTACACTTATAAGGTTTTTTTCAAATTTGAAATAAAAAACGAGGATTTCGACTTTAAAAATTAAAATCTTTATAACTCCATGAAAAATTTTTTTTTAGCCAAACAAGAAATATTTGAAAAACAACTTTTTGGAGATAAAATTGATTTTTAGTTTCGTCCTTGTCCAGCCTGCCTGAATTGAAATAAATTTGGTCCACTTACTTTCAAGATTGGAAAAAAATTTTTAATGATTTTTATCAAATTTTTTAGAAAATACTTCTGTTCTTTTAGCTAATAGGTATTTTACGTGAATTGAAAAAACTTTTTATTATCTGAAATTATGGAACATCTATTTATTTTCAAAGTTGTAAATAGTAGGTACCTTTTTTGGGTTAAACACTCTTTTTGTTCTTTCTATTAGGGTGCACGAATCTTCCACGCATTTCATTTGACATAATGCAAAATTTATCTTAACTTATTGCATGGAACCAGCAATTTTCATAAGTTTAATTTACTAGAACTTATGTTTAGTATATAGTTTTAATTCTACTGTTTATCCATTAGCTTTAATTTTCTTTTTGAAGAAATGTTATTTTACAGAAATTGTTTTAGCATAAATAGACATCTTCTTTATTCTTCTAATATATTGGTTGAATTAATTTTTTATTTACTAAGATTAATTGTAATCTAAGTTTAATTTTCACAATTTATTAATTACCAGAATTTGTATTTGACTGAATTCATATTGAACAGAAATCTTATTTTACAGAATTTCTTTTTAACCGATTTTTTAAGTAAAAGAAAAAGAAAATAAACGAATTTTAATTTAGCAGAATTCTTATTTGACAGTAAGTGAAATTTTCAAATGATTGTATGTCCAGTTTATAAAATCTTTATTTGTCCAAATTTGTAATTGCACTAATTGATTTATGATAGAATTTGTAAAATACAGAATTATCATTTGTCCGAAATGCACAAACATCTGTCCGAAAGATTTTTCTGTCAAATGCTAATTCGTATAACTACATATTCGGACAAATGAAGATTTGATAAACTGGACTTTCTGTCTTTTAAAAATTTGACTTGCACAGAATCATGTCAAAAGAAAATTTTGCTAATTGAAAATTCGGTTAATTTTTTTTTCTTTTATCTAAGAGGTCGGTTGAAAAGAAATTCTGTAAAAATAAGAATTCTGTTCAATAGGAATTCAGTGACTTACAAATTCTTTTAATTAGGAATTGTGATAATAGAAATTAGATTAGATTAAAACGAAAATTACTTCAACTAATAAATTAGATATACAAAAAATAATAGAGATGTCTATTCATTATAGTGTCCCAAAAAAAACTTTTTTTGTGTAGTCTCATCCTCTTAAACCTTTCATTTTACGTCAAATAAAAAGTACTGCGAGTAAAAATAATTAATTTTAATTTTAACCCGTGGTTCAGGGCCTCTGAACCATCAAAAAAGACAAAATTCAGTTTTTTGCATACGTAAACCAAATGTAATCGAGAATTATTTTAGAATTATAATAATTAGGATAACATGATATAAATTAGAAGCTACAACAAAATAAACTTGCATTTTTTTAAGTATCAATTGTTATTCAGAAACTTTCGTTTAAAAAAGAGACACGGTGGTCGGCTTAAAGCTAATTTAACCTCGAAAAAGAATGTCTTTTTACATGATTTTAAATGAATTTAACCCAAAGGTGCTGGCATCTGAATATTTCTTGTCGATTTCGGTTATACAATATGAATATATGATTGCACAACAAAAATAAAAATATTTGCGAATTTTTTTTTAAAAATCTGTATTAAAAATTTTATTTGATAAAATAAATTTTGTTTAACAAACTATAAGAATAAATTTGAGCAAATGGTTTTAATAAGTAATTCAAATTTATTCTTACAGATTGTTGAAAAAATTTCCTTTCATCCAATTAAATTTTTAATACAAATTTTTAAAAAAAATCTTCGCAAATATTTTTATTTTTGTTGTGCAATCATATATTTATATTGGAATTATTTATTAATTTTTATCATCAAATTAGTAAAATTAGAGCTAATGGATAAACAGTAGAATGAAAATTATACGAAATATTAATTATAGTAAATTAAAATGATGACAATTGCTGATTCCCCTTCATTTTTTCTAACTCGGAAAGCTATTTGCCCTTAGAGGACATCAATCGCTTGAAAGAAGATATAATCCAGCAAGAGATTATTTAACAAAAAATATTACATGGTAAAAATTATTTTTAGGAATTTGGTCAAATTTTGCAAAAATTGATGCCATCATTACAATTAATGGTTACCTCTCTCGGGTTAAAAATTCTTTTTATGGACTGAAACTACTAAAAATTACGGTTTTTATCACATTTTTTAAAAATTATTTTCGTTTTTTCAACTCATAGGTAAAGTTTGTGAGTTGAAAAACTTTTCATCACCTGAAAATATAACAGGGCATCTTCCTCAATAAATTTAATATTAATTTAGAAAAAGTTGTAAACAAATTTTCAGACCTAAATTTTGATAAATTTGGTTAGCTTTTTTTAAATAATCGACATCTTTTGTGCGTCAAAAATACTTTTTATAACATGAAAATATCGCAGGTCATCATTCATTTTCAAAATTATAAACAAATTCTTGAGGTGTTTTATCAAATTTTTCAAAATTTAGTTTCGTTCTTTCAACTAACAAGTATCTCTTGTGAGTTAAGAAAACTTTCCAAAAATTGTAAAAACGTTTTGTTTTTTGGGTACTTAGATCAAATTTTTCAGAAATCAGTGTCGCTTATTCAATTAATAGATACATGTACAGGTCGAAAACTCTTTTCATTACCTGAAATTATTTTGTAATGCCTCTGAATGAATTTACTTATTTTCAAAATGGTAAAAAAAGTTTGAGAATTTATATCGAGGTTATCAAAATTTACTCTCCTTTTTCTAAACAATAAGTTCTTTTACAGAGACAAAAACTAAGGTTATACCTTTTAAAATTATTTTCAATCTTGATCTTTAAAAAATTCAAATAATAATGTCTGAAATTCGCAAAATTATCTGAAGGCACAAAACATAGACTGAGGTTCTAGCGTTACAAATAAATAGATTTATTCAGAAAAAATCCCCATGATATTTTTATTCAATAAAAAGTTTTCGACCCATAAAATGTATCCATTATCTAGAAATTTTTGAAAAATTTGATACGAATTCTTAAAACATTTTTTTACAACTTTGAAAATAAATAGATGTTCCGTGATTTCAGATAATAAAAAGTTTTTTCAATTCACGTAAAATACCTATTAGCTAAAAGAACAGAAGTATTTTCTAAAAAATTTGATAAAAATCATTAAAAATTTTTTTCCAATCTTGAAAGTAAGTGGACCAAATTTATTTCAATTCAGGCAGGCTGGACAAGGACGGAACTAAAAATCAATTTTATCTCCAAAAAGTTGTTTTTCAAATATTTCTTGTTTGGCTAAAAAAAATTTTTCATGGAGTTATAAAGATTTAATTTTTAAAGTCGAAATCCTCGTTTTTTATTTCAAATTTGAAAAAAACCTTATAAGTGTAATAACTTTTTTAATAATAGGGATATTTTCCTAAAAAATTTTAAATTGCAGTTACTCAAAAACCCTAAAGTTTTTTGGTTAACATTTTTTTAAAAATTTTAATGATAGTAAAGATTATTTTCCATAAGAATTTAACTTGTGCCCGATTTTCATAAAAGAGAAAAAAATTATTTTTTATTTTTTTAAAGGAGAATTTCATTTTTTTCAAAAAATACACTAGAAATAAAAAAATTTCCAAAATAAAAGTTGTTCCTCTTCAAAAACTATAAAAAAAAATTTTCTCGATATTTTTCTCTATTTCTCATTTTTTCAACAAATTTCGTCAAAATTCGGTAAAAAGCTAATTTTTAGAAAACTTTGCAGTGTTTTTGGATGCAAATAGGCAAATAATTGTTAATTGTTACAAGTGTACATTTTTTATAAAATATTAGGTTGAGCTACAATTTGTTGTCAAATAATAATTATTTAACAGTTGTTGTTGTTTTTTTTATTAAGTCTAGATAAAATCTTATCCTATTTTGCCAAATAATAGCTCTTCTTACTAGTTGAAACAGTTTCTGCAAATTTATCGGTTAGATTTTTTAAAATATTTTATTCAAATACCAGAAATTTTTTTTTAATTTTCGTGAAGAGGAACAACTTTTATTTGGGAACTTTTTTGATATCTAGTGCATTTTTTTTAGAAAAATGAAATTTTCCTTTAAAAAATCAAAATATAATTTTTATCTCTTTTATAAAAATCGGGCACAAGTTAAATTATTATGAAAAATAATTTTCACAATTACGACGATTTTAAAAAAAATTTCAACTTTAAAAAACAACTTTGTAAAGACAAAACTAATTTTCAGTTCCGACTATGCCTAGCTTGTCTGAATTAAAATGAATTTGGTCAGTAAATTTATTAACGAGAATCCTATGTAATATCTTTCTGTAATAAAAAGAGTTTTTAACCCAAAATGGTACCTACTATTTGGAAAAACGAAAGTAATTTCTGTAAAATGTCATTAAATTCCTGAAAATAAATTTTAGCAAGTAACATTTTTCTCAACAATCTCTTAATGGATTATATTTTTTTCAGCGATTAATGTTCTTCAAGTGCAAATAGCTTTTCTAGTTACAAGAAATGAAAAAGTTTTAACCTTAATTTATAAGAACAGGAATATTATTAAAATTTTATGGAATGAAATGCAATAAAACTTAAAATTTTTTTATTAAATCGATCATACCAATGCCAGTTATTGTAGTCGACAACTGCCGTTGAATGTAATAAATTTTGTATAGCTAAACAGCGAGCACAACGGCCAGGACAAAATACTTATTTAAAAAGTCATCCAAATCTGAGCCAGTGAATTTATGAGGTTTTGGAATTTTTTGGATCCATGATGGTCTTTTAAATCCTTTCCTGAAAAATGTTAGAAGATTAAGAAAAAGAGAAAAAAACTTCCAAGTTAAAAGAAAAAAAAGAAGAATCATCAACAAGAATAGAAATTGTAAAAAGAAATTTGCAAAATTAAAAAAACTGTCGTATGTTTGTAAAAAGTAAACTGATTTTTACTTGTGTGTTACTTAAGCGTGACTTTATTATGTAATTTAACATCATTTTTATCATGTATAATATAGTAATTATTATTATAATGTAAATTAAACCATGAAAATAAAAAATATATAAAATTATTATTGTTCAATTGGCCAGATATCAGTAAATATCTTATTTGGATAAATTATTATTTACATATATTATTAGACTATTAGGACCTATCAAAGTAAGTGATATCATTTGTAATATAAATTATTAGTAAGAATTTAAAAGAGAAATCAAATCATTATTAATTTTCCAAATCAACGTTACATTACATCTAAGTCTACGTTATTTTATTAAGGAAAAAATTCTTATAATTATGAAAATTCGAAGTATTATTTTAATGTTTTTAAATTGCTTGTAATTTTTTTTTAATTTTAAATACAGTATATTTAAAGATACTTAAGAACCTATATCTAAATTAAAAATCAAATTTTCAATTTACTTCGAATTGCGTTTCAGTGAATTAGTTGTTAATTATTTAAAATTTTAATTACCATTTCTCGAATTAAGTTAAGATTAATATAGAAAGTCTAATTATTTATTAACAACAATGAGAATTTAATTAATTATAAGATAATCAAATTAAAACATTAAATCTAGCTAAAAATATTATTTAAAAAGATTGAACATTTTACATTTCTACAGAGAAATGATTTATTTACTTTAACTGTATATTCCTACTGACTAATAATATTAATAATATTTTTTAACCTTCATACAAAAATTATTTATTATTTATATTAATTTTATATTATACACAGAAAAACTATAACTCTTATCCATAATATTCGGCAAAGTAATTTTCCGTTCAGCATCAAGAGATCTTCGTAAGCAACCCGTTCTCGGTTTTATCAAACACTCACAATTTTAAAACAAACCTCACTTCTAAAATACGTTTTTTGCACGTGAACGTAAGAGCTGTCAAAATTATATTTTCACGTGTCTAGGGAAAAAAATTGAAGACTACAATGAACGTGAAAGATAATGACAAAAACAAAATCAAAAACAATTTACGCAATTGACCCCCAGGAAAAATTATAGGAAGAGACAATTTTATCATTCTGATAGACATGCAATCTGGTCCTAATGCATTCGTTTTTATTTGTTCAATGCTTCTAAGCAAAACAGGTGAAATATCACGGAAAAAAAACTTATTCTCATCAAAGGAAGAGGAATCACTTGAAGATGGGGAAACAATAGGAGAAGTTTCTAGAAAAGGTGTAGAAGCAAAAACATTCAAAAGTTCATGTGTCTGAAAGTAAAAATCTGATGATTCCTTATTATTTGAAATGAGATTTAATTTTTTCAAAATTTGTCAAATATCATCAGACCTACT
Source organism: Ganaspis brasiliensis (assembly GCA_037103525.1). NCBI lineage: Eukaryota > Metazoa > Arthropoda > Insecta > Hymenoptera > Figitidae > Ganaspis > Ganaspis brasiliensis. Next base: position 253,615 of record JAZKLR010000221.1, on the reverse strand, counting down.
TTTATTTTTAATTGAGTCAAAATTATATTTATTAAAAGAATACCTAATTTTTGTTTTCGCCAAATTACGGATTCTCTTAAATTTAGACTGATCAATCTGACTTCCAGTCCTTTTAGCAATATTAAGAAGTTTGTTTCTCTGCCTGATGAGTAACCGTATTTCGTTATTCATCCATGGAGAAAATCTTTTCTTAATCCTTGACAAATGCAGAGGTACGAAATGGTCAAAAGCTGAAGTTAAATATGAAGTGAGTTTATAGGTACACTTTAACATTTATGTCAGATGCCAAATAAATACTAGCCCAATCGTAACTCGCCAAATGTTATAAAAGTTCATCTTCAGGTATGTCACGCAAATTACGAGCAAGGTTCACCCTGCAACTATTACGAGGTAGGCTCTTATCAATTTTAAACTTTATACTTATCAAATCATGATTAGATAACCACGGAGTTAGCTCAGTTGGTTAAATACTAGACCCTGCGGTCGCACAAAGTCCAGCTTGCTGGGTTCGCGCCCCGACAGGTCTGTGATTTTTCTGGCTCGTGAGATAACTTCAGTGGAAGGTTTGACGTCGAGGAATAATTATATGCACTGTCGGTAACTGACCTGTGCAGATCATTAGAACTCGACTGTCGAAAAACTGGTTGTACTCAGGAAGAGGTCTTTCTACAGTTTTCCCTCTCCACTGGCGAGAAAACCCAATTATGGGTGGTCCAGGCAAATGCGAGTACTCCTACTTCAAAGTCGTCCTGTAGGTGCGCAACACTTGGTACTTATGTTTAAATTACTATTTCTCGGAAATTTCCTCGGTGAACACTTGTAAGTGCGAAAAGCCAATAGACAAGTGTATAATTAAAAAAAAATCATGATTAGATAAAAAAGATACAGGGTGTTGATGTGCAGAATGTATCTTATTTAAATTATCAACAAACATCATATCAATTCTAGTACTAGGACTATTACCATGGTGAGAAGAATAATGAGGGACAATAAACTAACCCACTGAATATAGGGGAATAGGTTCGGTTGTGAGCACCTCTTTCTTTTTACCCATAACTTGTGCCCAATAATTATGACACGGACATTAACATATGTATGGAAAGCTAAAGACCTTAGCTAAATTCTGGTAAAGAAACTAAATTGATTTTGTCGAATAGAAAAATTATTTTTATAAATTTGATAAAGTGGTCATTTTTTGCAAAAATAAAATTTTTGTTCGGTTGCGGGCACCCTTAAAAAATTTGCTAAAAATGGGGAAAACTGAACTTAAGCCACCTCAAATAGGAATAGCAGGCAAGTGCGAGTCGGACTCGCGCACGGAGAGTCACGTCCACGAACTTAAAAATGAATTGAAAACATTTTTTTAATTATTTATTTTTAATGATTCATTTCAATAATTCCTTAGTGACTTATTATATAAATTATTTGAATAATAATATATTACAACTATAATTTTCTTACTTTTATTAAAATTTAAAATTTTTATAAGATATTACAAGATTTTTATAAAATTAAAAACTTCTAGGCAAACAGACAGAGTTTTTTTATGTCATTTTGCATTTTAAGGAATAAAAAATTTTTTAAGAATTTAAAAATTTGTTTTTTTAATTTTAAACTTTTAAAGTAATTTAAACATAAACTAGATGAGAATTATGTCCATTTCATGGACATTTCGCTTCCAAGTAAGCAAAATAATTTCTTTGCTCGTAGAGGAAGCAAGAAATTAATAATATATAAGTTAATTGGGGAAGTTGTTAAAAAAAAATTTTTAATGCAAAAAAATATGAATTATTTTACGAATTCTTGATCAATTATAAAAGTTATATAGATCAATCGATTCGTTTTGAGATAAGGAATATGATTTTTGTATTCATTAAGTTGTATTTTTAGCATAAAAAAATTTTTTGGCAAAAAACGATTTTTTCCGATAAAAATTTGGTTAGGTATTTTCAAAAATCCTTGTGTCCAGATTTAGATATTCATGAGCTTAATAAGTCATCCAAATTTTATTGGAATCCGTTTAAGCATTCTCAAGATATCTTGTACACAAAAAAACGCTATACACACACACACACACACACATACATCTAGACATTTGCTTAAGATTGAATGAAAATTTTCGCTTTTTAGATGAAAATGAGTCGATTTAGACTGTTTTTGGAAAATCGAAAATTTTAACGATCACAAAGCTTCCTCTGCGAGGAAGCAAAATAAGCATTTTGTACAAAAAAATAATCTTAAACTATGAAATCTTGTAGCTGTTTAGAAGGAACAAATTTTTTTTTGTTAAAATTTCAGTTTTTTGGAAAAAATGTTATGATAATAAATTTAAACCACATTTTTATGGTTATATAAAAAATTCTGCATAAAATTACACATTTTTGGCAATTTACAACCTTTCAGGATAAATACGCTAAGCTCTAACATAGGGGTATTTTGTCATTTTTCAACTTTTCATTAATAACTTTTGAAAACTAAGTCCAACAATGTTCGCTATATTTTTCCTGTAATCTACACGTAAAAATACCTAGGTATACCAAATTTCAAACATCTAGGTCAAATAGTTTGGGTGATAAGGGGGGAGGGGTAAATAGGCATTTTAATGCATTTTTTGAAAAAAAATCTTGTTATTTCCTTGACAAAGCTATGAACATCACTTTCAATCATGTTCGCTATATTTTTCTTGTAATCTACACGAGAAAATACATAACTGTACCAAATTTCAAATCTCTATCTCAAATAGTTTGGCCACTGGGGGCGGGGGGGGGGGGGGGGGGGGGGGGTAATGGTTTTGGGTGAAAATAAACGTTTTTTTAAATATTCTTAAAAGTAGCACAAATCAAAGTGAATCAATCAAAAAGTGTATGTCTAATGCATATTTACACAGTAAATATAATATATTTTGTAATCCAATACCCAGTATCACAACAGTCTTTACAACCAAAATTTTTTTCATGACGTTTTAACATGATAGCAAATTTCGGTTGTGGGCACTCAAATTGGTTTGGTTGTGGGCCCCACTATTTTTGTTAGATAAATCGCAAAATATCGTATTGGATGAAATCATCAGTAATTTCTCACAACTACTAATAGTGTTTTACGAATTTTAATGGTTTCCAGTGGTTCCTGAGAGTGATCTAGGGACAAAGTTCTTATAACGAGACTTTACCCAAATAGCACGTAATATTGCAGCAACATTGCAGCAACATTGCACTGCAATGTTGGCAATATTGCCGTGCAATGTTGTTGCAACGTTGCCTCAATGTTGCTTATATCCACATTGTGGCAACGTTGCAGTGTAATGTTGCCGCAATGTTGCCGCAATGTTTCTGCAACGTTGCAGTGTAATGTTGCTACAATATTGTTGCAACGTTGCGGCAACGTTGCAGCGATAGCGCCGTGCAAAATTAAAAAAATTTTAAAGTTTAAGAAGGGTACTTATTTCCTGAAATTAGATTTACAGCTATATACACATACAGAGCTGTTTAATAACTCTCCAGCTAAAACTAGGCCAGGAGAATTAAATACAGAAGACACATGTGACTTGAGTATTTTAGAGGAACGGAATCTGGACTTATATAAAAGCGTTGATGCATCTCGCCTATGAGAAGGCTAGACAGACGCCACCCCTCGGCACTTGTCGAAACTATATTCGTCCGCGACGGTCCTTCGCGCAAGCGGCGGGAATGTTCAAACATTTGAATTTGAAATCTTGAATCATTTAATCGAGTATTTAAAAAATAATATGACAACATCGATTAATTAAAATGCTTTAATTTATGGTGGCATTTTAATTTACTTAAAATATAGTTTACTTAGTTTTAAAGAACAAAGTTAATAAATAAAGTCAATAATTAAATATTAAATTCTTGAAGATTGTAAGAAAATGGTAAAATAGTCATAAAGCCAAAAACTATTGTTCTAAGTTCATTTATTAATTTTTGGTTTTTTTATTTAACGAGGAATGAAACAGACAGTCTGAAAAAAGTTAGTCCAATTGCATTTTTTTTTATTTTTGAACTACAAAACTTATAAAGTTCTTAAAATGTTTTAAATCTTTTAATTTTTTAATATCTTATTTAAAATTTTTAATTTTAGAAACAAATATAATTTCTTTTTTCTGCTTATTTTTATAATTCTGAATAATTCGTTTTAAAAACAGAAGCTTCTTTGAAAAATTAAATTTAAATAATTGGTTAATCAGAGTTAGGTTTTAAATTTTATTGATATCTTTTGTTTTATTACCTATTTTCAACTTTTTTATTCAAAGTTTTTAGTTTTAGTAATCATCATTTTATTTAAAATTATTAATTAAAAATATTATATAAAAAAGACATTTTTGCTTTAAATAAAAATAATTAAAATAATCAATCTTTTAAATTATAAATTTTAAATAAAATAAATAATATTCAAATCAAAACCTTATAATAAAAAAATTCTAAAAAAGAAGACAATTTACAAATAAAATATTAAAAACAATAATAGATTGATTCTAGTTATAATTAATAATTTAATTAAATTTTATTTTTTATAATCCTTTTGCTTTTAAAAAAAACTAGTTAGAACAATAAAAGTAGTTTATTTATTTATTTCTGTTTTTCTGCAATGTTTTGTTTTAAAACAAATATTTTCAAAAAGATAAATTTAAATAAATAGAAAATTAAGGTTATATTCATATTATAGTATAAATTATAATTTTTTTAAATTATTAAAAATTTCATAAACAACTTAAAATGTTAACACTTTAAATTCATATTTTAAAAATTTTAATTTACATTTTAAAACATCAAAAAAGTTTTAATTTTTAGAGCAGAGTTTAATTTTTTCTCTGTATATTTGTAATATTCTACATGAGTTATCTTAAAAAAAAGCATTTCTAAATAACTAACAATAATTATAAATGACTGATTGATTAATGTTAAAATCCAGGTTTTATATAAATTTTCGTACCATTAAATATTAAATTTAAATATTTCCTAAATATCTTATTTAAAATTATAAATCGAAAAAAAATATAAAATTAGATGTTTAGTCTGAAAAAAAGTAAGTCCAAATGCATTTTTTTTATTTTTGAATTAGAAAACTCATATTTTCTTGTAATATTTTTCAGTGGAAGTGTGAACAATTATATTTTTAACATAATGAGTGATTAAAAATTGCAATTTGATAAAAATTAAAAAAAATTCTATGTACTAAAAATTTAGGATGATCTAACGTTACATTTTCGTAAATTTCTAGCACATAGAATTTTTTTTAATTTTCATTAAATTGCAATTTTTAATTACTCATTATGTTAAAAATATAATTGTTCACACTTCCACTGAAAAATATTACAAGAAAATATAAGTTTTGTAGTTCAAAAATAAAAAAAAATGCAATTGGACTAACTTTTTTCAGACTGTCTGTTTCATTCCTCGTTAAATAAAAAAACCAAAAATTAATAAATGAACTTAGAACAATAGTTTTTGGCTTTATGACTATTTTACCATTTTCTTACAATCTTCAAGAATTTAATATTTAATTATTGACTTTATTTATTAACTTTGTTCTTTAAAACTAAGTAAACTATATTTTAAGTAAATTAAAATGCCACCATAAATTAAAGCATTTTAATTAATCGATGTTGTCATATTATTTTTTAAATACTCGATTAAATGATTCAAGATTTCAAATTCAAATGTTTGAACATTCCCGCCGCTTGCGCGAAGGACCGTCGCGGACGAATATAGTTTCGACAAGTGCCGAGGGGTGGCGTCTGTCTAGCCTTCTCATAGGCGAGATGCATCAACGCTTTTATATAAGTCCAGATTCCGTTCCTCTAAAATACTCAAGTCACATGTGTCTTCTGTATTTAATTCTCCTGGCCTAGTTTTAGCTGGAGAGTTATTAAACAGCTCTGTATGTGTATATAGCTGTAAATCTAATTTCAGGAAATAAGTACCCTTCTTAAACTTTAAAATTTTTTTAATTTTGCACGGCGCTATCGCTGCAACGTTGCCGCAACGTTGCAACAATATTGTAGCAACATTACACTGCAACGTTGCAGAAACATTGCGGCAACATTGCGGCAACATTACACTGCAACGTTGCCACAATGTGGATATAAGCAACATTGAGGCAACGTTGCAACAACATTGCACGGCAATATTGCCAACATTGCAGTGCAATGTTGCTGCAATGTTGCTGCAATATTACGTGCTATTTGGGTAAAGTCTCGTTATAAGAACTTTGTCCCTAGATCACTCTCAGGAACCACTGGAAACCATTAAAATTCGTAAAACACTATTAGTAGTTGTGAGAAATTACTGATGATTTCATCCAATACGATATTTTGCGATTTATCTAACAAAAATAGTGGGGCCCACAACCAAACCAATTTGAGTGCCCACAACCGAAATTTGCTATCATGTTAAAACGTCATGAAAAAAATTTTGGTTGTAAAGACTGTTGTGATACTGGGTATTGGATTACAAAATATATTATATTTACTGTGTAAATATGCATTAGACATACACTTTTTGATTGATTCACTTTGATTTGTGCTACTTTTAAGAATATTTAAAAAAACGTTTATTTTAATTTCAACGTGTAAAAAATTAATTTCTTTGCAGCAAAAATCATAGGTGTCCGTTCAATTTTGTATTCTGTCAAAAAACTACGTGCGGTCATACCACACATTTGACATTTGGCACATTTGACAAATATATTTTCTGTTAAAAGTTTCGCAGGGGTACCCATAACCGAACCGTGCCCACAACCGTACCTTTTCCCTTACCATTTCCGTGAGATAATTTGTAATAGTTGAAGAGACATTTAAATTACAATTAAAATCACCCATGATAATAATATTGTTAAAATATTGTATTAAAGAAAAAATTTGAAATTCCAATTCGTTTCCAAAAGAGACATTGGATGGTTTATAAACAACCCCCACTAGGGCATTGTCATGTTTGAACTGTATTTTTATAGATAAAAATTCAGCAGAAGGATACTGTCCCTCATTACTCATAGTAACTAGCGAACAATTAAGATCTTTATGTATGTATAAATATACATCTCCACCTCTACGACCTTCCTTGTCACAACGAAAAAGAAAGTAATTATTATGGTTTACAAAATTATTCGTGAAATTCGGAGACAGCTATGTCTCAAAAACAGCAATTATATGGTAAAAACCTAAATCAAAAAACTTTTTAAATTTTATAAAATTTCCACTAAGTGATTGTGCATTGACGTGACATATGTTTATGCTTTCTTTAGTTATTGCAATCAAAAAAACTATAAAGTTACAATCATCTTGTTAATTAAAATCTTTAAATACCAACCAAAAAAGTGCATAAACGCTGTAATGCAATTAAAATTGTCGCATTCTAGTTTTAGGAATATAATCAAAGCGGTAATAGCAATTTTAATATAACGTATTACATGAAACAATAGAACTAAATAAATGTTAAGAAAAATAAAGTATTGCGTGAAAAAATAATCAACAGAAATAAACAAAAAATCGGGCATGGTCGAGTTACACTCATACTAAAACCGAGGGTTCCGTACACAAAACAAAATAATTTTTAATATATTTGATACTATTAAATATATAGTATATAAATATATTATACATATTTGTTATGAACCGAAATAAAAATAGCAATAATAACAATAATTAATTAACCGTTACTAAACAAATTAATAATTTATTATAATTTAATTTAGATATTAAGTTATCAACAATTAAGATTTATTTTCCTTTCGAGAGTCGTCGGAGGCTCCAAGCTGCAAAAATTCACACAGAACTAACTCTGTGAATCAAGTTTTATTTTCATGTGGGCGATCGTGTTTTCTTTTAAAAGTGATGTCTGAATTGCGCGCCTACTTTTTCTATTTGCAAATCTAAAGTTAATAACAATCTTGAACAAAACCAAATAGACAGGACATCCTTAGTAAATAACTGAGAAAGGTGATTTAAAGAAAATAAAATTAGAGTAAATTCAAATTTAGGATATTTATTTTCATTACCAAAAATGAAACCGGAGCAAAACCACTACAACCAATTTCTTCTCTTAATCATATACAAAATCATAGTCAAATTGTTTTATTGGAACAATACATGTTGCTTTTTCTTACTTACGCATTAGGTCGTTACACACTACCACATTAGACAGAGTGAGAATCGCTCTTACAGATAACGTCGTCCTTCCATACAATGTGGGCCTCGGTTAAATGTTTGAAATCTTCAACTTGGTGAATAATTTCTAGATTGTTTTTATAGGTTCGTAGTTCGACTAGTTTTTATATTGTGCGTAATTTGATGCTGTAATGACTTCCAATAAGTTCACAAGTGAAGTTTTCATGTTAACATTAAGCACAAACACTTGTCCGTTATGTCCGTATCGGGTTTTCTGATATAAGTGTAGTATTTACACTGAGAGAAATAGATGGTAAGAACTTTATTATCTTTGATGGTAGAGAGATTATGTTACACTCTACCATCAGAGATGCTACACCGTACCATCTAGATGCTACATCGTACCATCCAGATGCTATCAGATGCTAACCCGTACCATCCAGATGCTATCCAGTATCATCTAGATTCTTGTCCGTATATTTAAGATCAGATATTGTATCCCGTAGCATCTATTTCTCTCAGTGTACCGATTAATCGCACCCCTCAGTTAACTTACGCCTCACCGACTTTTTGCTTCTTTCTTAAGACCACGCACAGTGGGGCAGAATCGTGAAAACATGCCGAAAACCTTAAAATATTCTTCGATTTATATAAAACTTGGTAATCACATGTTTTTGAGGTCGCTTATTACGAATCTGAAGTCAGTTTTCAAAAATTCAAAATAGCGGATCAATTTTTTAAAAAGTTAACAGATTTTTATGAAAGTAAGTTATAGTGGGTTTTTGAGGTCGCTGATTACGAATCTAAAGTCCGTTTTTAAAAATTCAAAATGGCGGATTCACTATGGGAGATCAATTTTTTAAAAAGTTAACGGATTATCATGAAAGTTAGTTATGGGGGATTTTAAGGTCGCTAATTATGAATCGGAAGTCAGTTTTCAAAAATTCAAAATGGCGGATCCAATATGGCTGATCAATTTCTTAAAAAGTTAACGATTTTTCATGAAAGTTAGTTATAGGGATTTTTTGAGGTCGCTGATTAAGAATCTGAAGTCTGTTTTCAAAAATTCAAAATGGCGGATCTAATATGGCGGATCAATTTTTTAAAAAGTTAACGGATTTTCATGAAAGTTAGTTATAGGGGGTTTTCGAAGTCACTGATTATGAATCTGAAATAATTTGGACTTTTTCATTATATTAACCATTTTAGATCTGCTTAGAGACCAGTTATTCGATTTCGTACCTTTGAAACAAAATTAATAAATTAACCTATAAACAATACAAACATGACTTTTTCTATTATTTATTATCTAACTGAATTAAATACATTACGACACAAAAAACTATTCACACTTTACATAAATTCCAAATACAATTTTTAATATTTAAAGAAATCTAAATTTTTTCCATTTTGGCATATTTTATGACTATTTTTTAAGTGAACTGATGTAATTATTATATTTTTTACCTGAAATTGAAGCTTCCATGATCGTGAAAAAAAAGTAATCCCAAAATCAGACAATAATTCAATCAATCATAACATATTTTATGTTTATTGAATTTATAAATTACGATAACATCAATAAAATATTAACATTTCACAGAATATACTATTAAATGTCACTTTAGGTAATAGCATAACCAACAAAATTTGTTATTATTTTATAAAAGCACCTGATTGGTCAAAATCATGGAAGTTTATTTTGAATCTTTCATTTGAAAAATTAATTATATTTTTCATTAAAGGGTAAAAGATTCTATTGCATTGTATAATCTAACAAAAGTAGTTGAGTAAAAATACATATAAAACAGAAAGGGGCAAATTCGGGCAAATTTTGATTATAGGATTTGTTTAAGGGATTCTTAATGATTAATTTAAAAACAAGTTTTTACAAGTTTTTATTGACTTCTCCATTTAATAGTTCTTTTTCTTGTTGATATAATGAATTATAAAACATGGAAGAGTGTTCTAGAACTTATCATGAGACGACTCCAATTTAGAGACTGAAAATACGATTATATTCGAGCTTTTTATAGTATTTTTACGAACGCGAAGTATTTCAAATTTTAGATTGTTAGTTTTGAAAAATACGAAGGCTACTTTTTAGCAAACTGTAGAAGAAGAATATTGCCTTCAGGATCACAAAAAAAACCGTCATTTTACTTTTAAAGGTCAACTGATTTAAAACAAAAGCATATCTAAGTGACAAACTTCAGGTGCGAAAAGACAAGAATTAATGAAAGAATGAATGAATCTTGGGGATTATTATTATAGATTTTTAATTCTACTTTTGTTTTAATTCCTAAATTAAAATATTTGTAAATTCACCTTAAATTAAAGATTTCTTATTTATTTCTTTTTTTTTGTATTTAATTATTTTACTTTGAAATTTGATTTATTTCATTTTAACATTTTAACATTCTGCAATTCTATATTTAGTTTTCTTTGTGTTTAAATATTATATAGTGTTTAATTAATTTTGTTTATCCTTTTATTTTTTAACTCTAAATTTAGTTAAATTTAACTATAAATTTTTGAAATTTAAATTTATTTATTTTGATTTAATAATTAAAATTTGAAATAAATTCAATTCCATTTAGTTTATTGTTAAACTTTTTTTTTAATTAAATATACAATTGTTCTGCTGTTTTTAAGCTATTCGCATTTATTTCGATATCAAGAATTGCAAAGAGTTAATTTTTATAATTTTGTATTAGAAAATTAAGAGTAAAATTATTATTTGCATTAATAATAATTAATATTACTCATTAATTAGGAAATATTAATATATATTGAAAAACGATATTCAAATTTACCGGATTCAATCAATATGCAATGTAGGTAAAGTAGGGCAAAATACTTTTCACTACTTCCAAACTTTAGGTAAAAATCATTGTTTTTTTCCTGTAAATATGATTTTTTTTTTATAAAAAACCATTTGTTTTATTTGAGAAATGAATTATTATTCGTTTCTTTGTTAATTAGAGTAGTATTAGTTTGTTAAAATCCCTACAAAACTCATACGTATGCGAGAGATTATTATCCCGTTCATCTGCAACGACTCATGTGATTGTGTATTTATTCCGTATAAGGAATTACATATTATACGAATCATTAAACCTCGTATATTTATCTTTTGTACTATGCCGCTCAGAAAATTGGTTTTCTTGATTCTGAATGTCAATTGATATCATGTAAAACGTTGTCAGTGTCGATTTGGTCGAACGCGGTAAGGCGCACATCCCAGCAGCTGCTCGAGACCTCGAGTTTACCCTACCGCCTGGTGGACAGGGGTTCGAGTCCGCTGACCTTCAAGAAACCGATATTTTTTCTTTTTTATATTTAATTTTTTATTTTACGACAAAGCAAAATATAAAGTTCCCTTTATTTTTCGAACCTTTTTAAACTACAATTTTATTCGCAAAAAAATTAAATAATTTTTGGAAATTTCAGGCCCGTGGAAATTACCACGAGAAGTTTCAGAAAGTTTCCATGGGTAACTTCCAAGAAAATTCCCGGAAATATCGGTGCTATCTGGGATGGCATAAAAATTACGTTAAAAATTACGTTAAAAAAGACGTCAAAAATGACGTCCTCTTATATCCCAATTCCGGACGTAATTTTTGACGTCATATTTTACTAAAAATTATATACTTTTTTACGTCTTTATGTACGTAAAAATTTACGTCATTCTGACGTCAAAATTGACGTATTATTTGACGTCGGATTTTTCAAGTGGGTTCAATGAATATCGTACACCGTCAAGTATAGATCGGACTACTTTGCCTGCGTTTAGAACTAGAACTTAATTTAACGTCCACTTGAAACTAGTTGACTTCCGCGAACATTTTCGAATCGGTAATGACGCGGACGGATAACCCCGCGACCAAATCTACGGATAGTAGCATCGTCAAGTATAGAACGAACTCCCTCACTATCCGTGCTCGAGTTGTTGTCACGATGAAGCGATTTTTGTTGCGAGTGCATCGATTTTATCAAAACTGATCAAGTTTGGTAAGTGGGGAGTCAATTGCTTGGAGATTTTTGATTGGCTTGGATTAATGAGGTGATGTGTTTCAAAATGCAAATTTTGCAAAACTCTACTCGGCGTTGCGAAAGTACTGAGAAAAGGATTAAGAAATAACGCAAGAATTTGGAACCATCGTTCACTGAACCTCACTTTTGTAAAGAGAGCTTCTTACTCAGCGTTTTTGTTGCTAAACGTATTGTATTTTGTCTTTCGACTATAGGTTCTTGCGAAAGCATTCTTAAATGTTTCACAACTTCTTGCTTTTTAAGCACTTATTAATTGCAAAAATGTGATGAAAACCAAATCTAGCATGTACCTTTAATTTATTCTGTTTTGTATAATCACAACTCCTATTCTCAATGTACTATTTTGAAAAGCTTTGTTTTTGATTCAACAGATGAATTTTGGAAATGCGGAAAGCAAGGAATTTAGGAAATGGCTTGCATGACAAAATGTACTCGCGAAAAATGCAGGAAAATTATAGAGAAAGTGATTATTATAGCGCTGTCAAAATAATAACACTAGATTTAGGCCAATATATTCTAAAAATGCTCAAAAATCTTTTTATTTCCTTGACAACGCTATGTTAAACCTATTTAATCATGTTCTATATAATTTTCCTGTAATCTACACGTGAAAATATATTTGTGTACCAAATTTGAACTTCCTAAGTCAAATAGTTTGGAAGTTCAGGGAGGGGGAATACGACCATTTTTTAGCATTTTTTGTAAAAAAATCGTTTTTTTGCTCGAAAACACTATGATAACAGCCTGCAACAGGGTTCTCTATAGTTTTTTTGTAATCTAGATGTAAATCTACATACGTGTACCAAATTTCAGCACTCTAAGTATAATAGTTTGTCAGATAGGGGGCAGGAATGGTACAAATTAAACTCATTTTTGCTAAAAAAATGACTTTATCCCCCCCTTATCTGACAAACTATTTGACTTAGAGAGTTCAAATTGGTACAAAAATGTAGTATCATATGCAGATTGCAGAAAAATTGTAGAGATCGTTGTGGTGATAGCGGTGTCAAAGAAATTGTAAAAGTTTTTAACCAAAAAAAATAAAAAATGATCAAAAATCCTGTTATTTTCTTGACAACGCTATGACCAACCCCTAGAATCATATTCTCTATAATTTTCCTTTAATTTACACGTGAAAATACATATGTGTACCAAATATGAACTTTCTAAGTCAAATAGTTTGGCGGCTAGGGGGAGGGAATACGATTTTTGACAAAGTCTTTCCAATAGGGTTCCGTGCGTACAGTTGTAGTGTACGGAACCCTAAACAAGAAATACTTTTAAATATAATATAATGAAAATAAAGGTAATTACTAGCTTTCGATGATTCATCAAATCCAAAATAATAATTACTATAAACAGGAACATGCTAAGACAAGTCTTCGAAATCCTTAAGTGCTGTGAGAGAAATGTTAGTAGCACCGTCGTCTCTCTACAAAAAATTTTCCCCTTAGAGAACCAAAGATATTTAATCTTCTTCTGCCTTCAAAGATTTAGTGCTGCACCATAGATTTGTTTATTATAAGATGTTAGAGCCTCCCGTAGATATATATAACTTTTCTCATTACACTGGTCCACAAAAAAAGGATTCTATTTTACCACAAGAGTAAATTAAAGTGATTCTTCTAGGATTTTTTCCGTAGATTACGAATCTGTAAGTGAAACCGTTGAACCGAATATAAAACATTGCTTCAAATCATGGTTGCATATGGAAACTGTCGCGCACGGGGGAAAAAGCTGTTCTCCGCAATTCTCTGTTATTGCCACATAGGTTTTTGCTTTTGAAGATTAATGTGGAAGGTTTTAGCTCTGATTTAAGCCCTATTTGAGATGTTGATCACGTCGCGTTAATTTTTTACAGCTGTTTGAAAACTGCCGAAAATGTTATTTTTTGACACTTTAACCTTGTTTTTCACAAAATTGAGACGTAATGGACAAATTTCACTTACAGATTCGTAATCTACGAAAAAAATCCTATAAGAATCACTATGGTTTACTCTTGTGGTAAAATTTTGTCATTATCTAGCCATCCAAGATCCGATGAGGAAAAATTTTGACACTTCTTGCGTTGTTCAACAAATGCATCTCTAACCATTTGTCGAGAAAACTTGACAACTACAACTGGTAGTACGAACACGGAAGGCCGAACACTTATCCTCCATTGAAAATGGTACATTGAGTTTAATCGCAATATTATTAATAATTTTTGGAAGATCCTAATTGACAACAACAGGTAAATAAAAAATTTCAAACGTGTCCATTTTAGAAGACTGTTCCAACCCTAATTGCACGTAATATTGCAGCAACATTGCACGGCAATGTTGGCAATATTGCCATGCAATATTGCTGCAACGTTGCCTCAACGTTGTCCATGTCCGCCTTGCAGCAACGTTGCACTGCAATGTTGCTGCAACGTTGCCCTGTAATGTTGCTGCAACGTTGCCCTGTAATGTTGCTGCAACGTTGCAGTGCAATGTTGCCGCAATGTTTTTGCAACGTTGCAGCAACATTGCGGCAACATTGCACTGCAACGTTGCAGTGATAGTGCCATGCAAAATTAAAAGAAATGAATAAATAAAATTGGTACGTATTTCCTGAAATTGGTTTTACAGCTATACATATATAGAGCTGTTTAAAAATTCGGCCAGGAAAGTTGACTAAAGAAGACACCTGTTACTTGAATATTTTAACGATACGGATTCTTGTCTTATATAACAGAGTTGATGCATCTCACCTATGGGAAGGCCAGACCGACGCCACCCTTTGGCCACTTGTCAAAACAATAACTGCAACATTGCAGTAACGTTGCGGAAACGTTGCAGTTATTGTTTTGACAAGTGGCCGAGGGGTGGCGTCGGTCTGGCGTTCCCATAGGTGAGATGCATCAACTCTGTTATATAAGACCAGATTCCGTATCGTTAAAATATTCAAGTCACAGGTGTCTTCTTTAGTCAACTTTCCTGGCCGAATTTTTAAACAGCTCTGTATATGTATAGCTGTAAAACCAATTTCAGGAAATAAGTCCCATTTTTATTTATTCATTTCTTTTAATTTTGCATGGCACTATCACTGCAACGTTGCAGCGCAATGTTGCTGCAAGGCGGACATGGACAACGTTGAGGCAACGTTGCAGCAATATTGCATGGCAATATTGCCAACATTGCCGTGCAATGTTGCTGCAACGCTGCTGCAATATTACGTGCTATTTGGGAATATATTAATTTTGCGATCAGATATAAATAGTTTTATTTTTAAATCATTAAATTCAGACAATAATTTATTATTTTCAACCCTGACCTCAGCAAATCTCTTTTGTAAGTTATTCAACTTTATTATGTTCGAATTCAAGAGATCTCTCAATACTGGTAACTTTTTTAGTGTTATCAGCAAGACCACATTTGATCTGTTTTATTGTAGTTTCCAAAAAAAGATTTAGTGTTTTTTGGCGATCATCAAATAATGCAGTTATATGAGTAGTCTTGGCGGTGCTCATCTTCCCGAGCGCAACACCCACAGTTTTTGCTATAAGGTCATCAATACCAGGGCCAAAAAAAATTAAATTCCCCGCTGTATCACCTTCCTGACCATGGCCGGCACTAGTTGTTGAGTTTCTAAGACGTGTGATGTCGACACCGCTTAAAGGCTTGCACGTGGAGCAAAACCATTCCTTTTTATTTGTTTTAATCTTATCAGTATCAGTTTTAGATACTCCTGCACACTCCTGATGGATAATCAATTTGCACTTTCCACAATCAAAATAATCCACTGCACCAAAATGTATAACAACCTTGCAAACCAAACACACAACCATGTTCGACATGCGAACAGTATTTCACAGTTTCAGAGTTAATTAATCCGTTTATCACAAAATTTAAACAAATATAGCAGAATTAAACTGTTTTAAAACACTCCAATAGAAGTTTTCGTTGTAAAAAGTCACTATGTTATAAATAATCAAGCAAATAATTAGAAAACAAATAATGCACGTCTACATAGCTGGACAGGACGGTACTTTTTTATAACATTATAACTTTGTAATAATTAAATGTTATAAATATATCATTATAACATTCAACTACAAAGTTGTTTATAGCATTTGTAAATAACAAAATAGTTAATTGAATTTAATAAAAAAATTATTTTAATTAAAATTAATAAAAACAATTATTATTAATAACCACCAGACAGTGGTGGACATTTTAATTTTCCAAAGGAAGTCAAATAGAGTGTCTATGCCTTTGATTTTTTGAGCGCTGAAACCGAAAAAGACTTCAAAAACAAATTCCTCCTCTCATTCGCCTCCATTACCCCTTGGGATGGGGTGGAAATTCGAATTTTCACAAAAAGTCGGTTTTAGGTCCCTGATACCGAAAAAGACCACCAAAATTAAATTCCCTTCCTCTTCACTCCCTATTAACCTCTGGGAGGGGGTTGGAATTTCGATTTTCACAAAAAGTCGAGTTCGGTGTCTATTCCCATGTTTTGGGTGTGTGGAAGTGAAGGAGAAGGGAAATTGGGTTTTGGTGGTCTTTTGCGGTTTCGAAGCTGCAAAAGTCATGGGAATAGACACCGTACTCGACTTTTTTGTGAAGTTTATAAAGTTAAAAAATTTATCAAAAGTTCCATCCAGGGGCTATTAAGGGGTGAAGCAGGGAAGGAAGTTTGCTTTTTGTTGTCTTTTTTGGTTTCAGCAACCCAAAAACATAGGAATAGACACCGAACTCGACTTTTTCGACATTCGAAATTCCAAACCTCTCCCGGGGGGGTAATAGGGGGTGAAGAAGGTGGGAATTTGTTTTCCCTGACAAAAGTATTGGATTAAATTTCAATCAGATTGAATAAGTTTTAATCAGTATTCTTCCGGGTCATTCCGAAATTTGTTTCCGAGCCAATCAGTTTTTATCCAAATCTTAAAACGGATGAAACTTTACGAAAAATTTTTTCCGAATCATTCCGAATTTATCCGTTTCATTCCGAAGCTAAATTTTAATCCGTTTGAATCACGGTATTTTATTCCGAATCAATCCGAATCAATCCGTTTCATATCCGAATAAACCCGACTAAAATTAGAACGCATTAATTCGGAATGAAATAACGGGATTCAAACCGATTAAAATTTAGCTTCGGAATAAAACGGAAGAATTAAGATAATTAATTAAGATTAAGACTTATTCAAACTGATTTGAGTTCAATCCGATACTGAATCCCTCGGTATGTTGTACAGTTCTATGAAATACCGATGTTTCTTTTAGATTTTAAAGTGAAGCAGGTTTAATTATTCTCTAAAGTTGTCAGTATCACTGTCAAATCGTATTATGGCACATCGATACTCTATCAAACCAACAGACTACCCGAATCAGAAAGTCCTTATTGGATATATCAAAGTCTTCGTTGAAATCAAGTGTCTCAATTAAAAACACATTATATCTTAACGATTCAAAATATCTTAAGTGTCTCATTTTGTGACACTAAGAGAATACGGATATACTTTCGAATAGCATCCACCGACGATTTTGCCTTTATCTCAGTAAATAATGGAAAATTAAAAAAATATTTTTTTCAAAAATTGTAAGTCTTTCAAAATTGCACATTTTATGTAGAATACATTTTTTTCATATGAGTGGATAGTTTTTGAAAAAAATAATAGTGAAGTTGGACCCCCCTATTGCCTCTTGGGGAGGGGGTGGAATTTCGAATTTCACAAAAGTCGAGTTCGGTATCCATTCCTATGTCACGGTGAGCTTCGCTTAAGTTCAACCCAAAGTGCATGACCCTTCTCAGGTTTTTTTTTAAATCAGTTCGATGATGCCTCACGATCATTTTAAGATGAAAATTAAAATAATCGTTGGAGGGAAACTCAAAATATATTGATTATTCAATTTTTTTGTAGGTTATTGAAGATATTTTCATTAAAATACCGTTTATTAAAATACTTAATGATTTAAAAGCTATAATTTAACATAAAAATAGATTTTTTATAAGAATTAAACCATTTTGATTCATAGAATTAAGAAAAATTTAGAAAATAGTTGAAAAAATGGAGATTTTCTTAATTTTTTTAAACTTTACTCCTCTATAGAACGTTATTTCATTAAAGTGATGCAGAAGTGAATTAAAGTTCACAAAATTTCCTGTAAATCAAAAAAAAACTCTTCTACCTATCACCGTTACCAAAATATGGTCATTTGAATTTTAAATTTAATGGAAAAATAGTTAAAATTTAACATTAGGTCTAGATTATTTGGTGACATTGTTTTCGTAGAACCTTACCTCAATACCAAAATTTAATACGTTTAAGAAGGTTCAATTTTGAACAGTTTCAAATTAAAAAAAACTGATTTATCTCACATACATCGAAAGTTACATTGATTTAAAGAATGTCTGTTTGTATAAGAGAATTTTAAGTGGTTTTTAAAAATCTATTTATTTTGCAAAATGCAACATAATCATATTAACAATGTTTCCTTCTTTGAAAAGTAAATAGTAAGGTAAAAAGATTTGGTAACATACCGTCAACTGGGGTAACTTCGGACAAGCAGGCTAATTCTGGACACTTAAAATTTAGCTGTTACCAACTTCACATTCTTTTCATTTCTTTAGATCACGTAGTTAAAAAGTTTATAAAATTAAAAATGCGATTTAAACTATTCGATACAATATTTTTGCAATGAAATTTAAGTGTCCGGAGTAAGCCTGCTTGTCCGAAGTTACCCTAGTTGACGGTATGTGAGATAAAGCAGTTTTTTTAATTTGAAACTGTTCAAAATTAAACCTTCTTAAACGTATTAAATTTTGGTATTGAGGTAAGGTTCTACGAAAACAATGTCACCAAATAATCTAGACCTAATGTTAAATTTTAACTATTTTTCCATTAAATTTAAAATTCAAATGACCATATTTTGGTAACGGTGATAGGTAGAAGAGTTTTTTTTTGATTTACAGGAAATTTTGTGAACTTTAATTCACTTCTGCATCACTTTAATGAAATAACGTTCTATAGAGGAGTAAAGTTTAAAAAAATTAAGAAAATCTCCATTTTTTTAACTATTTTCTAAATTTTTCTTAATTCTATGAATCAAAATGGTTTAATTCTTATAAAAAATCTATTTTTATGTTAAATTATAGCTTTTAAATCATTAAGTATTTTAATAAACGGTATTTTAATGAAAATATCTTCAATAACCTACAAAAAAAATTGAAAAATCAATATATTTTGAGTTTCCCTCCAACGATTATTTTAATTTTCATCTTAAAATGATCGTGAGGCATCACCGAACAGATTTTAAAAAAAACCTGAGAAGGGTCATGCAGTTTGGGTTGAACTTAAACGAAGCTCACCGTGATGTCTTTTGGGGCGCTAAAGCCAAAAAAGGCTACCAAAAACAATTTTCTCCCCTCCTTCACCCCTACTACACCTTGAGAGGGGGTTGAATTTCAAATTTTATAAAAACTCGAGTTTGGCGTCATTTCTTATGTTTTTTGGGTCTCTAAAACAAAAAAGATCCAATAAAAACAACAAATTTCGCTCACTTTTTCAACCACAAACGCCTTATGGTGGGAGCTACAATTTTGAGTTTCACAAAACGTCGAGTACAGTGTCCTTTCTCATGTTGTTTGAAACACGAAAGTAATAAATGACTGCTAGAAACAAGTTCATCCTCCTTCACCAACTATTACCCTCTTGAAGGGTGTATGAAAAGAAAAATTTAGTTATGGTAGACTTTTGCGGTCTTAGCGCCCCAAAAAGCATAGGAATAGACATCAAATATCGCTCCTACCCTAATAGCACCGACTAGGCCGGGAACGTTCCTGGAATGGGCTGCTGGCCCCTTGGGTACGTTCCCTTGGACCGCTCCAATATACCTGACAAATCCGTTCCGGATTTCACTAGGCTAGGAACGTTCCCGCGGAACGTTCATGGAATGTTCCGAGGAACTTTGAATACACATTCAAAAAATCGCAGAACGGGTTGCGGAAAAAATATGCGGAAAAAGCTGAATATTTTTATATTAATATTATTTAATGTTTTTAATATGATTGCTTCTATAGAACAGTGGTCACTAAAATCAACTGCGCAGCTCTAGGTGCGATAGAAAACTACTGCGCAAGATATTAACATTAATTATTTTTCAATGTGTATTTAAAGTTTCTCGGAACATTCCAGGAACGTTCCGCGGAACGTTCCTAGCCTAGTGAAATCCGGAACGTATATGTCAGGTATATTGGAACGGTCCATGTGAACGTACCCCAGGGACCGGCGGACCATTCCAGGAACGTTCCCGGCACAGTCGGTGCTATTAGGGTATGCAAAAAACTTATTTTACATAAAAGTTGCATTTTTATGTAATTGACAACTTTTGTATAAAACATTTTTTTAAATTTTCATGATTTACTGAGATAAATGCAGAAAACGTATTTTTAAGGGTTTTTTATGATTTTTACCATGAAGATGACCTAGTCGGTCATTTTCACTATGACTTTCGTAATCAGCGCATAAAAATACGTAAGTATACGCAGTTTCAAGAAAATCGTCGGTGGGTGCTATTCGGAAGTACACTCGAGAATACTGTTTTTGCAGTTTGTATAAAACATTTTTTAACTTTTCGTGGCTCAAATAGCGGATTTCCAATAAATTATGGTGCATTAGTATGCACATGATTTTATTACAATAGTCCCACAATATATAATAAATAGTTAACTTTTCCTTATTTCTTTCTCTTTCCTTTTTGTAGCAATTCTATTTTAAACAAGAATAATTTCAATAGAACATTAATTACTATTATTAATTGTGAAAATACAACATAAATAACATTTTTGTTTTACGTCATATTTTTCAGCCGGGTAATTTATATTCCATAAATTTAAAAAAAAACTTAGATATTATCTCTTACCTTTTTGGATTGCAATTAAACATTTATGAGATTCTGATCGGAACTTTTTGGATTTAATAAAATTTGGATAACTTAATTTGGGTAGTAGTACTTATAATGTCGCTAAAATTTTTGAATTTTTGAATTTGAATTTCGGATTTTATTTGGTAAGATCTCCATTATCTCTTGAATAAATAAAAGTTCTTTTTTTTCTTATTATTTTTTGTTCCATTTTAAACAGGAATAATTTCAATATAACCTTAATTATTATTAGGGGAGTGGGCCCCAAGATGGACAGGGCCCCAAGATGGACATTTCGTATAAAATTTTTGTTTATGGTGGCAGCGCCTTATGCTTTTTGTCACTTTTGTTGTTTGTCTAGACGAAGATTTTGATGCACATTTGAAGAAAAAAAACCAGTTGGTTTTTCTTCTATACATGCCACGTAATTTTGGGTCTAAAAAAGTTTTGTAACAGTTTTTTCTTAAGTTGGTAAAGTTACTTAAATTTATGATTTAGAATGAGTACTTAACGTTATAATATTCTTTATTTATCGTATAATAATATCCTAAAATAATTTTACTAATTCAGTGTTCGTATATATATTTTTACTGGGGATTAAAAAATGGTGTCATGTACCCTAAGATGGACAGGCCTCAAATCTCAATGTATTTATTTGCATATTTTCGATTTTACACTTTTTTTAAGGTATTAGTCGCGTAAATGCTCCCGCAAAACTCCCGCAAAATAAAAAGAACAATAAATAAACTTTTATATCAACTCACTTGCTTCCTTGTGACCTCTTTTAATGTAATATATGTAATTTTCACGATTTTGAGTCAGGTACTATAAGTTATCGTGATGTATTG
This sequence comes from Ganaspis brasiliensis, assembly GCA_037103525.1. Classification (NCBI taxonomy): domain Eukaryota; kingdom Metazoa; phylum Arthropoda; class Insecta; order Hymenoptera; family Figitidae; genus Ganaspis; species Ganaspis brasiliensis. The sequence goes on along the minus strand of JAZKLR010000221.1, from coordinate 231,698 downwards.
CTCACACGTTTTCGACATTTTTCAATGAAACCACGTGAAAATGAAAAATTATGAATTTTTAAATTATTGTATTTTTTATACGGCGTGGTTATCGTTAGAGAATTTGATATATCTATATTTTTCGATATTTTATTACTTTTTACTGTTAAGCTATTAGATTGAAGTTTCAGGAAATGTTATTTCCTGATAAATTCTGTAAAATAATTAAAAATTAGTTTAAGAATTGTTACAGGATGTTAATTTTTTATTTACTACAATTTTCAGAGACTTTTAAGAAGGTGTCCATCTTGGGGCAACTTTTTTTAAGACCGACAATTTTAACAATTAGAAAAAACGCTTTAAAAAAGGTTTATGTTCAAAATAAAATTATATCTCTGTGGCCATAAGTTACCTTATAAATTGTACTTTCATCCGGTATAAAATATTTTAATATATTTTATTTGGTTTGGATTCTACAGCAATAAGACGAAAGGGTGTCCAACTTGGGGCCCTCTCCCCTATATAACAAAGAGATTAGTTCGCTTAACCAAAGCGAATTTGCATCGTTTCGATATTAAGTAATTTTATAGTTTGCCAACAATTAACTCTCTCCGTGCTGGATCAAAAATCAAAGTCAAAAGGGAGATTCCGCCAAAACCATACGCCGCGATGCAGACGTTAAGAACAGACAAATTGGTCACTTTTCAAATAAACTGACCAAAAGATTTCTCAAAGCAGACTGTAGGATAATCCGCAAACTTCAAATTTGAAACTCCTGGGATGTTCTCACAAATAATTTAAACAATAATTTTCACCAACAAACTAAAATCTTTATTCTGTATTTAAATAAAATTTGTGATTAACACCAATCTCAACGGGGATCACACGTGAATGAACGATGAAGCACACGACAAACTCTAATCGACCGGTAGATCCTCTTTTCCGCGATCCTTTTTTTCCCTTGACTTCTTCTTCCTTGCTGCGTCTCATTTTCTCAGCTACTAGGAAACCACACACCCTCTCAGTTGCAATTAAAAGAAAATTTCAGATCCCCTCGCTGACCTTCGTTACTATTCGTAAACTTGACCTGCGCAAATCGCAACCTATGAATTCAACGAAGAACGGAAATAATGAGACCGCTGATCTAGAGAAAGTCGAGATATAAGGATCGACCAGAAAATCAATACTCGGCCATCAGGCTCGTATCTCATAATTCAACCACGGATACTCTCAATAAATTACTCGAAAATTAAATAAATTAAAGACCTCTAGGGAAAGACAAAATAAACATAAATGTTGACGATTTACATGGTCACAAACCCCTCCTCTAAGCCGATGTATTCTCAAGAAACAACGCTGATCTTTTAAATACATTACTTTATTTCTTATAACTATAAATCTCAAAATCAACAAAAAAAATTTTGTTATCCGCTGATCGTCCATAACTCACTAAATCGTTTATTCCGGCCCTAAGAAACTGGGCCTTTCTTTCTTGAATAACTTCCAGAAAAATTCGCTAATTCGATGCACATGACCCAAATCAAAAATTTCAATCTCCACTTCCACCATATCATCTGTCTGTTCCTTCTCAGTGGTGAGCACATCACCAACAGCAGGCACCAAAATCTCAAAGGAAGACTGTTCCGTAAAATGAACATGCTCTCTCCTCTGAGCTCAAGAGGCTCTCTTCTTTTCGGCCAAAAGAACTAAAAATTTCTAAAATTCTTTAACAAAAGGATTGTTACTTCCTTCCCAGTTCCTACACCTAGCCACTCCCGTTCTCCACGTCTTAGATTTTCTCGACAATCTGAGTTCTGGTGAACATCCAGTCCAATACAGGCCTCTAGATAAAAAAAAGCAAGGTCTACAAATTTCTCACTCTCATTGTTTTCAGTTACACCCTGTGTAACTTTTCCCCTCCCCTGGACTATGCGTTCTGGATTCACTTCAGAACGCTTTGTCCCACTTTCAACATTATGTGTTCCATCACTGGAACACTGTGAAATGCTGATGGGACACCTTGTCTCAGCTAAGGGGTTTTCGGGGTTGCTGAATACGATTCTGATATCAAAGTTTAAAAATTCAAAATGGCGGATCCAATATGGCAGTCAGAAATATTGAAATTCTTAAAATGTTGAAATTTTATTTTTTCAAAATTTCTGGCAGCCATATTGGATCCGACATTTTGAATTTTTACACTCTGATATCAGATTCGTGCTCAGTGACCCAAAAAAAACCCAAAGTATCAAGTTTCGCAAAATTAAGTTGTCATTTTAAGATTTTCAAAAATTTTGGCTGCCATATTGGATCCGCCATTTTGAATTTTGGAAATTTTACTTCAAATTCGTACTCAGCAACCCGAAAAACCCCCTAGTATTAAGTTCTATAAAAATATGATAAGCCATTCTCTTGTTTTCATCATGACGTGTACACGTCATCCACAGTTTGGGCCATTTTTTTGTGACGTGTATACACGTCATCCATAGTCAAGAGGTTAAGAAGTGAAAATAGTCTCAACCTGAGAAATGCTGATTAGATTTACTGAACTGCTTGAAACAGAGATTGAAACTTTGATATCGGAAGAGCGAGTTTAGCAATTATATTTTGGTGAGGTTTTCACATCAAAAGACAGAAAAGGACTGACTGTTAGATATTTTAACTCATAAAAAGATGTTTCAACCCAGTGAATTTTTTCTATCGCACTTTAGAATGTAAATAAACTAAAAGAAAGAAAACAGATCAGAGAAAGATACTCTATATATATGAGAAATACACGTATAGAGAAATACAGAGAAAATGGTTACTTGTATTCAAAATGTTCTCATTAAAGAAAACAGTGAGTGTGGAAAGGTTACTTTAAAAAACTCGTCAATCTGCGTACACTCTGGAATGGTCGTGAGAGAACCCTGCAAACGCGTGTAACCCTAAAGGTGCTTACAAGGGAGCGTTTTGAACCAGCTCTCACGGTCCCGTCCAGAGTGCCAACCATAAAGACAGTAAAAAAACCCAAAGATATAGAAAAGATCTCAAAGAAAGAACTCTGGAGGGTTCTCAAGATTACCTGGTAAGTTAGCGGTTTGACTTATGTAAGTGAATTAACCTTGCGAACGCGGGTAAATTCGTCCAGAGAACCTCAATTTGATAGACAAATGATTCAAAACATAAAGAGAAAGAAAGCTAGAAAAAACTTACACTGGATCACTTACAAGTCACTAGTCCAAATTTAAACCTCTTAAGCAAATCTCGATTTTGTCAAATTCTAGAAAAGAATGCTCTTAAAAACTTGAATGAAATTCTGTCAAACGTCTCATTTTATTTGAATTTGATAGAAATCTGTTGTATGTAGTATACCGCATTTTTCCAGATTATACACAATGTTTAATATTTATTATTTTAATTTTTAACGTTAAATTAAAACCAAGTAAACAATACAAAAACAAAACCCGGATGCCAAGTTATTTTAATGAAAAATAACTAAACAAAAATAATAGTAAAATAAAAGACTAATTAAACTACTCAAATGCTTTTAATCTTTAATTGAAATTATAATACAGCCACGACTAACTCATAATCCGGAGAGTGGGGAGTAAGGAGCAGCAACAAACTAAGAATTTATATTAAAACATAATATAACAAATTTATATATGGGAAACCATTTCAAAAGGTTACAAGAAATCAAAAAGAGCCAGCCACCCGGCACGGCCATTAACAAAAAGACGCGCACTGAACACTGACTCGAACTTTACAATTTGGTCGGAGAACCGATTCCAACATTTACAAAAAGTCAATAGTTTATCTAGTGAGCTCACCTGGGAGAGGTCTCCGACCTCTGATGAACCTCGTCCAGGCATGAGCGTTATAATCTCTTTTAATAAATCTAATTTTTCTCTTAAAATCGTTAAACACAACAGTGTTAGAGAGACACACCAGTCATGAATGACTACAGGCTGAATCGTGAGATACGCCGATAACCGTCGCCGTTACGTAACAACCGTGAGCGACCAAATTCTGTCGCACGGCGAGGTGGCGGCCTTGTACGTCCACCCATGTATCTCAATCGTCTGACGTTATTTTGACAGCTTAGTAAATAAACTCCGTCGACATCGTCTTCTGGTCCTGGAACTTTTGTCAGGACGGGACTCACATCCGTACAACAACGACGTAACTCAGTGCAACTTCTCAGAATTTTAAAAGTGGAGAATTCTGCACTTATTCATGTGATATCGAGTCGGTGTTCATGCAAAGTAAAACAGATTTTTGTAAACAAAATGTTGTTGCTATTAACAGTACAACAATTCCAGTTTGGCAAGCTGGCAGGTAAACTTAATAAGATTAAATAATTGAAATGAAATACACCAATTTTTTAATTAAATATAAGTTTAATTAAATAACCCAATTAAAAAATAAATTAAATAAACTTTCTTTGATTTCAGAGTGCAAGCTTAAAATAATAAAGCACAAGTCGCCAAGCTTACACCCGACTGTACAACAGTCGAAATAAAATAGACTGGTGTTATTAAATGTTTTTAAAAGTTAATTGAAAACATTGTGCAAGGTAAAATTTTACCTCGTCACAGTAGTTTCGTCACTCATGGAACTGATAAACAACACTCACAACAATGCAAATGAAAATTTACTGCTGTTTTGGTTAAGCAGCAACTTCAGTGATCTAGTTCCAATATTAGCGTGATATTGACATTTCACAGTTACGCAGTTCGGCTAAGAAGAGTCTGCTAGTACTGGGACGGTGCTGGTATCATACAAGTTCAGTATTGGCACCATACAAAAGCAAATTCAGGTGTTGCATAAATAACATAACACGATTAGAAACACGATTGCTTGCATTGGCACAACACGAACTCAGATTTAGCCATGATGTAGATTGCCAGTACTGGCCTATTGGTTTGGTACTGGTGTGGTATTGTCATTTCACAGGTAAGTTGTCTAGTTTAAAAAATTCTGACAGCACCGGGACTGTACTGGCATCACACAAGTTCTGTACTCGCATCATAAAAAGGCATGTTCAGAGGCAAAAGCAATTATTTTTAAGAACTTAAATTTATTTAGCTAATATACAAGTAGGTTCGCTTTTCAGAAGAATGACACAAGATCAACTATCGTAATCAGAATCGCTTTCTTCTTTTAAAAGATCTTCCGGAAAACCAACAGCAGCAGCTTCTTCTGACGAAATTGCCTGAAGGTACTCAAACAATGAAATCAATTTATATTGACTGATACATTCAACTATCCACTCTTGTTCAACTGGTACAGCTGTTGAAATCTCAAACCATTCTCCTGAAACACAATACATCTTTTTTAATTTATATTTTTCTTTAATTTCAAACTAAGTCATTGTATTAGCCACTATTTAGAAAAACTAATTTTAAAAAATAACAAATTTATTATTAGCTTATTCTGCGCAGCAAACGTACACTCGTGGCGCCACCGTTGCACCAAGGCATGGGGACAACTGGTGTTTATCTTTCTATAGGTGTATTTAACCATAGCGTGCATTTGAGACAATTAATTTATAACTTAAAATGTTAGCATAAAAAGCTTCTTTACTAGGTACAAATTTTAACAAACTTGGTTTGTTAATATTGTTGTATAAACACGCTACGTTCATCTGTAAGAAATTCGATAAAACAAAACATACTAGAGAAAGAATTTACTTGAAACATAAAAATACTTTTAATCAAAATAGGACTTTTAAAAAATAAGTTATCATACGATTTATTTTTCTTTAATAATATTTCTGGTTCTATATTTAGATATAACCAAAATAAATTTTTAAATCTGAGAAATTTATTAATTTTCTGTATTCGATGAATATTTACAGGTGACTGAAAAAAAAAGTTTTTGTACGATTTCAGATGTTTCAAAGCTTCACGACCTCTTTTGTCCCTTTTTCGAAATTTGTTATTTAACAAATGTACAGGTAAAAGAATTTATTTCTTAATAAATAAAATTGTTTAAATATTTAAGTTAGAATTTTGGTTTTTTATAATTTAGAATCTGAAAATTCTAAAGCTGGGTACAGCCTACGCGAGCCGAGCCTGTAATGTAACGCTCGACGAATGCTCGGCGAATATTCGCTGCGATCAAGCAACAAACGTCAGACGAGCCTCTGGACAATGGGAAAACAAAGACTCTCTCTAAACACTACAATGACTCTTCTCAGTGAAAGTGACATAAAATTATGAAGGATTAGCAAGGGTTTAAAATTTAAGCAAAAAATGGGTTTGAGTTTTAAATTTTATGATGCTCTCATGGAAGTACAATAGCACAAAATGTATGATTATTTGAGTTTACGGGTGGCTGGGGTCCCAAAGCAGATAGGACCCCAAATCCCTTTGAGCTCGCAGAACAACCGACAACCCGGTGGATCGGCTGCGAGCATTACACTAGCCTCTGTGACACGTGCAAATCTAGCGAGTATTTGGTGGAGATTTGGACAGTAACTCAATTTCCATTGTATGTTCTTGACGAATGCTCACCGAGCATTCGCCGAGCGTTACATTACAGGCTTGGCTCGTCCAGTTTGTACGGCGCGAATGCTCACCGAGCATTACATTACAGGCTCGGCTCGCGTAGTCTGTACCCACCTTAACAACTACGGCTATATAAAACTTTTGGTAAAAGCCTTACAATTAAATAAATAGTTGCGTAATTCTTAAACAGTAGAAGATATAAAAAAACTGATATCATTTTTGAATTTTATTTCAGAAGAATATATATTTTTCATATAAGGGGCATTCCACGTGATATTTTCATTCAAAATTTTTTTTTGTTTGGAATAATTTTGTTCTGATTCTCTATAAAAAATAAGAAAACACGTATTTTTTTATTTTTTTATTGAATGAAAATTGCAGAAGTTATGAATTTTTTAAATTTAACGTTTTTTGAAATAGAGCATTTTTAACCTTCATTTTTCTCCGTTATTATTAGTAAATTGAAAATAATGCCCTACATAAAGTTTGTTCAATTTTTCTTAAATTTTTTAGACATGTAGTAAAAAATAATGAATTTGCAACAGAAATACATGAAAAATTGAATTTTCGCCTAAAAAGTGACTTTTTTCAAAACCGAAGATCTCGATTTTCGATTTTTTTCTTTCAATGCAGTTACTAATTAATAAATAAATTTTTCTCGTAAGTCAAAAAGTGGTGCTATTTGGCGTTTTAATCATATTTGCATTTATATAGTTTACTTTTACATTTTTTCAAATTTTAACCTTCTGTTACAAAACAAAAGAACTGATACACACAGCAATTTTTAAGTTGAAGTTGTTTCGTTTCTATAATTCATAGTTTAAACTGTTTACAACAAGGAATTATTATAAATATCATTGAAACATTAAATAGCACCACTTTTTGACTTACGAGAAAAATTTCTTTATTAATCAGTAACTGCATTGAAAGAAAAAAATCGAAAATCAAGACCTTCGGTTTTGAGAAAAGACACTTTTTAGGCGGAAATTCAAATTTTTCATGTATTTCTGTTGCAAATTCATTATTTTTTACTACATGTCTAAAAAATCTAAGAAAAATTGAACAAACTTTATGTTGGGCATTATTTTAAATTTACTAATAATAACGGAGAAAAACGAAGGTTAAAAATGCTTTATTTCAAAAAACGTTAAATTTCAAAAATTCATAACTTCTGCAATTTTCATTCAATAAAAAAATACGTGTTTCCTTATTTTTCATATAGAATCAGAAAAAAATTATTCCAAACAGAAAAAAATTTTTAATGAAAATGTCACGTGGAATGCCCCATAAACATGTAAAGAACTCAATTATTGAAAAACGAGTATAAAATTAAAATAAGTAATATAAATAATTTAAAATTGAAAAAATAATTGTAAAACAACCTTTCTTTTTATAAGAGGGTAAAAGCATAATAAAATTCTTCAGGGTTTAAAAGGCCATAAAGTAACACTAATAAAGATCCAAACTGTTCGGTATTTTCTAGGTACAAAATCATTCAAATCGTACCTCAAAAGTGACTGAATTCATCTAGGTATTTGAGCCAGTCATGTTTAAGGCATTTTGTATCGGCAGGGTAGGGGCTGAAGAATACGTAAAATATGACTCCAGTTGGAGACCGAATATTTAGAAACATCGCCCACTTAAGAGCCACCCTATTACCCCTTGGATCAAATTTTTCTTGATACTGTGCAGTTTTTACTTACATCATATTTTAGTTCACTTTAAATTTAAGTAGAAATAAATTGTATTTTACTTAATTGTTCTTCCTTCCTCTAGGAATCTCAAGATCTTGACGTTGGTGAGGAGGCTTAGCGGTCAAAGCTTGCAATGGGTTCTTTCAGAAACCAGGTCTCTCGAAGGGGACAGAAGAGTCGGTCCCCCGAAAAGGGAAGGCTTTTCAAGAAACTGGGTTAGTGGCTCTGGTGGAAGTGACACAACCTGTAGAGATTTGACAGCGATGTCATCTAACTACTAGAAGTGGTAGACCTTACGCTTGAATTTGTTTTTGACTAAGAAGAGATCCCTCTGGTCTTCCCGTGGCAAGGGGATCAAAGAATGTGGACGCGAGTTTACCCGCCCCCAATCCAAGATATTTTTCCACCGTGTCAAGGGATAAATGGCACCAGGGTACCAAATCCGATGTGTCTCCCGCAGGGCTCGGGCGGGCGAGGACCGGGCTGCGGCGCTCCACAGGCGGTCTAGACCGCTGGTGTGGAGCGAGTCCCATCCTTGGACGCACCGGCCCCTTGGATGGCTATAGATGGAGGTGTCGCGCACGGAGGTCCTGAGAAACTGGGCGAAATCTTAGGGAGTTCAGCCTTATCCATGAATTGGGGCTCTTCATGAACTGACCAGTTTATTTTCCAGTACTCGTGGCACTTTTATAAAAACCGAAAATTTTAAAGACATAAGGGAAAGGGAGAACGCAAATTCTGCAAGGTCTGTTGCGGAGGAGGCTCAGTTAGAGAATCCTGGCACCAATCCAGCAGAATCGTTAACTGCTGGGTTGGGACACGAAAGAGAACCATCCAGCATGTTAATGGGTAACGTCCAGCAGATGCTGAGCAATCTTTCTGTTGATAGCGGGAAGAAAAAGCTCAGTGGTGCTGCACAAAGAACACTGAAACGTGAAAAACTGGGGACTTTGCAAATAGAACCCAAGTCAAGTAGCGCAAAGTCAGTCAATCAACAGGGGAGGGAGGAATTAAAGGGAGACGGGTCTGTGAAACGCAGAGCGGACTCCGAAGATACTCCGACCTCTCAGAAAGCGTTAAAAAAGTCAAAGGACCTTTTACCAGGAACATCGTCTTTATTACAAGCAGCACAGAACTTGTAAATCTGTGCAATCATCACAGATGGTTATCCTAGGAAGGAGTTGACGATTGGCAACCTCGACCAATTTCGGGCAGCTATCTGGGATGAAATTGGGAAAACCACCGGATCTCTTCCCAGATTCGGTGATGTTAAACTCTCGTGAGGGGCGTTCATTGTCGAATGCCTGAATTCTGACACTCGGGAATGGATGAATGTCTATATACCGATGAGCTGGACATTTAGACTATGGATGGGACCGCGTTAAAAATCGTGGAACCCTCACAGCTTCAAAAAATGGTCAGGATGGTTGCCTGGATCCCAGGACCCTGTGTGAACCGAGCAAACATCCTAGACTATTTAGGGAATCAAAATCCCGGGATTGATGCATCCTTCTGGAGGCTGTATTCGTGTGGCGGGGAGGGATCGGCTGCGACAAAGAAGGTCACAGGATGGACCCTCACCTTAGGGGTGCCTGAAGACGCTATTGCGGACCTCGAATCCCGGAATTTCCTGTTGTGCATAGGGCTGGGTTGAATCTCCCTTCGGGTGATGAAGCACAGCACCGGTGAGGGAAATGAAGGGATAGGCACCGGTGAAGCGACATCGGAAAACGCGGGTCAGTCCTAAATGGCTGATCACAAGATCCACTGTTTGCAGATTATTTTGCATCACTGTAAAAGCGCAACGCCTATTCTATCCAGAAGCTTGACAGCAATGCAGATAGCCATAGCTCTTGTTCAAAAACCCTGGGTATACAGTGGGTCTATTAGGGGACTTGGGGGATGTAATGAACTAGTTTGTTTATCGCAGAAATCAGTTCCATGAGCGTGCATAAGCTATAAAGGATTAAAAGCATTCCCTTTGACGGATTTCTGTACACGAGATTTGGCAGTAATTAGAGCCAAATATCGAGATCAAGTGGGACTCTGGGTTAGATATTCTGAATCACGGGAATAAACCAACTTTCATAACCTCTAAAAGGAGGGAGGTGCTAGATATTACGATCTGCTCGAGAACTGCTTGAGAGGCTGTGCAGGGCTGGAAGGTCTCGAAAAAAAAACTGTCAGATCACAGGCTCATAACATTCAGGTTGGAGGCAATTGATCGAGAACAAGTGGAGTCGTGACCCTAGTAGAACTGAGTGGGCCTCCTCCAAGAAAGACCTTCAGGTATCCATGAAAAACTTCCCCACGTGTTACAGAAACGAAGAGGAATTGAAACTTGCAGCTGCACGGAGGAAAATCTGTTTCGTTTAGCGCATGGACATCGACGCTAATATTGCATAAAGGATTCCGGTGCGCTTTTCGCACGGACTTCGTGCAACACATGCAAAGAGGCTTGCGTTAGTCACACTATTTGTGTGTGCTTCTAGTAGCCGGGTCTGTTTGAGAACTGCATGAGACCATCTCATGCGCTAAACGAAACAGATTTTTCTCCGTGTCACTATTTGCAAAGGGCATTAATCTCTGCTTTCAAAAGAAACTTTACGCCTAAGAAAATCGAAACAGGTAGGAAGTCCAGATGGTGGAACTCAACCCTGGAAGAACTTAGACGAACTGTAATGAAGCTTCTTAATAAAGCAAACAAACAAAGGACCTAACAGGACTGGGATCTATATCGTAAGACTCGAGGGACCTTTAAAAAAAATGTTGAGAACGCTAAAGCCTCTAGTTGGAGGAATTTTTGAGAAAGGTTCGACAAGGTACCTGCAGCTGTAAGACTCCATAAAATCCTAACTAGAGACCCTATGGCCAAACTCAAATCTATCAGACTCCTAAATGGGCTTTTTGCTCAAACAAAGGAGGAATGCTTGGAGCATTTAATGAATGTTAACTTCCCAGACTTCAAAGAACTGATGAAGAATTGAGCAATGGAGGCTATGCGGTGGGCACCTTTCTAGACATAGAAGGAGCATTCCCAAGCACTTCATGTCAAGTTATATGTGAAAAGGCTAGGAACTGCGAAGTATCTGAACCACTTATTAAGTTGGTCAGTAGTAAGTTGCGGGGACGTTGCCTTGAAGCAGAATACGGGGAGGCAAAACTGAAAGGCTTTGTCTTTAATGGTTGCCCACAAGGAGGAATATTATCCCTCTTACTGTGGTGCATGGTAGCAGATGGACTCTTAGTAAACATCAATAACCAGGGGTTTTTCACGCAAAGTATGCGGACGACTTCGTGGTGATTTTAAAAGGTTTCTGCTTGAAGATACTTCTGCAACTGATGCAGACAGCTCTAAGGAACGTGAGGAGATGGTGCGATCAAACTGGACTGTCTGTTAATCCTCAGAAAACGAACTTAGTAATCTTCACTAAGAAATATAAGGTTTCAAATTTAAAAGGAACTGTGTTTTAAGGAAAAAAATTGCAATTACTAGGTTGACTAAATATCTTGGAGTCATCCTGGATAGTAGCCTTGCACGCTGCAATAGTCTGGTGGCCGAAAACCAAATTGGCTACGGTCAAAGGTAAACTGGAAAGCCTCCAGGCTATGGTTTTTAGAGGAATTACTAGAAACTATGAAAACCACGCCAACTGCGGCGTGGGGAGTTATGCTCTCAGAAGAACCTTTACACGTCTCAATTGTTGCTAAAGCGGCGCTCACTATGAGCAGACTCAAAGCGCAAAAGAGATGGAAATTCGGGGGAGTTCACACTAAATTCCCAGGCTCCATTCTATCCATTCCTGAAATTAATATGGAACAAGATAGAATGACAAAGAAAGTCAAATTTAAACCTTTATTCCAGGTCATTCTCTCCTCTAGGCAAGACTGGAAAAAGGGCTTTCCACTTGGTGGGGACGTGTGGTACACGGACGGCTCCAAGATGAATTGTGGCACGGAATCCAGTATCTACCGGAGTACTGGCTGCAATAAAGTATCAATCTCATTAGGACACTTTTCTACAGTCTGGCAGGCTGAAGTTTGTGCAATCCTTTTTTGCGCACAGATGATTCTTGAGAAAGATACATTTCGCAGAAGGATAAGCATATGTGTGGATAGTCAGGCAGCTTTAGCAGCCTTGAAAAATCCAGTAATCAAATCAAAACTGGTCTGGGAATGCCGCAAGGCGCTAGACGATCTTGCTTCAAGGATTAAACTATCATTGATTTTGATACCTGGTCACTCTGGTATCAAAGGTAATAAAAGGGCGGATGCTCTAGCTAGAATAGGGTCGGAAACACCGATGATAGGACCAGAACCTGCGTTAGGCATTGTGCCGAGCGGAATGAAGGGAGCAATACATCGATGGGTACAAAGAAAGCATAAACCCATTGGGCGGGGACTAAGGTGGGAAGGCAAGCAAAGGACCTTTTAGGCTTAAAGCTCAATAAGAAACTTTCACAAGAACTTCTGGAGCTAGGTAGGGCCAGGGTGAAAACCGTGATTCAACTGCTCACTGGGCATGGCTTTTTTAAGTATCACAAATTCAAAATTGGTAGGATAACATTATCAAGATGTAGAAAATGTGAGGCAGATGATGAAACATCAACCCACACACTATGTAAGTGCCCAGCCCTCGCTAAAGCTAGTAGGTTGAGCTGGGGATCAGCTTTCACCAATCCCGAGCATATTACCAGCGTAACCTTGAAGGAGATCCTGAACTTCTGGGGAAGGACAGGTCTCTGAATGGGGTGAATTTGTTCGCTTCGAGCTAATGGTTGGTCGGGTACAATGGGTATTTACCTAAGTGTCCACTTCTCCTCGTGAGAACCCTGTAGGTAGCTCGTTTTTAGATTAAATTAGATTAGATTAATTGTTCTTCATTGATAAAACGTTAAAAGGAGTGCTACATCAACTGAGCCTATTTTATGCACTTCTTGTGTAAAGTAGATTCCTGATGAATAAAATCTTTATACTAAAATGTTTAAATTTGATACTTGCTGCAAATTTTGTTTGATATCTAGACTATCAAGGATATTAAGTTCAGGTAATTATTAAATTCTTTGTATTTATTTCTAATTATATTAAAAGTAAAAATAAAAAATAGTTTTTTAATTCTTCTACTTATTAATTAATTTAATATTATATAGCTCCTCGATAGCACGTAATATTGCAGCAACATTGAACTGCAATAGAGCCAACATTGCCGTGCAATGTTGCCTCAATGTTGTCTATGTCCGCATTGTTGGAACAATGCAGCGATAAGGCCGTGTAAAATTTAAAAAAAAATTTAAATTTGGACTTATTTCCTGAAATTAGTTTTACAGCTATATATACACATCTGTTTTAAAATTCTCCAGCCAAAACCAGGCCAGGAGATTTTAAATTTTTGTAAATTTTGCACGGCTCTATCGCTGCAACGTTGCAAGAATGCGGACATACATAACAGTAAGGCAATATTGCACGGCAATTTTGCTGCAATATTACATGCTATTTAGGCTGGATATATTATTTTGAAACTATTATTTCATAATGTACTGTTGAATTATTTTGGTTTTAAGGTATTATCCGGAAGATTTTAGCGCAAAAATTATTACACATAGGATTACAGTCGTAGAACGGAAAAGCCGAATGGAGCGGATAGTCCATACAGTCATGCACATCGCAACACAACATACATCTACACACACACACATATTTAGCAGAGAATTCAACCTCCCATAACTATAGAATCGCCATACATAGCTATGCCCTATGTGCAAGGGTTTTAAATCACAAAAATACACAATTCCAATACAAAAAAACTCCAATATCGTATACAAAATACCATGTGCAAATTGTCCATATACATATATCGGTACAACAGAACGAACTTTTGAAACACGTATTAAAGAATACAAAAAAGGTGTCTTTAAACTTCCAATTCAATGGACTTCTCTAACAAAACACGAATGGTTTAGTGATCATCACTTCGATTATAACAATGCTACACTAATAGAAAGAACCAATTGCTACAAAAAAGAATGTTGTTAGAAATGACACATATTGCAGGGAACAAAAAAACCGTTAACGAACGACCCGACATTAAATATCTATCTGCCTTTTACTTAGCTCTTTTAACAAAACACAACAAACGATGGACTAAATAACACGAAAATTAATTTAATTCTGATTTAATACCGGGGGGTAGGGGGGAGGGGTGCTAGAGACTAGTGCGGAATTACAAGACAACCAAAACGAAAGTGGATCGGTCCACAATTTCCAAAATAGTGTGTTCATAGCTTCAATTTACTTAAGCATTAAGGTTAGCACAGTGCTGACCGAAGATACAAAAAAAAAATTTTTATTGTTTATCACGATACTTTTCTTACTACTTGCCTTCTTCGGTTCATCAATGATTTAATTTATTTTTTTGTATATTTTTGTATAATTCTTTACTATTCTACTTAATAATTCTCTATTACTGATTGCTTATATATTTTATGTTTTTTTTTCATTTTGATCTCGATTACGGTTACTTCGTGTTTTTTAATATTTTCTTTAAGGAATTCGCTGATATTAATGAATGTTTCAATAGTGTGTTTCATGAAGTATTTACATAATATTATGGGACAACTTCCTAACAAACACTTCAAAAATCAGTTTAAAAAATCACACTTTTCAATCACCCCAGCAATTTTACCATGATTTATGACTAGGGATTGCAATCCCGCACAGTTTTCAATCCCGCGGGATCCCGCAGTGTTTTTGGAATTTTTCCTGCGTTCATGGTTTTTTCTGCGTGTAATTCCATAATTTAATAAATAAATTCTGTTAATTAGATAATTCTAATATGATAGGAACTTCAAAATTAAAACTATTTTTATTAAAAAAGTTAATAATAAAAAGACTATTGTACTGTACAATTAGACTCACTTTTGTAATCAAGAAAGAAAATATGTGTGTTTATGTTTAAGTAATAGGTATTTATTGAGATTGGAAATTATAATTATAATCTGTAATTTTTTTATTCATTTAACTGAAAATATGATCTCAAAAAACATATTATATTAATGGTTTCGTCCCCCAAGCTGCTTCTTAAACTCGAGGTATTTATAATAAGGTATTTATATATTTTTTTGACAAAAAAATTTTTATTTTTTTATATACATATCACCAATCGAAAAACCATGAAAAACTATATCGAAACTGATAGTACCAAATTTTTTTAATTTATTGTTAAATATAAAAAAATTTCTAAAATTTGCGTTGTACCGTAAAACCAAGAAAGATTACCCCCCTCCCACTCGGAAAATATTGGACAAAAAAAATCACCAAAGATTACCATCTGTACGCACTATAAATACTTTGAATTTAAGCATGATTGGCTAACAATTTTTTTTACTTTGATCACTTCATATGGAATCTCTCATATAAAAAACAAATGTCAGTTTTACGGATCCCGCAAAATTTTGCGAATCCCGCAAAATATTATGCGGGATCCGCAAGCCATCACAAGGTGCGGGATTGCAATCCCTATTACTAAAATAAATGAGATTCATGACAGTACGAAAAAAGTATTACAGGATATTGAGCATTATAAAGAACCAGTTAGAATATACCATATACTTTCAATTTCTTTGTGTTTGATACAGCCGAAATAACAAAATTACTATTACAATAAGGGTTAGCAAAAACGTAAATTTTTACCCATCCTTCAAAGTCTCATTCAACATGTATGATAAACATTAAATTAGATAACAATCAAACATTTGTTAAAACAACATTAGTTCTGGCATTTTTAATTTAGTAAAACTGGCTAAATTCCTAAAAATAAAACATTGTGAAAAAACATTATTTTCCAAAAATTGATTAGCCTTATTGGATCCGCCATTTTGAATTTTCCAAACTGACTTCAGATTCGTAATCTGCAGCCACAAAAACCCAGAGATACAAAATTTTACGAAATACCATTAATTTTTTAAAAATTCCTCCACCATTTTGGATCCGACATTCTCAATTTTTACAAACTGACTTCAGATTCGTAATCTGCGGCCTCAAAAACCCACAGATACAAAATTTTTAGAAAAACCATTAATTTTTCAAAAATTAGTTAGCCATATTGGATCCGTCATTTAAGATTTTTACAAACGGACTTCAGATAAGTGATCAGCGACCCCAAAAACTTACCAGACTAGTGAAAATTTTGTTATAGCTGTAAGGATTTTAAAAAATTGAACCGAATATAAAACATTGCTTCAAATCACGAGTGCATATGAAAACTGCTGAGCGCAAGGGGGAAAAAGCTGTTCTCCGCAATTTTCTGTTATTGCCACATAGGTTTTTGCTTTTGAAGATTAATGTGGAAGGTTTTAGCTCTGATTTAAACCCTATTTGAGATGTTTTTCACGTCGCGTTAATTTTTTACAGCTGTTTGAAAACTGCCGAAAATGTTATTTTTTGACAATTAAACCTTGTTTTTCTCAAAATTGAGACGTGATGGACAAATTTCACTTACAGATTCATAATCTACGGAAAAAATCCTATAAGAATCACTATGGTTTACTCTTGTGGCAAAATTTTGTTGACCAGTGTTATAGAAGCTTGTGTTATCTAACATTTCATTCTCCTCCATTTGGTTTAAATTTTCTATTTTACCATTGAAATCCCCCCCCCCCACCCCCCTATTATAATATCGTAATTTGGCAATTGGAGGTGGATATCAAATATTTTTTCATGCAGATTGTCTAGCAATTGATTAATATCTGATTTTGGGTTAGAGTAAACAAAGCCTATTGCAACTTTAAATTTTTCATTTTCAACTTTGATAACTATAAAGTTTATATCTGTAGAAATTGTCTCTATCCGATATTTACCACAATTATAAAGTATCATCAAACCTCCCTTTGCTCGCCCTCTTTTAAATGTTTGTCTACACTTGCACATTCTACATTTGCTACATTCTACACATGCACGAAAATCTTGTGTTTTCGTTCACCTTAAGCGGGGCAGAACTCACAGGTTTTTACCTCTAATGTTCACTAGCTTCAAAACTGTGAATACTGCCACGCTTAGGGCGTACGAAACACGATTTTTTCGTACATATGTGATACAAAATAGCATATGCACCCCGGAAGGCCGATTTTTCGGCTTGCACAATGTTCTCCGAACATTTGTGCTCGAAAAAAAAACACGGCCTTCCCTCCATTGATGCATAATATACTATTATTGCTTTACTGTGAATTATCTTAGTTTTGAAATTACTCACGGGCAAGGAGAAGTTTGGATCCGATGTATGCCAGGTCTCACTCATACATACAATATCTTCTTCATTAATGCAGTCATAGCTATGTTCTCCAGGTTGGAAATCCCTCTTGGGTTCCAGAATATTATTCTTGGGTTGATTTTTCCTCTATCCTGCCGGGTACTACCGTTATCCTTTCTCCTTGCTTTCCCACTTCAATCTGATTCGTTAAAAAAGTTTTTATAGATTTTTCTGAGTTTGATTGTTTTGATTTTTTTAATTTATTCACGACTGGGGTAGAGAATTTTGGAAGGCGTCCTCTCTTACGACCGCTTGAAAATTGAATAGATGTTGATGATTCACCCCCTTCCGATTGTCAATCCACATCTTGCATTTTATCATTTGACTCTTTTTCCTATAACCATTTTTAAATTTCTTTCAAGTTGTATAATGTATTATTTATTGATAATTTTGTTCCTTTGATTTTTGATACAATTGCTTGTTGTTTTAGGTTTAGTTGGATTTGTCTCAGTTTTTTGCGTGCTTCTAATTGTTTTTTTGTAAAGTCATTGGATACTCCAATATACATAGATGATAGATTCTGAGCTTTTTCGAAGATGTATTCCTTACTTCTTATGCTGTTTAATTTAAACATTATTGGTCTATTTCCAATATTTTTCCCAAGTCTTATAGCTTTTTCAATGTGATTCTCGTTTATGTTTATGCCTATTTCATTAAATGTTTTAAAACAGTTTGCATTGTATCTTTATTTCCTTCGAGGGAGTCTTTCATATTATATAATATGATATTGTTAGAATTTTCTTTTACTGATACATTCTCAATCCATTTTTCGTCCGAGGTTCTTAAATTTTTTACTTCAACTGTTAATGTTCCAACTTCATTTTTTGAGGATTTAATGTCACTTTGAATTTCTATAAAGAAAATTTTTAAATCTTTATTCGAAGTCATTTTAAATATGAAATTTCAAATAAACTTGAACACTTTATCCAGCACAAAATTTTATTACTCTTATTAATGCCTGTATGATAATCACTTATTTATATTCCAATATTATGAGCATTTGAAGGCTAATATACACAAACACAACCGCTCTTCTCGAAGGATCGATCAAGACTCTGTTACAGGTATATAGAAAGACAAAATGCTGCCCGAAAGTTTTTGTATTACCACCTTCGTCATCAATACGGCATAGATAAAGAGCCCATTTTGCCTTATGCACAAGTGGATCAAGAGTCCGTTGTGAAAAATTACCAGTGCAAGATCTACTGGAATTTTTCTTTCCCCACCACTCATCATCTCAGTACCACTAAGCCTGATATAGTCCTTCAGGATCATAAAAGTAAGATCATTTATGTGATTGAGTTTTCGGCTCCTGTAGAGAGCAACATCATTAAAAAGGAGGATGAGAAACGGACAAAATATCAAGAGCTCTTATTTTAATTGAGCAAAATGCATTCAGGATATAGAGTCCAATTGATTGTTTTAATCCTCGGCTGCTTAG
Organism: Ganaspis brasiliensis; assembly: GCA_037103525.1. Taxonomy (NCBI): domain Eukaryota; kingdom Metazoa; phylum Arthropoda; class Insecta; order Hymenoptera; family Figitidae; genus Ganaspis; species Ganaspis brasiliensis. Next base: position 212,789 of record JAZKLR010000221.1, on the reverse strand, counting down.
GAGGGATGAAGGCTTCATTTTTGTGCCAAATGTAGAAAGTCCCGACCTGCGAGCGTCAAGTAAATGTGTCAGCAGGTAGAATGCAGAAAGCAGTCCTTCTGAACTCTCTGCATCTTGTCCGACAGCACTGTTTTTTGTAAATTAAAAAAATACATCTTTAGAGGTAGCTCTAAAAAAGCATCCCACAATTTCATGTCGGCTGCGTAAGAACATTGGCAGCAAAAGACCCAAAGAACAGAATACTGAAAGTGTAGCGAGTAATAGAATAATGTTTTTGCTCACTTTCCATAACGGAAGGAGCACAAGTTGTTAAGAGTATGTAGAAGCAAGAAATTTGCAGGCAAGGTCTCCGATTCTTCTGTAAATTTGAGAATTTATTGCAAATGCTTAGTATAAAAAAGTATTGGTAGTGGTTATGCAAAAAAAAATTTTTTTGGGAAATTGTGCATCCATAGAGTCAAAATATCATTTTCACAAAAAAGAATCACAAATTCTTTTTTAAAAGCTGTCATTTCAACAAAAATAAATATATTTAATTTTTGTTTCTTGAGTTTAGTAGCTTTTTTGATAATCTTTCATCCCTGTTTGAAATTTATAAAAATTTTTAGAATTTACAAAATGATATCTATTTTTTGAAAAAAAATTCAAATTTCTCAAAAACATAATTTTTTTGTAATATTTTTTTATCAGATGAATGAACTGATAGCGAATGTTTTCCAAAAGGTTTGGTTGGCTCTAAAAGCCTGTGAGAGCCGTAGGGTTTTTTTCCTTGAAAATCTCGTAGTAGCCATGAGGCACGCAGCAGAAGCTATCTGTGGTAATTAAAAAACTTAACTTTATTTTTTAATAATATAAACAGAATAGTATATTATGCATCAAGGGAGAGAAGTCCGTGTTTTTTTGTCGATCACAAATGTTCGAGACAAAAAATCGCCCTCCCGAGGTGCATATGCTATTTTCTATCACATATTTACGAAAACCTCGCGTTTTCGTTCGCCTTAAGCGGGGCAGAACTCACAGTTTTTAGGTCAGTGCAGGTTAGAGGTAAAAAAACAGTGGAAACTCATTTTTATTAATAATATTTTAAATACGATTTCCATTCAATTGTTTGTTTAATCAAATGTCTATTGAAGCTGCGTGTCATATAATGTTAATTAATCCGAACGTTCAATATACTTCTTTATTTAATCAAATATGCAATAACATTCTATATAATATTCTATATAATCTTACTTTAACATTATAATATAATATTGAAGTTGGAAATAGAATGTTATTGCATATTTGATTAAATAAACAAGTAAATTGAACGTTCGGTCCAGGTAACATTTTATGACACGTAACTTCAATAGACATTTGATTAAACAAACAATTGAATAGAAATCGTATTTAAAATATTATTAATAAAAATGAGTCCACTGTTTTTTAAAATAACATTTTATTTGGACTGTTTTAGCCGTGAAAGTAGCCTAGTGAGTAATTTTTTTCTCTCATTCAGTCAAATCACAGCACCAGAGATGTATTTAGAATACCGTTAATTCTCTTTTTTTACAATTGTAAGCCTTGCAGTACGTCGATGGAAAGAATAGATATGAGAAATATGTCAGTCAGAAGGAGAATCGGCTAATGCAGAACCAGTGAATATTAGAATTTGTGGTAAAGTATTTTTTGTAAAGAATTTTCAAAAAATAAGAATACAATCCTGAATATTTAAAACTATGAACCTTGCAGTACCTTGTAGAATAATAGTAAATACGACTATTACGATTTTAATCCAAAATAGTCTATGTAAAACGCAGTAGCGCTAACTGTATGTTCTGTAACAAACTATTTTACGCTTAGTGAATTATGCATAATTTTGTCGATTCAAACGTATCTATTCTGTTTATTTGATTTCACTCTTCCCTAAGTTGGATATACTACACTTTTCTCTCAGTGGTCCACACCAGGAAACGAAACCGTTCCACCGAAGGGTTAAAGTTTACATGGGAGTTTTACATATGATGTGTGCACATTTTTTACATTTTGTATGATAATTTTATTTTATTAAACTTCTGCATTAACAATATGTATATTTATGGTTTTGGTGGTGCTGAACACGAATCCGATGTCAAAAATAAGTTTTGAAAAGCTGACAGCTGACAAAAAATCTGTCAATCTTTTAATGATTTCAACATCTAGTAGCTGTCAGAACTTATTTTTGACATCAAATTCGTGTTCAGCACTTCCAAAACCATAAATATACATATCATCAAAGCCAAGATTAATAAAAAAAAAATTATCATACAAAATGGTGGCACGGTTAATATTATTCGATTGAGCTGTCCTTGTGCACAACTCACTTTTTTCACATTCTAAAGCAAATCCAGCCTAGCGCTTTAAGAAATTCCAACTTTCGTAAAATAACGGTCATCCCAATACGACTGATAAGTATTAATCCCGAATATGAGATAAAAAGTATCAAAATCGGTTCAGTTTTAATCCCATTTGCTAATTTTTTAAATGGAATTAAAAAGCATTAAAAGTTTCTTTCCTTAGAAAATTTTTTTATGTCGTGTAATTTTCAACATATAAGAAAAAAAATGACAATTTTTCTATATGTTCATTACATTTTTTATTCCATAAATATATTCTATCTGTAGGTTCAATAATATTAATGTATTATGCACTTCTTAATTAAAAATAATTAATATGCATATGAGGCATTTTCTGAAAAAAAGCCACCCTAAAAATTTTTTTTGACAACTTTCTTGTAAATGGAATATGTTATAGTATAAACCAAACCAAATATTTAGAGTAGGGTTTTAGGTCCGTGTAATGCGTGGTTGCCATATTATCAGAGGCTCAATTTTTATGCAGCGTAATTTTCAAATTCCAATAACTTTTAACTGGATGGATGGATTTGAAAAAAATTACTATGATTTTTTGTGCAGAATTTCCTAAAGTTTCAAATAAAATTAGCTATTAATTTCAAAAATAACAATTTCATAAGAAAAAATTAAAAAAAAAATTTGAAATTTTGAACCCCCGCCCCCTCTACGATTTTTTTCGAAAGTACCCCAAAATGTTCCGTATTTAGTCAGCTTTTCACCCACCAAAGGAAATTTTGGGACAGCAACATTTGGACGAGCTACAAATGAATATACACCACAACGCAACCTATTAACTATCTATCATCTAATGTTAACCTGAGGCATATTACTTCCTGATAAAAGAGGTATTGTAATCGTGCTGGTTCTTGATTTTCTAAAAATAGGTTAAATGCACTCATTTTCATCTAAAAAGTGTATACAGTCGAATTTATAGAATATATGACAATTTTTTATTTTTATTACATTTAAAATTCCATTTTTTACCATAATTTTTAAAATTATCATTTTATAATTATTGTTCCTTTGCAAAAAATATTCTAACTGGAAAACTCATCATCCAAGCGACCTGGAGTTAATATTTAAACCAAAATTAAAAAAATTGAATGCTAGTTTTCCTTTCTTACAAAATTAAAATTTTTTATATAACTACTGCATTTTCCCAATAAACATTTTTTCTTTACATGGAAGAAATAATGTTTATGAAATAAACGCCTAGTAAGATTTTGTAATAGTATATATTTATTATCAAAATACGAAGGAGTTAGAAAATGTAATTTAAATATCATCTACTAAAACAAAAGGTCCGGTAGTAGTTAAAAAGTTCTGCTAGGTGGCGCTGCTAACTGTCATCTCATAAACGAGCTTGTATATTTTTCATATAAGTAAGAACACTCTAACACTAAAAAAATTGCTTAAGGTTTGTTGCATTTGACACGGTAAGTATAAATATTTTCTTTATTATTATTATTTTTTTTTTAACGCAATGTCTGCTGATAAATGTTTGAATCCTTTCAAATTTAAAAAGCATGGAGAGCCGCAAACTCGTCAAATCGATAGAGCAAAAATTAATGGCAGAAACTTACCTACCAAAATATATTTGTGTGATAAATGTCGTAAGAAGGTTTCTAAGGAAGGCTGGCCTAATGATTATGTTGTTGAAAATTCTACTGTTCCAGAAAATTTAGATGTAATGCAAACGGCTTCAGAGAATGACTCAGAAAGTAACAAAGAAAGTAACAACTACGTTTCTTTTTGCTCTATCGATTTGACGAGTTTGCGGCTTTCCATGCTTTTTGAATTTGAAAGGATTCAAACATTTATCAGCAGACATTGCGTTAAAAAACAAATAATAATAATAATAATAAGGAAATATTTATACTTACCGTGTCAAATACAACAAACCTTAAGCAATTTCTTTCGTGTTAGAGTGTTCTTACTTATATGAAAAATATACAAATTCGTTTATGAGCTGACAGTTAGCAGCGCCACCTAGCAGAACTTTATAACTACTACCAGACCTTTTGTTTTAGTAGATGATATTTAAATTACATTTTCTAACTCCTTCGTATTTTGATAATAAATATATACTATTACAAAATCTTACTAGGCGTTTATTTCATAAACATTATTTCTTCCATATAAAGAAAAAATGTTTATTGGGAAAATGCAGTAGTTATATAAAAAATTTTAATTTTGTAAGAAACGAAAACTAGCATTCAATTTTTTTAATTTTGGGTTAAATATTAACTGCAGGTCGCTTGGATGATAAGTTTTCCAGTTAGAATATTTTTTGCAAAGGAACAATAATTATAAAATGATAATTTTAAAAATTATGGTAAAAAATGGAATTTTAAATGTAATAAAAATAAAAAATTGTCATATATTCTATAAATTCGACTGTATACACTTTTTAGATGAAAATGAGTGCATTTAATCTATTTTTAGAAAATCAAGAACCAGCACGATTACAATACCTCTTTTATCAGGAAGTAATATGCCTCAGGTTAACATTAGATGATAGATAGTTAATAGGTTGCGTTGTGGTTTATATTCATTTGTAGCTCGTCCAAATGTTGCTGTCCCAAAATTCCCTTTGGTGGGTGAAAAGCTGACTAAATACGGAACATTTTGGGGTACTTTCGAAAAAAATCGTAGAGGGGGCGGGGGTCCAAAATTTAAAAAAAAAATTTTAATTTTTTTTAATGAAATTGTTTTTTTTTTAAATTAATAGCTAATTTTATTTGAAACTTTAGGAAATTCTGCACAAAAAATCCTAGTAATTTTTTCAAATCCATCCATCCAGTTAAAAGTTATTGGAATTTGAAAATTACGCTGCATAAAAATTGAGCCCCTGATAATTTGGCAACCACTCATTACACGGACCTAAAACCCTACTCTAAATATTTGGTTTGGTTCATACTATAACATATTCCATTTACAAGAAAGTTGTCAAAAAAAATTTTTAGGGTGGCTTTTTTTCAGAGAATGCCTCATATATTAATTCTGTACCTACTAATAGAAAAATTCAGCTTGGGATAATTATTGAATACATTTTAAATAAAAATGGTATGTTAAATTTCATTATTAAACTGGAAAGAAAGTCGATTATATATATAATTTTGCTTATATAAATTAAACAGTTTTTAATACTAACAACACTAAAATCACTTTCGAAAATAAATTTTTACCTTTCGAGATAGTAAAGGAAAGAAATTCACCACCAAGTGGTGATTTGTCAAAACGTGTTTACATAGACGAGGCACAATTTAGACTGAGAAAATATTTAAATTCGAAGAATATAAGCTATTAAGGTGTCAAAATATCCAATAGATATAAATAAATACATAAACAGATATCAAGGATTAACGAGAATCAGAGTTGAACTCAGAGTTAAAATTCTAAATAAAGTTTAAATTATATTATTACTTTTTGTAACAGTTTTTTATGATTGATAAATAACATTTCAGATAATGTACGTCTTTTCCAGTCTTGTTCAACATAAAAAATTTTAACGTTATCAAAGTCAAATTTATGTTCGTTTTTTATACAATGTTCGAGAATGACTTGATTTACTTTTTTGTTTTTCTCATGCTCATTTATACGTTCTTGCAGAGCTCTTTTCGTTTCTCCTTATTATACAGCACTGCAGTTTCTTACAAGAAATTTTATAAACTACACCATTTTTATCATATTTTTTTGTCGGGTCTTTGCCTAATTTAACAAGGTTGTTAATTTCATCTTGCTCTAAAATGTTATTACTGTTACCGTCTTGAATTACAATTGCAGCATAAAAACGTTCCTTTTAAGTGCATTTATTTTAATATTTGTGAGATTCAATCGTAGAAATGACACGTTCATATGACAGTTTTATAATTGCAATAAAGTAGCATTATAAGGTCTATCTTTACATTACAGAGATTGTAATCGCCTGTGTTTCGACGACAATAAGTTGTCAAAACAGTTTCATCAATTAATAGTTTCTGTTTGCAATTGTTTTGGAAAATTTCTGGAACACTTACTTTTTTATGTGGACAAAGGGTTGCATATAGTATATGAATTATGTTCTTTAAAATAATATTTATTGTAAATAAGTTTAAGATTGTTGATTGTATATCGTATTTCAGAAGATGAATAGTACTCCTGAACTGGTTTTCCAAATTTAGGAACAAAAGCCATATCAGATTGAGAATTTTGTAGCACATTGCATGGTAAACCTGTAAATTTAGTTGAACGATGAGAATTTTACTTTCTTGTATTCTGGAATCGTCTTGTTACGTTCGAGACAAAAACCCTTCTCAAATATACCCTAAATTCCTCCTTTTAAATCAAATTCAATGAAGAATTTGATTTGGGATGAGGATAAGTCAATGAGACACTAAGTTTTAGTAAGAATATTTATTTATAATTATAATTGTGAGAATTCAACAAGAATAAACCTTACTTTGAATGAGAAACGATTTGAGAATTATCCAGTATGGAATTCGTGGTAGCAGATCCTCCTTGGAGATTGTAAGTAGAGATATGGACTTAAAATCTTGAGTAACAAATTAGGTTGCAGACCCGCTAGCGCCGTTGCATTCAGTAGAGTTGCCACAGGTAGGATGTTTACACAAGCCACACAATAGCTCGTTGTTCCCCAGGAAGATTTGACAGGTGGATGATCTCGTTTTAATTTCGAGATTTCTTTAAGTAGAAATACGATGCACAAGTTGAATTATCCACAAATTCAGATAAATGACACACTTCCGGTGCGGTTATGTATGCTTTTTTTTATTAGATTTTTATAGTTTCATAAAAAGATCTAGCGTTAATTAGAAAACGGCATTTAATAAAAATGAATAATGAGAAGAGAGAGAGAGAGAGAGAGAGAGAGAGAGAGAGAGAGAGAGAGAGAGAGAGAGAAATTTTGTTTTATATCTGATTAATTTATATTTTAAATATTGCTACTTTAGAATTAAATTGTATGATAATTTGACTATTTGGTTTAACTGGTTTATATCAAAATAGTAATTAATTTTTGTATTGTAAATACTTTTTGAATAAAAAAAAAATAAAAACAAATTATAGAAGTCTGAGCATATAGGTAAATCAGAAACAAGGTTTAATCTGGACAGGTGGCAGATTCGTGTTAAACTAGACGTAGAGGAGAGAGAAAGAAAAATAATATTTAAGTGTTTGCGTTTATCTACACCTGTGTGTCGTTGACCCTTGTTTTAGGTAGATCTATTGCTATTTCGTTTCTGATATAACTTCTTAAAAGTGTAGCTGATTTAAATAAATTTATTTTTTTTCTTAAATTATGATACAAAAAACAAATAAAAAATAGATTCAAAATTGTTACTACTACTGAAACTTGAATAAAATATTCATAAATAGTGACATGTTTTAAATTTTTAATTATTGTATTGATTTTTGGTTCGCGAAAGAACATAATTGGAATATCATTTTCGTATTTGTTTGTAAAATCAGTTATATTAATTTTTGGAATTTCGAATTTGAACTTGTTTAAGATCTGAATGGGTTGATTTAAAGATAATTCTGATGTTTCTGTTATTTCTATAGGTATTGTTTTGTTATTAATGCTGATAGAACAAGCATAGGGTATTTCCAGAAATTCTGAATTTTTAATTGTAATTGAAAATTTGTGTTTTTTAAAACAATAAATGCCGATTTTCTTTAGTTTGGCAGCCGAGTACAACCATGCGTTGTGCATTGATAAGGGTATTAGTGTAGGATAATCTTGAAAACTAACATGTATGTTACATTTGTGTGGAACTGACTCTTTAAATATACTAGTTTCACAAATTGGATTATTTTCACTATTTTGAATTGATGGTATCATGTCCTTTCTTAAATTTAATTCCAAAAAATATTTTTTGTTATTAGTTGAAAATCCTATAAATTGTTTATCAATTTTTATGTATACTGCAGTTTCATTTTGAAAAATTGGATAGGAATAGATTTCAAATATCTGGTAGTTTTCTGACATTGATTTAGGTAGATTATAAATAAAAATTAGGTTGTTTTTAGATGTGACAGATTTGACTTCTAAAAATTTGGATAGGATTTGAATGTTCATATTTTGAATTGAAACGATTTGGTTTACTGGTATTATTGGATGCCATTGATTATTGGAGGAAGCTATTAAAGCTTCTTGAAGGGAATCTAACGTTGTAATATAATTAGAAATGTTTTTATGTAGTTTAGTTAATTCTTTGTAGTATGTCGAATTGTCTAAATCAATTGAAAATTCTTGTGTTAAAATTTGTGTAATATAAGTGTTGTTATCTGCTGTTTTAAGGGTTATTTTATTCACTGTTTTTCTGTTTTCAATAAGGTTAAAAATACTATTGTTTATTGTTGTATTTTCTGTTGTTGTCTGTATTAATTTTTGTGTAAGTTTTATGGTTTCTTGAATTTCTTCAATTTTTGTTTCGTATAGATCTTTGTGTTTATCACAGTTATTACTCTCTTTACAGATTGCGTAAATTGTCTTAAAGGATTTGTTGAAATATTCTATTTGATTGAATAGATGCTGGTAATTTACGTAAAAAAAGAATCTTACTTTTCCGATTGGGAATTGAAAATTTTGCAACGGTTCAAAATATAAGCCCGGCGATTGCGAAAATGGCGTATCCTTTGGCTCGTACTGACAAGTTATTTGATTTATTCTTATTAGAAGTATATAAAATAAATAGGCCATTTTTTGTTTAGGTCCATTTCCTAGAACATATAAATTGTATTATAATTTTATACTTTTTTATAAATATTATTTTTGCGACAACCACAAAACTGACATTTTTTGAAATTTTTATTTTGTGTAGGATGGGATTGGGAAGTTGAAGGAAGGTTTATGTGATTATTTGTTGTAGGTGTTTCCTTGATATTCATTTTTTCAAAAACCTCGCTTATTGAGTTTTCTAGTGAATCCTGATATCTGTTTATGTTATGTAATGCTGCTAGGACTTTTAATGATGCCATCGCTTTACTTGCCATTGAACTTGGTGATATTGCTGATTTTTTTATTTTTCCGACTGTACACACAATCCAATTAACATGTTTCGGTGATATGTTTGTTTTTATAATTGCGAATTTGGGATGCATTAAACGATTTTTGTAACAGTAGTGAGTTAATCTTTGGACTGCTCGAATTTTAAACATCGCTGTTGTGTCTTTCATTATAGAATCTTTACCGTCTGCTAACAATTCTACTAATTGATGTGCTGCGTTTTCTTCGGATAGTATGTAGTCATGACTCGTACTACAAATTATGTATTTTTTATATTTGATTTCAGTCACGTATTGTGGTGGATTAATTATATTTGCCGGGGATTGATACATTGTTTTTACTGAAACTTCCTCATGTTTACTATCTTTTAGTATTTCATTTAACGTTTTTAGGAAGCTAACGACTGTTGTATCTTGCATTATTATATGTGTGTTTTTTTTATTTTTTTATTTTATATATATATATTTTTTATTTTTATTTTATATACGGAAAGTGTCAGGATTTTTTGTAGTTGTTGTAATAGAATCTATTTGTGGATACAGTTGTATTACTTCTTCCTTATTACTATTACCTTCTGATTTTTGCAGTAATATATTTTCTTCTGATGGTGCGGAGGGTTCCTGATTTTCTTCGTTGTTTGTTGTGGAACAGGTCGTGTTTTCAATATTCGTGGAGGTAACTTTTGAACCTAAATGTAATAAAACATTAGTTACCGAGTCCCATATTGATCCTAAAAGATGGAATGACCATCCAAAAACGCTATAAAGTGCGTAACCATGTAAAAATGTGTCAGCTATAAACTTTATACTTTTCAATAAGATTAATATTCCTATAAAACCGGCGCTTACAGACCCGAAACTTGTAAATGTTGACCAAATTTTTAACCATGTAGAATTTGCTATTTTATTTATTGTATTTTCATCTAAAATATTTGAAAATCCAAATCTAGGGTTAGGAATATTTTGGCCTAACATTCCACATGCTAGTGTATTTAAGATTATGGGGTTTTCGGCTGGTAACATAATGTGATTTCGCAATTTTTCTAAGTCTTTTTGCGAATATAATCCGCTGGTAGCAAGATTAGCGGGATTCCTGTATATCCATGTTTCTTTTGTTTCTGGTTTCATTATTTCTGGTTCAACTGCTGGTACTAGATTTGGTAACATTTGGAACCACGAATTTTCTATCATGAACATTGCAGGTAAAAAGGAGTTGCATTCTATAGGAGTGCTTACTGTTGTTAAAACATGTGTAATAGGTGTCAAAAAATAAGTTTTATTTTCTCTGCTAACAGGTAAATGTATGTAACAATCTGGTGTTTGTCTAAATTTTACTTCTACCGGTAAACACTTCACTAGGTGTATAACTTCTCCGGGGTAGGATTGACATGTATCCAGGCTTTTTCATTACGTGGACGGCAAATTCGTCCGGTGCTTGAGTAGCAAGAATTAATGCGTTTTTGAATATTTTTTGTTCCATTAAACAGCGTCTGGTTAAGACATCGTAATAGAGTTCGTACATTTCTTTTCTTATGTGTCGTTCAACATAAATAAACTTAGAATTTATATATGAGAACATATCCATATTTTGTACTAATGGTTTTTTATTATGTAAGGGTGATCCTCCCGCTCTGGTTTCTAAGATAATTAACTTAGGATGCTCTGTTTTTACATAACTATAACCGCAAATTATTTCCCTAGCTTTTTCTGCTAAAGCAAATGTTATATCTTGTGTTTCTAAAGAATAGACTGTTTCAAAATTGTTTTTATCTCCCTCAGTTGTTTTGTTTGCTAAACCTTCATAAAGTACCTCGTATTTTCTCATACTGCATACATCATCAGGTAGTGTATTCCAAAATGTATTTCCATTTTCCCGATCTACACATGATCCTTCTGATGATGCGCAAACTGTACCAGATTGTAAATGGATTTTATCTGTGTCTAAATTTATCGTTGCATAATATTCTTGTAATGTGATTTTGTACGATGCTTGTACTACCACATCACTACAGCGGCCGTAAGCATCACTGTATGTAATTCCTTGGCATTTTGCATCGAAACTTAATAATCCTGCTAAAGTTTCGGTGCGATAATTTGTTGCATTTATTTTTAAACCGTCAATATTTACATTATCATTTGGTTTGTAAGTTCCCATCAGATGCATGTTTTTGCAGACATCATAAGTTACTTCCTTAATATATTCCCCTTGTCCTTGAGAAACTGGTGATGAATGTGAATGCATACCGCAATGTTCGATAACACGTCTAAATTCTATTTTGCATTGTATAACCTTTGTTGTTGCAAATCCGCTCAATTGAATTAATTGTATGTAAGTTTGATCGCTTTTTACCGGTTTCCTTTTTATGTCACATTCGCCAACATTAAGCAATGATAGTGTCGTTATGTTGAGTTCCGTCGATCCACAATCGTATCCTATAATAGCATGAATTGTACTTATTCCCGAAAGTAGGTAGAACAGATGTAAGAGTTTCCATATTCCAAGGGTCATCATCTGGGAACAGACGTCATATTTTCTTTATTTTTCTTGTGCAATGCGTGATAACTTTAGTCTATTTATATGTACTACTTTTTGTTTATTTTTTATTTGTATTTTAATATTCCCTTTATTTAAAATTTCTAATAATTTATGTGGTCTAGTGTACTGATTAGCAAATTTATGGATTTTTCCCCCTTGTAGTAAAAAAACTTCATCTCCTACTTTAAAATTTTGAGGATTGCATTTTTTATCGTAATAAGTCTTTGATTTTTCTTTTGCTGATACTAAATTTTCTTTTGCAATATTTCTCATTTCATGCAATCTTGTTATTAAATCACTTAGGTATTGATCATATGTCTCAAATTTTTCGTGCTCTAATGGTGGATCGCTGGATGGTAATCGTGCCAATTTTCCAAATATCAATTCATATGGTGTACATTTAGTACCCTCGTGTACACTTGTATTATAAGAGAACATTGCAAGTTCTAACCAGTCGTCCCATTCTTCGTTTTTATTTATAAATTGTTTTAAATATTCTCGTAGAACGTGGTGTGATCTCTCAAGTGATCCGTTAGATTGAAGATGAAAAGCAGTTGTTTTGAATTGTCGAATTCTAAAACGTTTTGCTAAACGTTTCATTAAATTACTTAAAAAGTCCGTCCCTTGATCTGTCAATACACCTGTAGGTGATCCGTAAATACAAATAAATTTTTTAATGAATGCATCAGCTATTGTACTGGCTTGATGGTTTGGAAGTGCTATTGCTAATGAATATTTAGTAAGATTATCCTGTATTGTTAATATGTATTCATTTCCTGTATTAGTTTTAGGGAGTGGTCCAACGATGTCCATTGCAATTTTTTCAAATGCTGTACCTGGTGTGTCTGTTATTATCATTGGATCTTTTGTTTTGACGAGAACTAATTTTTTCAACTGGCATTGTAGGCAATTCTGAATATATTTTTGAATATTAATTTTCATATTTTCTCAATAATAATTTTGACGTATTCTATTATATGTTTTTGCTACTCCTTTATGTCCTCCGACTGTGCTAGAATGTGCTTCTTCTATTAATTGCAAATATTCATCCTTAGTAGGGTACTTTGTAATCCCGTTACAAATTATTATTTTTACAAACGAATTTTCAAAAATGGATTTGAACATTGATAGAATTTCTTTCCAGTTAACATTATTTACCTGAGCAGTTTTCGCTATACTTACTGTTTTTAATTTTAATTTTTCAGATATATTTTTTAATGAAATAATTGATAATTCAATTGTTTTTATTGTACTAGAGATATTTTCTTTTATTTCATTTTCTATAGGAAGGGCTATATGATAAAATGCACCTTTTTTTATTTTTTCTGCTAGTCCCAATTGAAGTTTTTCAAAATTGGGTAATTTTTCTCGTTTTGCTAAAGATCTAGAGCCATTATCTCTAGGTTCTCCGTTTACTGAAACAAAATATGTGAAGTTGTCTTTATGCATTGGTAATTGATCCCTACAGTCAATAATATATTTTCTACCACACATGCACGAAAACCTCGTGTTTTCGTACATATGTGATAGAAAATAGCATATGCACCTCGGGAGGCCGATTTTTTGTCTCGCACAATGTTCTCCGAACTCGTTTCGCACTCGCTACGCTCGTTCTTCGAACATTTGTGATTGACAAAAAAACACGGACTTTCCTCCCTTGATGCATAATATACTATTTCTTCTTTTTGATTTAAATTTGTACAATTTTTATTTTCTTCAAATGTAATTTCTTCGTCAGATGATTCAGAATCTGTATTTTCAAAACCAGCATCAATTTCTTCTTTTTGAGTTTTTTCATTTTGTTTCTTATTTTCAAGATCTGACATAACCTCGTCAGAATAAATTTCTTCATCGGATTCCTTTTTTTTTTTTTAATTTGATTTTTATTTTCTTCGTTTATTTGTAGTTTTTTCGGTCTTCCTCTTTTCTTTTGAATTTGATTTCTATTTTCTTCTTTTCCTTCTTGACTTTTCTGATTTATATATTCAGGATCTGACATATCCTCGTCAGAATAGACTTCGTTATAAAATTTCTTCTTGTTTTGAGTTTGTTTTTTATTTTCCTGATTTAATAATTTTTTCGGTCTTCCTCTTTTTCTTTTTAAAGTTGAAGTCTTAAAATGGATTTCCTTTTTTGGCCTTCCTCGTTTTTTCTTCTTCTCTCCACAATTTTTTGATTTTTCTAAGATTTCGATTTGTTTATTTTCTTGATTTTCGCTCATTGTTTCCTTCTTTTTTATTTGATGTCTTGTAACGACATTGCAGACATTTGGCAATGTATTTTGATTTTTTGAATTAGATATGATTTTGATAAATATTAGAAAGAGATTGATTATCTCTTTATATATAGAGCAATAATTTTCCATAGATTGGTATCCATCACTAGGATCCAATAAATAAATAGTTTGGAGAATTTGTATAATCTCCGAAATAGAATAGGAATCATTATCCTGAGGTAGAGATTGCTTTTTGCAAATCTTTTGCATAATAGAATGGAGACATTTTTCTATCTCCGATTAATTTTCTGAAAATAGAGTTTGATTATTAAAAATATTTTTTATCAATGATTGGACACACCAGACTCCTGACGATTTTAGGTTTGACAAAAATGAACGTAAAATCTGTAAGTGGGGTTTGAATTGTGTTCGTTTAGAGTGTTAATATCCGTTTAGAACAAAATCCGAGCTGATCGGGTTCGACAGATATTCGTGTTTAACTGCATCAGCGCAACATAGAGTTAACTTTTTGACATATTGGACAGTCTTACTTTGCCAGCACAAACACACATACCCCCCCCCCCCCACACTCACAACACGTGTGTGTGTATGTATATATGTATACATATATTACGTACCAGGACCAAAATTGTACAGAGCGCCATGTGCACAGCGATTTTGTACATATCGCGATTGATACAAGGTATTCTGAACAAATCTGAAATTCCCAGGCTTTGTACAGGTCTGTCTTTACTGATTATTTATAATCAGTAAAGACTGATTACTTAAAGACTTTACTGATTATTTATAATCAGTAAAGACAGACAAGTGAGTTCGGTACAACGTGTTTTGTGTAATTTTGTCAAAATCAGTCGCAAAGTACAGAGTCGATTTAAATTTTGTTTATTTTTTACTCTTGATCGATGAAAAGATTAAGAGAATGTCGATAAACTTACTTTATGAATTTAAAACTAATTTAGTACTATAGATGCCTTACTCGAAGATACATTATTATGGATTTTAAATCATCATGGTTTTGTTTAAAATGAAAACGATTTAGAAAATAAATTAAGTTAGTGAGTTTTTTGGAAAAATTCTGTTTTAATATTTAACAAAAATATTTACAATGAAATAATTGAAAAGTGAGATACCTACTCGGATAACTCAATAAGTTGTACAAATAAATAATATATAATAAAAATTATAATTAAATAAAAAAACAATTTTTAAAAATACAATTCCTTTTTATTATAGGGGTAAATTAATTGCCTCTTTTCTTTTCTATTTGAGTTATATATTTAAACATTCTTATATTTATCAATATAATTTATAATAAGGAAAACATTTTGCAACTAAATTAGTTTTAAATTCATAAATAAAGTTTTTTGTCATTTTCCTGATTTTATCATCGATTCAAGAGTAAAAAATAAAAAAAATTTAAATAGACTTTGTACTCTGCGGCTGATTTAGACGACATTGTATAAAACACGTTGTACTGAGCTCACGCAGTCAAGAAATGTCTATACAAAGCTTGGGAATTTTAGTTTTGTGTTCTTCGACATCGATTTCATGGATATTTTCTTGATTTATTGCTTGAAGTTTTTCTTCATTATCATCTTTAATATTTTCTTCTTCAATATTTTCTTCGACTGGATTTCGAGACAAAGCGTCAGCGTTGACGTTTGTTTTACCTGCTTTGTAAATGACATTAAAATCGTATTCTGCTAATTTTAACTTCCATCTTGTAACTCTTGAACATGGATCTTTAGAATTCTGAAACCAAACCAAAGGTTTGTGATCTGTTACTAAGGTAAATTTTCTTCCATATAGATATGGTCGAAAATGTTGAACGCAATAAATAATTGCTAATGCTTCTTTCTCATATGTATCATATTTTCTTTCTGCTTCATTTAAAGTCCGAGAAGTATATGCTACTGGTTGATCTTTTCCTATTTTGCCTTGTGACAATATTTCTCCTATTGCGAAACCTGAGGCATCCGTTGTTAAAATAAATGGTTGAGAAAAATCTGGTCGTTTTAAAAGTGGTTCCTCGCAAAGTTTATTTTTTAAAGTATCAAATGCTGTTTGTTGTTTTTCTGCCCATAGAAAAGGAACATCTTTTTTCAGAAGTTCATTTAACGGATTTGCGATTTTTGAAAATTTATCTATAAATCTACGATAATAACCAGATAATCCTAAGAATTGTTTGATATTTTTGACATTTTTTGGAATTGAAAAGTTTTGTACTGCTTCTACTTTTTTAGGGTCTGGTCGTACTCCATTTTGATCAATAATATGTCCTAAATAACATGCTTCTAACCGTAAAAATTCACATTTGTCGGGCTGTAGTTTTAAATTAGCGATTCGTAAGCGTTCCATAAGTTTTGAAAAGTTTTCTTCGTGTTCTTCCAATGTATTTGCGTAAATGACGACGTCATCTAAATAAACAAACAATTCTATTCCTTGTAACCTAATAAAACTTGATCAATGAGTTTTTGAAAAGTACTTGGCGAATTTTTTAATCCGAATGGCATTCTGTCAAATTCATAATAGCCATATGGTGTTGAAAATGCTGTCTTATGCGCATCTCTTGGATCTATTTTAATCTGATGAAACCGGGAAGCTAAATCGAAGACGGAAAAATATTGCGCGTTTGATAATTGATCTAACAAATCGATTATATTTGGCAAAGGATAAAACTGTCCTACTGTGCGTTCGTTCAATTTTCGAAAGTCTAATACTAGCCGCCATTTTTTATTTCCCTGCGAGTCATCTTTTTTTGGTACTATCCAAATTGGTGTATTGTACGGTGAATCGGCTGGTTTAATAATTTGTTGTTCTAATAATTTGTTTACTTGACGTGTCATTTCTTCTTTGTGAACAGGTGGAAATCTATATTGTTTTGTTATTATAGGAGTGTCATCTGTTGTTATTATTCTATGCTTAATAAGATCGGTTGCTTCTAAATATTCTCCCGGTATATGAAATCTATCAGAGTATTTATTTATTAATTTCGTAACGTGTTGTAATTCTTCTTTATTTAAATGTTCTAACCGAAGTAACTTTTTCATTTCTTCTACCCTATTATTTTCTGTGATATTAAAAATTTTTTCTGTTTTATTGATGTTTGCAAAAGTGTTAAGTATGTCTTGAATTATAAAATTTTCATTGTTCTTTTTCCGATTTTCGTTTTTTTGTTCCTCGAAATCTTCTAGTTCTACATTAGGGACTGGTATACTTATAGGTTCACTTCGAGTGTTAAAAATTTTTAAATGTGCTATTCCATCTCTGTTTACTACTATTGCGTTTCATAAATAAACACCTTCTGCTACTGATTGTTTGGGAATAAAACCGACCTTTTTATCTTTATTTGAAATTTTAACATGAATATTATAAACTGATCTTGCTGGTATTGTAAAATAATCGTTTGATTCAAAGTTAAATTTTTTATTATTTATTTCTAAGTGCCTTCCTTCGTAATTTATTTTTACTTTATTGTTAACAAAAAATTCTGTTCCTAAAATACCGTCGTGTTCGATTGGGACTTCGTTAGGTAATAAATTAAAAATTGTTGGAATACCAAAAATGTTAAGTTTCACCTGACCTAGAGTATAAACTGCATGTTTATTGATGCCTGTTAATTTAAGACATTTATTTTTATCAATTTCAGTATCAGGATGAAGTGCTTGAATTTTCAATAAATTAGGTCCAGCTCCTGTATCAATCATCATAGTTAAAGGGCTTTTAAATCCGTTAGTATCTATTTGAACATATGGTATTGAATTGGCTTTCGCTAAGTTAATATGTTTTGTTGGGAATTCGTTATTGCTGGATGCATAAAAATTTTTCGAACTGTCCTCAGAGCATCCTACTGAGGGAGGATTTTGGAGTTTTCCGAATTTTCTTCTGGAACACGGGTTTGTTGTTGACTATTGTTATACATTCTTTTCCTACATTCGCTAATTACGTGTCCCGGTTTTTTGCAATAATTACATGATAAATTTTGATTTTTAAAAGTGGGGTTTGTTGGTTGATTACTTCTACTTGTACTTGGTCCCTGTTGTTAAGTTTGTTCTTGTTGCCGATTCTGATATCTATTTTGATATGAATTTTGATACTGATTCTGTCTTTGATTTTGGTATGAATTTTGCACTGAATTTCTATTTTGGTTTTGAAATTGGTTTTGATATTGATTTCGCGGAGAATTCCTATAATAATTTTGATTTTGATTATGAAATGCATTAAATGACTGATTTTGACTTCTATTAACAAAACTATTTTGATATTGATTTTGAGGTGTGAAACGAGGTTGATTTTTATTTCTATTAAAATTACTTTGATATCGATTTGAGTTTGAAAAATTTTGTTGTGAATTTAAAGAATTTTCTTGTTTCTGCCCAAGTAACTTATTAAATCGGAAACAATTAACCGCAAAATGTCCCTTTTTACCACAAAGTAGACAAGTTATGATTTCGTCCTGAGCAACATTTATTTTGGTTGTTTTAGCAAATTCTTTATTGTTTCTAAATGGATTTTCATTTTCTGGTTTTTGCACATTTTTTCTTAATTCACTGCGTGATGATAATTTTCTTTCTATCTCTATCGCTTTATCTACAATACCCTTAAATGTGTCGGCAGTTCCTATTCGTAACTCTAATTCTGGTCTAAGCCCTCTCATAAAACAGTCAACAATAGTTTTTTCTAGCTCCGTTTTAAATGTTGCATCTACTAAATTTTCATTATTTATTCTATGCGCGTCTAAAATTCTTTCCGCCGCTTCCGCGATTCTTGAACCGTAAGATACCACATTTTCATGCTCCCACATGTACATCGCCCCTAATTCTCCTTGCAATTGATAAACCGATTTTGCTGGCGCGTAGATTGTTTTTAATCTCTCTGTTAATTCCTGTACTGTATTAAAACTATGCCCTAATATAATTTTCCTTGCTTCCTCCGAAATTCGACTTCGAATTAATTTTACTAAATTCTTTTGAACGTCAGCGTTTTCTGGTAGCATTGATTTTGCCTCTACACAACCCTCAATAAATATTGACAGTGGTATGTTTTTTCCGTCAAATAGTGGTATTGTTTACAAAGCGTCGCGTAAAGAAACTTGCTGGTTATTTGGAACAGCCATATTTCTTGAATTAGTATTTTCAGAATTATTAGAAGATTGGTCAGAAATATTTCCTGATTGATTTTCGAAAGAATTATTAATTTCTTCTATTAAAGATTTATTTAATTGCGATTGATTTTGATTAAACCCAAATTCTTCTAAATTATTTAAATGACTTTCTATTAATGTTTTTTCTGCAGTACTTTCCTCGTTATCGCTACAGTCACTATTAGAATTATCGTCACTGTCAAAAATTTGGCCAGAAATAAATCCTGAATCGAACTGGTTTGTGAGGTTTGGATTTTGTTTAGAATATCTTGGTGTACTTGTTTGAGGTTTTGATTTATAGTAAGGAATTCCTGAGTTTAAGGATAATTCTGGATTTTCTTTTATTTTCGAACGAGTTAAATGTGGAGAGTCAGTTTTATTTTCATTTGAAGTAGACATTAAATTTGGATTGCATAGTACTTTGATTTTATGTTTTCATAAAAATGTAAAATGAGTATAAAATATATGTAAATGATTTTTAAATAAATATTCTCACTGTTATAAGAAAAATATCAAAAAAGAAACAAAAGATTTTATAATTTCCAAAAATGTATTGCAAAAATAGAAATAAATAAGTTGCACTGATGAAACCGTATTTTAAAGAGGAATCGAACCCCTATTTACAAGTAAACTTTAAGGATTCACTATTGTGAATGCACCTTGCAATTATAAGGGAAATGAGCCCTTTTTCACAAATACACCTGTATAGTTTGAAATTGTAAATGCTCCAAGCTAATACGTATCATGTAAAACAAAATACTCAAAAGTTAAATGTGATTATTAAATACTGTTAATGATTTAAATAATTCATACAATAAATAATATTTAAAAATTAATTAATGTATGTATTTTTAAATAAAATGGTATTTGTATTGATTACGTTTTTGATAATTAATTATTATTCTGATTGGATTAGTTTTCTCATTGATTTTGACAAAATATTTTTAATCATTTGATGCATTAGAATTTTTTCGATTTTTTCGAAATAAATTTCATGGGTTTTTACTTTTCAACATACTTTGTTTACCGAGATATCAAATTTAAAAGGTGTGAAATTTTTACGTTATTTGAAAGTTAAGAAAAAAAAATTTTACGAATTTTTCTCATCGACTTTTACTTTATTTCCCGGCCGATGCACCAAAATTTGTGAAGGACTTCTGTTACGTTCGAGACAAAAACCCTTCTTAAATATACCCTAAATTCCTCCTTTTAAATTAAATTCAATGAAGAATTTGATTTGGGATGAGGATAAGTCAATGAGACACTAAGTTTTAGTAAGAATATTTATTTATAATTATAATTATGAGAATTCAACAAGAATAAAGATTTGACGTAAAAATTGAACCTTACTTTGAATGAGAAACGATTTGAGAATTATCCAGTATGGAATTCGTGGTAGCAGATCCTCCTTGGAGATTGTAAGTAGAGATATGGACTTAAAATCTTGAGTAACGAATTAGGTTGCAGACCCGCTAGCGCCGTTGCATTCAGTAGAGTTGCCACAGATAGGATGTTTACACAAGCCGCACAATAGCTTGTTGTTCCCCAGGAAGATTTGACAGGTGGATGATCTCGTTTTAATTTCGAGATTTCTTTAAGTAGAAATACGATGCACAAGTTGAATTATCCACAAATTCAGATGGACAACTTTTACTTCTCAATAACTTCACGATAAAAATCATTTTATTTGTTGGACAAGTGAATCAACAATTAACACTTATAAATTTGTCACTTGACTAGAAACTGATTACTGAAGACTTGACTGTTAACCGAATACTTGATGATAGGTCTGTTCGTTGTTGAATCTCGTATTAAACTGGTAGCTCTTGATTGTAATTTACTGTGTGTTTCTGTGTACTTGAAACCTCTTGGTGGCCCGTTTATATACTGAAATCACACGTGCATCTTCAGATTAGCGTGTCGTGATTTTTGGTCATCGTAGCATTTTCTGTGTGCCGCTTGACTTCTCATGCGTAACGGCTAGGTTCCATACATGCGGCTGTATTTGCTCTAGCTTCTCGTATGCTGCTTCGCAGGTGGTTTTAGGGAGCTCGTAGAGCGTGAAATTTCTATGTCCAAGCTGGGTGTTGATTCGTGTAACCGTTCTCATTTAAGTAAGCTCAATATACGAAAGTCGAATATAAGAATGACTTGTTGAAATTACATATAGCAAAAGATTCATATGAAATGTAATACAATATGACATAATGACATTATGGTATAACATAATATAATATTATGATATAATAATATAATATAATGTATATATAGGTTACGGACGTAACAGTCTTCTTGATAAATGTAAATTACGAATTAGATACAATTTTCTTTTGATTCACTCGACGAAACTATGTTTTGTCATTTTTAAATTATTATATAACTATCAACAATCCATTGTTAAAATAGTCAACCGCCATTTAAAAACTCATAATTATTATCATTACATCATATTTTGTTTTTAATTTGTTATCTGCAAGTGAAACTGGTTTATTGTTATTGGCACACTGCATATTGTGATTTCATCTTATATATTGTATAGTTAAAATAAAGAACATATCTAAAGCTCAACGTTCGGATTCATGTGTGTTACATATTGTAATATTCTATTACTTTTTTCTAAAAAGTGGTATTTGATTCTGGAATCTCGCTGACAGCTGTTGTTATAAGCATTGTTGCAACTTCATTAATTTTTTGTACCATCTGTCTAGGACTGTCTATTGTAGGGGTTAGGTTAGGGGGATGCCTATTCACATGCCACAGCTTCAAAACCACCAATCGTTTTTTAAGATCTGATGTGCTTAAGAGGCTGTAGCTTAACCCCATTTTGTTTTTTCATTTTATTATCTTGACTTAGGTGCTCTCTAGTGATAAAATCAGCAAAATAAAAATTATTTTTTTATTATTGACCGGCAAAAATGTCAAAAATTTGATGGAAAATTTCCTTGCTTTAAAATAAATTATTACCGAAGAAATAATAGTTGTCTACAGTCATTTTTGACTGCTCACAAACTATAATACTTCAATTAGGAAACGTCACACAATGACAATGAAATGATATAAAAAAAATAATACTCTTATAATTAAAAGTAATTAATTATTATTATTAGTATTGTTAATTTAATAAAAAATAAATGTGAATAATTTAAAAATTTAGAAACAAAAAGAAATAAAAGAAAGTTATTAATATCATTCAATATACTTTAAATTATATTATTATTATTTTTATTATTACTATACTTATTTTATGAATTAAAAATAATTATTTAATAAACTTATTTTTTTTTTGCGTAGGATGTGAAAACCTGCTTTCAGGTACCCTGTAGCCCGTACTACAGTTTTATGCGGGGGTGGCGATGTTCTGCCGACCCGCTAAAAACACACCATTATTTAGGGGACCTTAAGACCACTCCCGGCTAGCACTTTTCGCGCGTATCGCCATTGGGAGTAGTCTTATATCCCCTCCTCTGTCGCCAAAGCGACTTTCTCCCTTATTCTACGGGACCTCCATTCTTTGGCGACCATCGAGATCTTTGACCCTCATAACATAATGTATGAAGGTCTCCATGGTTCGCCAATCCTCGGGAGAGCGGGTCATAAGCGGGATCATGTTCTCCGGTGTAACCTTGCGATTAACACTGGTAAACATAACCTGCCTCTCCGCGTCCCAACGCTTACAGCTGAAGAGTGTGTGCTCTGGGTCGTCCACTGGGAACTTGCAGTACACACACTCCGAGCTAACGACTTTTTTAAATCGCTCCAGATAGGAGCCGAAACACCTGTGCCCTGTGAGAGCTTGGGTTAAATAGTAGGAAACCACTCCGTGCTTCCTACTTATCCAGGTGGCGAGTGTAGGTATCAGCCGATACGTCCATCGGCCTGTCTCCTCCCCGCTCCATCGTTCTTGCCATCTGTCGACGAGTCTGCTTCTCGCATCTCGGCGAATTTGGTCCTTGCTGGGTCTATTATCTTCCGTATATGCGGAAGAATTTCTCTTCTTAAAAAGGAGGGAAACTTCCTCCCTTTCTTGTGCCAAAAGATCTGCCGGCGGGACGCTGGTAAGGACCTGCGCAGCACACGTCGGTACTGTCCGATAGGCCGAAATGATACGCGTAGTAACACTTCTTTGCGCGGACAGTATCCTTTTACAGATGGTATTACTTCTGTCATTTCGCAGGGTAGGAGCCCATACAGGTGCTGTGTATAGCAGCTTTGAAAGGGCAACACTCGCCATCAGTCTCCTCTTTGCTTCAGAAGGCCCACCAATGTTCGGCATTAGGCGAGCTAAACTTGCCGAACACTGTTCGGCCTTCCGACATGCTACGGCTATATGGTGTTTAAAGTTCAAAAATTTGTCGAGTTCGACACCTAAGTATTTGATATGATTCCTCCATTGGACCTCGAATCCGTCTATCTGAATACCAGGGGCTGTATAACCACGTCTGTCTGTGACTAGCAGCGCTTCGGTCTTTTCCAGAGCCATTTGCAGGCCTCTGGCCTCCAGCCAGCGCTTTGCCCGTCTCAGACATTCGTTCACCAATACGCCCAGGGCTTCTACAGTTTCGGCAGTGCACACGATTAACGCGTCGTCCGCGAAGCCGATGATCACCGCGCCTTTAGGTAGACCCATTCGCAAGAAGTCATCATAAGAGACGTTCCATACGAATGGTCCTATCCTTGAGCATTGAGGGGCACCTCTTAGCATCTCTTCCTTCAGAGTGCAAGTGTCACCCTCGTATATAACCCACCTGTCGCTAAGATAATTATCCATTATCCGCAACAGGTCGGGCGGTATTCCTTTGTTTCTCATCGACTCGATGAGACCTTTCCATCGCGCGGTATTAAATGCGTTACGTATGTCAATGGCTACCAACGCGCAGAAGCCATTTTTCTTCCCTGGTCCCAATTTGGCTTTTCCCTTCCTGGCTAGGTCCACCGCTTTCTGGATGGCGTCTACTGTGGACAGGCCTTTACGGAAACCTAATAAACTTATATTTCAGTTAGAATTAAAAAAATTTTATCCTTTGTCAAAAAATTCCAATAAAATTATTAGGTGAATCACATATGAAACAAAACATCCCAACCTTTAGTGACGTTTATAATTATAATACTTCAATAAAGAAAATACAATGATTGAATTAATATAATTTAAAAAAATATAAATAAATAAGAAGCTTAAAATAAAATGAAATTATTGAAAATTATCATTATTATTATTACTCACCTGTAACAACCCATTATCACGTGACTGCAGAATAACAAAACATAACCTTAAAGATGAAAGTAGATAATATTTTCATTTTACAGAACCTTAAAAGGTTAATAAATTTTTAACTTACAATCAATTAAATAAATAATTAATAATTATCAATATTACTTACCAGTTTAATGATTACCACTTGACCGAAAAAAAATCCGATGACAATAATGATACATGTATTCTAACCTTAAATAATATATAAGGAAGCTATCTTAATGAAAAAAAGCCATTTTCTTAAATAATAAAACTAAAAACAAATAAATAAAATAGAGACAAACGGAAAAAGAATTAAGTATAATTGTTAATAAAATTACTCACCTGTCAAAAATGAATATCAATGTCAATAAACATTTATTTTCATTAATAAGACAATAAACTTAACAACTTATTCGATAAAAAAAAATTTACAATTAATTGAAAAATACTAATATAAGACATCTAAACTGATATGTTATTGTTGACAAAAACTATCGAAAATCTGCTAGCCAATCAGAAGCCAGATAAAACGTGCTACACCTCTGAAGTTCGTCAAAATGGTTCTCGTATAGGGATGTCAAGGTCAAAGCTTATTTCTATATATTAATAATTTTAATTGCAGATTACAAAAATGATAAGAAATTGTATAAAATCAATATACAATTACAATATTTTATTTAAAGATTTTAATTCACCTGCAAGATAGAAAATCGAACCTGAAAACTATCGTTAATGATCGATAATGAGGTTTGAAACGTATTGACCAATGGGAAACTCGGAATAGGGGTTACATGTCTGAAATTAAATACAACGTCTGTTTTTTTTAGAATAGGATCTATTGTGCCTCGTCTATGTAAACACGTTTTCACAAATCACCTCTTGGTGATGAATTTTTTTCCTTTACTATCTGGAAAGGTGAAAATTTATTTTCAGAAGTGATTTTAGTGTTTGTTAATGTTAAAAACCAAATAATCTTATCTACCTAACAGTTGTTATAAAATGTATGCTGTAAACATTTACATATAAAAAAGTCAAAATAATACAAATATAAACTCTGATGCACTTTTGGAGACTTATGGACATTGGCGGTTATGACGTCACAGAAACAAGAATGGATGACAAGAGTTAGGTATGTAACTTTACAAACTAAAGCACGTAAAATACATTAAAAAAAAAAAAAAATACGACTCGCTTTAAGGCTGATCAAGCCTGTTAAAAAAATGCTCTCAACAGATTTCAATGTTGACGTTTATCGATCTTAAAAGACAAAATAAATTAGTTATTATTGATTTATTAAAAATAATATTAAATATTATTTTTTAATAATTTTTCCAAATTTTGAAAATACTTGGCCAAATACGAAGTGCATATTCGTACAGAAAATCTCGACCAATCACAAAATCGTAATGGAATTCCCGACCAATCAGAAAATTGATTGAATAAGTACGAATAGCTCATTCTATGTGACCTGGCTATTCGTACAGAAATTCTGTACGAATAGCCAAACCTCAATGAAGCGGCTATTCGTACAGAAATTAGCCGGGTATATTTTAGTTAAAAATATAGTCACAGCTAAAACAAAAGGTATTACGCTGACAAAGACAGCTTTTCAATTTTCTGTACGAATAGCCGTTCCACCTTGGTCTGGCTATTCGTTCAGAAAATCTGTACAAATAGTGACGGCCTTAAAAATAATATATAACTTTTTTTTATAGTAAAAAAATTAAAGTTCCACCACGTATGCCACTATTACTTCTAATAAATCAATAATAATTTATTTATTTTGTCTTTTATTTTGCCCTCCAACCGTCTGACGTATGTGTAATTTATTGTGTGAGAAAAGCCGGCGCAGGTTGTTTTGATGTATAGTTCTGTACATATAGTTTGCATCATTGTGGTTTTCTCGTTAGATTTTAACGATATTCTTTGGTTAGTATGGAATAATTACTTTTGTACATTGTTTTTCATGAATTATTTAAACAATATTGTAACGACCCAAGACGTTATTTGATTTTATTAAATCGCTATCTCCCTCCGAGTTCGCTCTTTTCAATATAATCGTGGCGTAAGTGCCACTATGAGAATTTGAATCTGCGCGGTTTCCAGTTGCAGGTGGCGCGTCGAGCGTTAGCGCAGCAGACGACGCCGTCACCTGTTGACTGCACCCGCCAGATTGATGCGAGCTACGCATAGCGTGAGTCGTTATATTAATAAGCATCTAAATTTTGTAAATTACGTTTATTAGACTATATTTGACAAATAAAGCGTGTTGTAGTGAAAGTGGACTTGTACTGCTTAATTACCGACCTGGATTCTAACTGTAAATTATCAGCCCACTTGGAAATTATTGTGATAACTATTCTGTGAATATCCAGCGGATTTTCTACCTGTTGTCGCTGACGACCGCTTTCCACGTAGTTTTCTCAACTACGGTAAGTTCGCTTGTTTACCTCACCTGGTTAATTTAATATGGATTGCTTTCTCTGCTTTTATCGCACCTAAATTACGGATCACGATTATCTAACGAGTGGTAAGTGTTGTGTGCGAATTGTGATACCGGTCACGAGTCGGACCCCTCATTCTATTTCTTTTACTCAAATTATTAATTAATTTTAAATTCTCGCGACTAGGTTGTCACATTTATGGCGCCCAACGTTTTGTTTTAGTTTCTTTTGCTAAAATCAGTGTTTTTTCGCAATTTTCTAAACGGAAAATTCCACTTTGCTGATAGCAAAATGGCGTCGCCATGTGGTTTTTTTCCCGGCAGGAAAATTGCTCTTCTGAGTGTCTTTAACGTGGAAAAATGGCGATGTATCCGTGCACAAAATTAATTACTTAATTATTAAAATTTTTTTTTACATTTTTCCCTTTCGTTTTTTACCAAAACACTCTGAAAGCGCACAATACTTCCACACGTATAATACTTAGAATTTTTGTAAATCTTCGATCCTCGCATCAATCTCACACCTTATTTTTCGGTTCACTATCATTTTAAAATTCTAACGAATTGTGACTCACACTTGTTCATGCTTGAAAATTAAATTTATGTTATATGCTTCGACTGAAATAATACTATGCGACTCTTTCTCAAAATGTAAAATTTAACTTCTTTACTAAATTTAACTTTTTGCTTCGCTTCTGGTAGAAATTGCGCATGGGAAATTTAATTATTTGGAAAATTGTTGTCACTATGCTCATGTATTTTTAATTAATTATGCAAACATTCCTTTTCCATTCAACATGCGAAATTTAACTTTTTTTTTATAAATTTGCTTTCCGCTCATTATTTTTAATACAATAGCGCATGAAAATTTAATTATTTAAAAAACATAGTTGGTATGCTTGTGTACTTTTAATAATAATACAAATTTAATGCTTTTTCTTTATTGTAAACTATGCAACATTTTACAAAGTTTGTAATTATTTAATGATAATTACCATGGCTGACAAAATTCATTATTTCAAAATTTATTGAAATTAAAGTGGCCATATTTTCTTTTCCCCCCTCGCCACTGTGAAACGTCAGATCTTTTGTTCGAGTAGCGAAAACATAAACACGGCAGTGTTTACATCAGACCGTTATCTCTGCTTCTTACCGGTCAGTTTTAAATTAAAATAAAATTCAAATTTAAAATATTTCTCGCCTTGAGAAAATGAAATTCAATATTGACAAATTTATATTTCAAAAAATACTTGATTTAAAATTAAAATTTTTTCTCTCCGATTGTCAATTATGATTTAAATAAATTTGAACGTTTTTTATTCCTTTTAAATTAAATTTAAATTTTCTTTTCTGGAGAATGTCAAAATTATTAATTACGCTCTAAAGTTTTTAATTTTGATTAACGTTTTTTACGAAATTTAATAACAATGATCGTCATAAATTTTTTTGTTCAAGAAAACTTTTCCTACATGGAATAAAATGAAAAATTGAATTGGTCAAATCGATTGAACTAATTAATCAAATCAATTTAATTATTTAATTGATTAAAATTAAACTAAATTAAAATTTAAAAAAAAAAAAAATTTCTCTTGTATCATTTTTTGAAAATTACCAAAATTAAATAATTGCGCTTTCGAATCTTTTGATTCCGATTACGCATCATCTGCAAAAATTTAATTATAAAATAATTGATTATTAACCAATTAATTTTTCAATTTTTCTCAAATGCCAAAAAATAAAAATAGGAATTCTGCAGAAAAAACAAGAACCCAAGAAGCACGTACTCAAAGGAACGGGTTCAGATCCTCGAACATGACTGCACGATCACCCCCCAACAGACAACCGATCCCCCCACCAGTAGTCGCAACTGCTAGTGAAACAGCTTTCACTCAGCAGCAACTATTGGGAAACCCCTGGCAAGGAAATGCCCCCGGCGGAACACAACCCCCCCCCCCCGGTCACAACGCAAAGCGTTGACCCGGGAACGCAAAGTGCTCCGAACAATGCGCAAAGCGCTCTAAATCAAGAACAAAACGGTTCCCAACGAAACAAAAATTTTCTTGATGAAACACAAAGCGACCTGGATGAAACGCAAAGCGTTCCGGACAACGCTACGGGTTATTCAACCGGGCAAATCCCCAAAATAACTATTGCAAAATATCGGGATTCACATCGCATTCTAAGAAGATCGGCAACTCCACTAACCTCGGGGAAAATTAGTAAAGCTATTTCCAATATTCAAATTTTTGCAGAGGAACAGGCACACTACAATAATGAATTTAAAAATTCATTAAAAGATTTATTTGCCAACCATTTAGCGGAAACACAAAAAATAATTAAAACACTAATTTCGGAAAATTCTCGACAAATAGACGTGCTTCGATCCGAAACTAACCAAAATATTAATTCTTTTAAAAGCGAAGTAATTTCAGCCATGAACAATTATCAAGTAAATACGAATCAAAAAATTTTGACCCTCACGCGAAAAGTCACGGAGTTACACATGAGGCAAGCGCAATCTCCTTGGCATGATTCTCGAATCCATCGATCATGAATATACAAAAGACAAACACCCCATTCAACTCACCTCGTTACCCCCCACTCTTGTTACCACTACGGTAACAACAACGAGTGCACAAACGAGCACTGCATGGAGCACGGGAATAAACGCTTCAAGCGCGCCACCCCCACTCTCTTTCTTCAATTCTCCGCACCAAATCCGACCCCAAATCCAATATCAAGGCCATTACCTACTACGCAGAACCAAATAGCTAATATTCATAAAATCATTAAATCCTGGGAATTAAAATTCCCCAGAAAATTAGATGCAGACGAATTTATCGATGAATTCGAATGCAAATTGAGCGCTTCAGCGATTAACCCTGATCTCGCGCTCTCGGCGCTTTCACAAATTCTCAGTGGTTCTGCGTACACATGGCTTACGACTTTTCGTAATACCTGGACTTCGTGGGCCGAATTTGCGACAAAGTTTCGCAAAACCTTCGGCGATGCCAACGACGACCAGCAAATTACGAATAAGATCCAGCGTGCCGTACAATCGGCCAACGAATCAGATACGTTTTCGTCCTATGACGAACTAATCGAAAAAATTCGCAAATATCAAGAGAAACTCGAAATTATGCAGAATACCGACAGAATGCGCGAGCAAGACAACAAAAAGCCTCTTGCCACGCGCAGAAAAAATCAGCTGAATCCGATCGACTTACAATCATCGCAAAACGACTTAGTCCCTTCCGAAATGCCTGATAACGGTAATAATTACAATTACCAACACCAGTTCCCTGTACCCCCACCAAGTTGCCACTTGGACTGCCAGTGCAAGGTAAACGCACCAGCGCATTTTGGCCGCCACTAGCGCCACCTGCTCAGCACTCCCACCCCTGGCAAAACACTCATGGTAATCATTACCATAATCAGCATTTTAACGCTAATCAACCAAATTTTCCAAAAAACGATCAGGCTGCCAGGAGAGATTAGATCTCCCTGGCGAATCAAAAACTAGCACAACCGAAAATTCAAATACGGCTCTCGATCCAGAATATTTTCACTTAAATAAAAATGCCATTACTGAAACTACTGAAACTACGACTACGACGATGTTTACTCGGAATCCGAGACGGAATATCCGGACTCTGACGAAGAGCCCTCCTCCACTGAACCAACGCGCTCAGTAGGACCGAGCATATCTTCAGTCACGTCACAGCCTTTAGCTACTCCAACTACCTGCATAGTAGCAGCAGTCGAACAGCTTAGATACCTAGTGGACAAAGGGCCTGCGCCGCCCCTACCGTCGCAAAAACGGATTACGATCGACGTAATATTACAAATCGGCAATAACAAAATCGTAGGTCTCCTTGACACAGGTAGTGATCGCACCTACATATTAGGAGAATTATTTCATAAAATCAAAAATCTAGCGAATGAAGAGCCCATAGAAGATGCAATAACGCGCGGGGGCGTACAACTCGCACACCGAGATCATATCGCCTCACCTCGTTATTCTGTTAAATTTAATACTCAAATTAATGATTGCTATGGCGAATTGTGGTTCACAGTTTCTGATGGACTCACAAAACCCATTATTTTAGGGTTAGATTTTATCTTCGCTTGGAAAGTTGTCATAGATGCAATCAATAACTATTGGTTCATCGAAGGGTCAAAAATTAAGCTCCCTTTAAGTTCCGGAAATAGCACGAAAAACGTGCTCTGTTCTATGCAACTAATCGAGCTGACGACCGAACAACGGAAAACGTTAGACAACTTCGTCAATGATAAACTAACTAATTTTGCCTCGGGAACCGGTGTAACCGATTTGACCACTCATGTCATCGAATTGACCGACCCGACGCCCATAAAATTAAAACCCTATCGAAGAAGTATGGAAGCGAATAAAATTATAAACGCTCAAATCGACTCATACTTAGAAAAGAAATTCATCGTCCTGAGCAATGGCCGCTATGCTAGTCCAGTAGTGCTCACTTATCGTAAAGATGGCAGGCCGAGGGTTTGCATCGATTATCGTCAACTGAATAAAGTAACGAAAAAATCAGCATACCCCCTGCAGCGCATGGACAGCATATTAGACGCCTTATCGGAAGCTAATGTCATTAGCACTATCGACTTAACCGACGCATTCCACCATATACCGGTCGACCCAAAGTCACGTGAGTATACTGCTTTTGTCGTCCCCGGTCGTGGACAATTTGAGTGGGTTCGAATGCCTTTCGGCCTCACAAATGCACCGGCCACTTTTCAAGCTTTAACAGATAGGCTAAAAGATAAATTCATCGACCATATTAGGAAAAATAAATTACCCGAACGCTTCATTGACCAGGTCCATGCCTACTTAGACGATTGGATAATTATATCCAAAACGTTTGAAGAACACATTCTGCTGCTAGATATTGTGTTTACGATTTTGCAGGATACTGGTTTATCTATCAACAGAGATAAATCCCATTTCGCAAAATCGTCTGTCGAATACTTGGGATTTCTTCTCGATAAATGTCTATGGTACCATAGACATTTGCGCAATATTGCGCGAGTACAGGGCCCGCTAAATAAATTAGCAAGTCCCAAAGTACCATGGCAATGGACTGAGGAGCACGAAACTGCGTTCCAGGAAGTCAAGGAGTCGCTTAAAAGCGCCTTGACTCTAGTTGCGCCCAAGCCGAATTTGCCGTTCGTACTTTATACGGATGCAAGTGATACTGGTCTTGGCGCAATCCTGACGCAAGAAGATGCAGACAAAGAAAATCTAATCACGTGCTTAAGCAGACCTTTGAGAGGTGCTGAGTTGAATTACACCACCACCGAGAAGGAATGCTTAGCCGTGATCTTCGCAATTAAAAAGTTGCGTTGTTACCTCGAAGCCACCGAGTTCACGGTAATAACCGATCACTCGAGTTTGACTTGGTTACAGGGTGTACAAGACCCTAGAGGTAGGCTCGCAAGATGGGCCTTAGAACTGTCAGCAAACAAAGCGCACATTGTGCACCGAAAAGGTACCACTAATGAAGCGCCTGACACGCTCTCACGTTTATACGAGGACTCCCCTCTAGAAACGCCCCCTCTAGACTAGACTAGACTAGACTAGACTAGACTAGACTAGTATTCATTTTTTGAAAGAATTGTTCGTGGTAATAAAGTACTATGAATTGATTTGTATAATGAATGTAATAAAGCTAAATCATATATAAAAATCAGAGGAATTAAAAATTTTTTAAATTAGTTAAAAACAAAGTATTTTTTAAAACAAAACAAAATTATCTAATTGCTGTAAATTGTATCAAACTTTTTATTCTAATGTAAAAATCTATTAACACTAGAACTACCGACAGGACATTTTTGTCCTGCGTCCTTGTTTATTGTTGTGTATCTTTTGTTAAAAACTATCAATAGGGCTGAAATTTTCTGACTTTTATTTTTTTGGTTAGTTTAAACTATCTATCAAATTTCAACACTTTATCATTATTAGAAACAGAGATTTGAACCGGCATACCTAGAAATACCGGACTGGACAATTTTGTCCTATCGTAACGTAATATGATAAAAATAATTTATATTATAATAATTGTACATCAAGTAGCTATTTTTCAGGACCTTATTATCAGATATAAATTGTGAAGAACACTTGTGGCCTTGGGTCCGTAGTTGTAATAATTAAAACAAAAGTATTTAAAATAAGGTGTTATTGTTCGAATGCATTTTCGCTGTGAACACAGCTCATCAGGACTACAAAAAAAATATATTTAAATTATTTCGGAAACACAATATAGAAATATTTAAAAAAATAAAGAATAATAAATACAAAATGTAAATAAAAAACTTACACGCATTTGCAAATAACGACGCGTTACAAAATTAATCCAACAAACATTAATAACATTGCACTTGCACAATGACATTGTCTTCTTGTTTCTGTTTTTGTGCAAGTGCAATGTTATTAATGTTTGTTGGATTAATTTTGTAACGCGTCGTTATTTGCAAATGCTTGTAAGTTTGTTATTTACATTTTGTCTTTATTATTGTTTATTTTTTTAAATATTTCTATATTGTGTTTCCGTAATAATTTAAATATATATTTTTTGTAGTCCTGATGAGCTGTGTTCACAGCGAAAATGCATTAGAACAATAACACCCTATTTTAAATACTTTTGTTTTAATTATTACAACCACGGACCCAAGGTCACAAGTATTCTTCACAATTTATATCTGATAATAATTGTACCATTAATCGTACGTAAAATTATTATAAAGTATAAACATGCTAATATATATGGAATACAACATATTTTGTAATGGTATTGCATGTATATGCATAAATAATAAACCTATAAATATATTATTCTTCTATTACTTCGGTTGATTGAGTGTTGAAATGTTACACTTTTTATCGAACTATTTTCTATACATACTGACAAAATAAGACACAATTGTTTTTTTATCTTGAATTATTATTTTTATTTTGTCTACAAGTTGTGAACAGTTACAAAAAGTGCGATTATCTGCGTCTTCATCTCAGACGTTCATTTAATCTCAGGCGTTCATTTAATTTACGTCGTGACGTCGTGAACTTGTGTTTACATTTCGGTCAGCAACAGAAACAAGTCTATTATCAAATATAAAAATGCCTCCGCGTCTTCGTCCTGGAATTGTTAAAAATTTTGAAAATTTACGAAACATGTGATTTTAACGATGAAAGACTGAATTGAGCAAATTTTTATTTGTTATTGCAGCCCAAATTAATAAACAATATATTATTTAATAATTATTATAATTCCCATTTCATATTTAAAGATCCTATGATTTAAAATGGTTGTTACATCCCTTAACGTTTACTCACTAATAGCATTTTAATGACCTTCTCTTTCGCGGACACGTCAAATTGCTTTCCGCGGAATGGAAGGATGACTGTAGTATTTTTAAAAATATTTACATATTTCAAACGAATTTTTTTCCAAGGTCGTCGTGGGGCACAAAATATCCTGCGAATATCACCAGGGTGGTCAATTGTGTATTTTGATCTCATTCTCCTCTCATCTCATCTCACCGACTATCACTTTTTTCTCACTTTTGTAGTTTAATATTTTGATAGTTTAGTTTTCCTCACATGGTTATTAATGTTTACTTTTTAGTACAAATACATGCGCACTACTGTCCTAGCGGACAAATACATGCGCACTGGTGTCCCAACCTACAAATAAATATTTAAATGTTTGGTAAAAAAGAGAATTTGGGGAAATACATCTTAAGTGTCGTGGAGTACAGGGCAGTGTGTGTATAAATGAAATAAGAAGATACAGAAATATCTTCTATTATATTGATACGATACCGAGAAAACTTCGTTCGTCGTCGTACACACTTCAAAGTTCACCTACTTTTTCCAATAGGCAACTTACAAAAATGTTCATTTTATCATGTTGTTACGGTTTGTAACAATGCGCACTGGCACTATTCTTGTCAAGCATGTTAAACTGAACATTTTTTTATGCACAACATATTGTTGCACATGCGCAGTAATGCACCACAACTGTGTAAACGTGCGCACTACAAAACAAACATTTCACATGCGCAGTTGTTTTGTATTGCTGTTATACATGCGCAATGATGCACAGTGATAGTCACACATGTGCTCTGACCAAATTTAAAAATTACGCATGCGCAGTGCTGTACTTTACCAGATAATTAAATTTTCAGTACATATAGTATCCTTTCTTTAATAAGTGCGCAGTAGAAATCCGTTTTGTTATTGCGCATGCGTTACACTGTATCATTGTAAGTGCACTTCCGCAAAGGTACCTTTATTTAACACTTTTTTTCTTTCTTTTTAAGTCCAACGAAAATTAAAATTTCGTTTTTCTCCACTTGTAAAATGTTGTCCGTGCAATTTAGTCTTCAAAATTATATGTTTTAAACATTGGATTAAACTTTTTTGCTAACATGTTTTTTAATGCCAGTTCATGTTGATATTGTTAAACAATCATTATTTGTTACGATTTTTACCACTGCGCATACCTAAACGTTTGTAGAAAGCATGTGTATCAGGACTCATTTTTATCAATTGAAGGATTGAAATCGATTAAAAAAGCTTTAAGCGGATACATCTTTTATCCGTAGCAGGTAATACAAAAATGTAAAGTTGCTGAGGGATAGACAAGGATTAAGATGTGGGTAGAAAACTATGCGGATTCAGACAGATAGCCAGACACTTTTTTAATCAAACGATAAAATCGGTTAAAAAATGATTTGCACTGATTAATATGTATAAACTGAAAAAGGATTTAAAAAATATATATATTTTTAAATATATATATATATATATATATATATATATATGGGTGATTCTTCTGAAAGGGACCTGTATTTGTTTGAAAAAGTAAAAAATGAAATTTTTAAATTTTCTGAATTATATTTTGTTATATAAGTTCCAAAGAGATTCAAAAAGAAAAACATAAGTTGCGCAAAATTAATTTGCAAATCTACGGCCTACAAAAGCATTTTATTGTCACATACCTTTGAGGTTAAAGAAGACTAACTCCGAGTCAAGTCTTAAATTTTTTATTTTAATTTTCTATATTTATAAATTATAAATCTTATACAATTTTATTTTTCCCGATATTGAGTATCAAAAATCCTCTTTTCATTATTTTATAAACAAATATCACATTTTACTAAAGGTTAGATTTTTTAAAACAATTAATCCTAAATCAAAAACAATACAAGATCGTCTCATAAATTTAAAAAAGGCTTCGGAGATGAAAAATTTCGTAAAAGAAAAATGCTCATTTTTTAATATTTAAAAATATAAATTAAGACATGAAATAATATTTTCGGGTTACATTTTCGTTCATTTTGAAGTAGCTTCCATATAATGTTTCAAAAGTTTAAAAATATGCTTTTATTAACGAGAAAAGGAGGCTTCGGAGATGAATCTGAATTTTTACTCGCACTGATAATACAATTTTAATTAATAATTTAAACATTTTCAATATTATATGGAACAAATATAAGTGAAAAATAAACTTTAGATTCTGACCTTTAATTTCTTATATAATAATACTAAATTAACATTTTTTAAATAATGTTAAAATAGAATTGTAAAATGCTTAGTAGTTTTAACCAAAACTAAAAGACAAAATACAAAAAGTTTTTTTAATAAGAAAAACTTGTACTGGAATTTTTACAACATATAAAGATACATAAATTTACACAGATTAATAATAATTTTTTTAAAAATTGCAAATTGAAGGGAATATCAATAAAAAACTATTGTAAATGTTGAAACTCATGATGGAGACACGTGAAGTGATCCCTTTCAGGAGAATCACCCATATATATATATATTCAAACGGATATCAATGAATAAAGCATGGATTCAAACGGATAAAATTTGAATCCGTTTACTTCCAGTAGGGATGGATATTTTTTAATTCCTCTTTACTATCCTTTATTTTTATCGCATTGTATCTATACAATCGCATATATATATCGCATTTAAATCTATAACCTGATTTAAAGTATATCTACCTTTTTCTACTCTACATAACTGTCGTTTATTTTTAGCTCATCCCATCCCTAACTCTATAACCTGAGTTTAAGTATGTCTATCTTATCTTTTCTATTCTTACCTCTATTACTCAAATTTAAAATATTTTATCTCTTTCCATCCCTTATTATATCATCAAATTGCAGGACAGCTACCCCAGTGTGTTTGCACATAGCGCTTATATCAGAAATAGCTACAGTTTCAATGTTAGGGAACAGACTGGAATAGAAAAGAAAAAACTGAAAGAGATTCGATGTTGATGTGATTGACTAATTACAGGAAAAGTAATATGTAGGATTGTTGGAATTAAGAAAATTTTTTAGGATAAAAAAGAGGAGATTGAAAAGGACAGGAAGTTCATTATATTCATTAGGAGATATAAGATGCGATGGAGCATCTTAGCAATTTAGAAAGCATAGGGTGAGATTAAAGAAAGATCCTCAGAAGGCACTAGTTATTCAGTTTATTTACTCAGAAAAAGAATAATACAGTCAAAGTCCGATAAGTTGCATAGTTCGGGGATGTAGGGGTAGAAAATTGCAGACTTAACGAATGCCCCCACCAAGAGGTATATTCATTTGCGCATGTGCTTTCATATCGGCGCGAAATTATTTTTAGTTTAAATGACATTTAAGTTACGGTGCTGTTACGTCTATTAAATTAACATTTTTGTCAATAATATTATCTAAAAATATTTATTTATTTTCAAAGAATTTAAACATTTTTTTGTTTAGGAATTTAGCTATTTTAACATAATAATTTATAATTTGTGATTTAAACGAGGTCTTGAATTTTCTTTTTATATAGGTATATATATGCCTCTTATCGATTCGTTTGTGAGACGTGAGAGTATAAAAATTATACAATTTTGTAAATACAAAATATGTCGTTAAAATAATTAATCTTATTAACATATTTTATTTTTTTAATTTTAATTCTTTTTTAAATGCAGTTAAATTTTATTACTATTTTATTGTTTTAAAATTATTTTTATTATCAGAAGTACAAATTTAATGTTAAAATAACTCTAAACATTTTTTTCTTTTGTGTCTTTGAGCAAATTTTCTAGACGAAAACCATCGTCTGCTTGACAAAAGTAAAATATTATCGTGTTGAGTTAAGGTCTTAATATTATTTAATTAGTATTGAACTTTGGTATCCGACCATTTCCCCGAAAACAATTTCCCGAATAGCTAAATTCCCGAATGACCTGGTTCCCGAATGACACATTTTCCCGAAGGCGATTTTCCCGAAGGTGAATTTCCCGAATCGATTTTCACGAAAGCGAATTTCCCTAACGGCCTGAAACCCGAATTTTTGAACACTTCAAATATTATCAATGTGGTTATGTGCTTCTGTTTATTATTGCATAGCAACGGCAACTATCAAAATCAGT
Organism: Ganaspis brasiliensis; assembly: GCA_037103525.1. NCBI lineage: Eukaryota > Metazoa > Arthropoda > Insecta > Hymenoptera > Figitidae > Ganaspis > Ganaspis brasiliensis. The sequence goes on along the minus strand of JAZKLR010000221.1, from coordinate 174,353 downwards.
TATTTATTTAAACTGTCATGTCAAAATTTTAATGTTTTTTAAATCTTTTAACTGTTTCGTTTATTTCTTGAATATATAAATTTTAGTGTTTCTTAAATCTTATATTTATCTCAACTATTTTGTTTACTAATAAATATAAAAATGAACGCATCGGATGAAGCCAACGAACCAATAAATCTTGGAACTAAATTAATCCTCGATGGATTTATATATTTGAAGTCGAGAGCACATAAAGGAAAGGTTTACTGGGATTGTAAGAAACTAAGGAAGGGAGAGTGCAACGCGAGATATATCAAGAGATGTAGAAGATACTGAAGATAGAGTATTAGTTTTTGGAACAAGACGAAATCTTGAATTTTTGGCTAGAAGTGATATCTGGTTTCTGGATGGTACCTTTAAGGTAAAACATTAAATAAAAAAATAGATACCTCATAATTATTATTTTATATTATTTTATTAATATTTTTTTATTTTTTTTGTTTTTATATTTTATTTTTATATTATTTTATTAATATTTTTTACAGACGTCACCCACAATATTCACGCAAATATTCACGGTTCTTGAAACCTCGAAAAAACTAAGTCCAAATCCTGAGGACACTGATGCACATACTGAAGTTTCTTTCCCGTTTATATATGCTTTATTGACATCAAAATCATCGGAGCAATATACTACCGTTTTGGAAGCTGTACGTTCCGCAGCTAAAAATTATAGAATTGAAAATTGTAAACCTCGGAAAATTATAACTGACTTCGAGCTTGCAATATTAAATTCAAGTTTACACGTTTTTTCCGACGTACATATTTCAGCATGTTTTTATCACTTGGGTCAATCCGTCTACCGGCAAATTCAATTTGAAGGTTTACAACGGGCCTACAATGATGCAACTGATCGAAATTTAAAAATGTACACCCATATGATGTTGGCTTTAGCGTATGTACCCCCCGACGATGTGAGATTAGCATTTATCTTGTTGAAACAAGCCATTCCTGATGCACTGTTGCCCATTTTCGATTATTTTGAAGTAAATTATGTTCTTGGAAAACCAGGACGAGGAAGAAGAAAAGCTATTTTACCCCGATATGCGATACCAATTTGGAATCAATATGCAGCAACAATCGATGGTTCTCATCGCACAAACGACACTAGTGAAGGGTGGCACAATCGGTTCTGTCTGGTAATAGGAAAATATCATCCTGATCTATACTCTCTTTTACAAGAATTTCAAAAAGAACAGGCGGACACCGAAAAATACGCCGAAAAAGAAATGGATTGCTTTAAAGATTCGCCTACAGACAATAACCGGAACCTATCAAGTTTATAAAGATAAACATCGAATTGTGGATTACTTACGAGCAGCCGCCTGCAACATTACATTATAAAAATTTTGAGTCTTCTAGTTCGTGAACAATACTGTTCGGGAAATTCACCTTCGGGAAAATCGCCTTCGGGAAAATGTGTCATTCGGGAACCAGGTCATTCGGGAATTTAGCTATTCGGGAAATTGTATTCGGGAAAATGGTAGGTAATCTTGAACTTTACCGTTTGATTACTAAAATCAATTTTCAAAATGAAATTTACGTTTTTCAACAAACAATTTAATGTAAAATACAGTGTTATTACCGTTATTACTAAGAAATTAGAGGTTATGTTCAAGAATCGGATGACAGTTATTAAATCAACACGCGAAGAATGTTAAATTCTTACTCAAAAAATTTAACAAAGACCGATTGTTACACAAATACACTAAATTTTCAACGGTGTTCAATAACAGTTTTGATATTTAAAAACAATCTGAAGTTGGTTCACGCTGCCGCAAAAATATTTTAAAAATTCAGAGAGGGGGTTTTGAATCGGACGGATACTTAACGGACTTTGACTGTATAGAATTAAAGTAGTAAGAGATTGACAAAGATTGAAAATTATTGATTAAAATAGATAGGATATTCATAATTATGAAAAATACCTGCAGTTTCAATGTTACGAAATAGATTGGAATAGAGAAGGAAAAACTGAAAGAGATTAAATGTTGATGTTATTGACAAAAGATAGAAAAAGTAATCTGTGTTCATTAAGAAAATAGGTTAAGATAGAAAAAAGGCAATTCAAGAGGATAGGCTATATATTTTATTTATCAGGACATAGAATTCAATAGAGTGCGATAAAAAAGAATAGGGTGAGATGTAAATAAAGTGATTGGAGGAGATATTCAATTCATAATAAAAACAGAGTGATTGAACGAAATGAAGATATATAAAGAGGAAATAAAAGTGGATAGGGATTGATAGACAAGGCAAAGAAAAAGGTTCAGATGAGATAATAAAACATGGTCAATTAATAAAAAGGATATCCTTTTGAAATATCGACGGTTTAGAGTGAAAACCTGAACTCACAATTAGACAAATTTACAGGAACAACAAAAAAAACATCACAAAAAAAAATTAATTGATCTAAAACAAAATTTTAAATATTGAATTGAATATTTCATAATATTTTTTGTTACTAGCTACAAAAATAGGTACAAAAGCAAGTAGTTACTTTTTTATGAGCATTTTTGTAACTTAACAGGTTTTCTGCAAGCCAGCCAAGTATTCGATACGGACTTAGCAGGTTTTCGCTTAACATTTGCCTGAGAATAATACGTGCGCACTAGTGCTCTAGCGCACAAATACATGCCGACTAATGTTCTAGTATTTTAACCCATTAACGACCATCAGGACGCAAAATTGACTTTGACTTTGGGATCATTATTTTATATGAAAAAATCAGACTAAACATTCAACAAAGACCATTTCTGACGTAAAATTTATCGCTCTTTTTGATTCTGGAGTCAAAAATTGTTTATAATTAATTGCACAATATTTATAACAATTTAATTGCAAAAAAGCATGGATTTTTGCAAAAATATTTTCGATTTATCAATTTTTTGACATGGAAAACCAAATGTCGTTGAGTCTGGAACCCAAAAAATCGCGTCCTCGATTCCTCAGGTACAAAAATCCATAATTGCTAATTTCGAAATTCAAGATGGCGGACGCCAAAATGGCGTTGAAACAGTGTAAAAAATGTTGTGAGACATTATTTTACGAAAGAAGCCCAAATATGAATTATTTTCATTGAAACTGGGTATATAAAGTCTTTTGAGGGTAACGATTATAAATCTTTTATCAATTCACCAAAATTCAAAATGGCGGCTCCAACATGGCGGACGATTTTTTTAAAATTCATCGGATTTACCTGGAATTTGTTACTCGGGGGTTTTCGGGGCCGCTGATTACGAATCTGATAACAGTTTTTAATAATTCAAAATGGCGGCTCCAATATGGCGGACGATTTTTCAAAAATTCATCGGATTTACATGAAATTTGTTACTTGGGGGTTTTCGGGGCCGCTGATTACGAATCTGATAACAGTTTTTAAAAATTCAAAATGGCGGCTCCAATATGGCGGATGATTTTTTAAGAGTTCATCGGATTTACCTCAAATTTGTTACTCGGGAGTTTTGGGGGTCGCTGACAACTAACCTAATGTGAGAAAATTATCAGCTGGTGTTGTACGTCCGTCAGACGCCAATCTATTGTACAACGTGTTAGCTCTAGAAAAGGGTATATCTATTTTTCTCATTTCTCCTTGTTGTATCTCTGGACAGATGAGAGTAGTGTAGCCACTGTTGACACCAAAGAAACTACGAATCCATAACAGTTACATAGTTTACTTCACTATTTTTGTTTTCTGGACATTGCTTTACCTAATGGTTTACGACCTAACAGTTCGTTAGTAGACCAATAATCTCTTTGCGACTTCCTTTCGTTAAAACTAGAAAGGATAATTAGTCCTACAAAAGCATCAAATTCTTCACCTGAAAGAATGTAACAATTATTACGTGTAGCTTCAATTATAGAAGGTTTTAATTCTTTCGAAAAAAGCTCAAATAAATCATTAAAAGAATACTTACTATTTTGAGCTTTTTGCTTGTCCGAAAGCAAAATCTTTTCTTCAGGAAGCTCTGTGTACCTCCTTGCACCATCTGTCCAAAGAAAATTGTGATCTGGTTCAAGTTTCGTCTGATTTTCTGAATAATTTTCCACAGTCTTATAATATGAGCGCTTTTTTAAATCTTCGATTTTCACGATACTTTTGCTATATTATTCTTCTGTACCAGAATCATCGTCATCATCTGATTCTCCTCAATCATTGGGATTAGGAATAACCATCGCATCTAAAGCATCGTCTTCCTCTTCAACTTCAATATCAATACTGTCACGGAAACGCTTTTGTCTTTTTGCACGCGACATAGTGCCAACTATTTATAAAAAATCTATAAGAAAGATTTTTCTTCTCTCTTATATACAAAGTAATCGTCTTGCAAAAAACAATTTCACACTATAAACAAAAAGTACAGAAGTACTGAAAACACAGAAAGAGTACTAAATCTTTCTTATTGTCAAAACAAGTGACGATCAGATTATCTCAGTTATAGAAACAAAAACGAATCGTCTTTGTTACAAATAAATGACAATCGGATAATCGGTATTATAGAAACAAAAACCAATAATTACAGATATAATACTAAGTTTTTCGTATAGTATAGTCATTTGTTTTATTTCTATAATAATTGGTTTTTGTTTCTATAATACCGAGTATCCGATTGTCATTTATTTTTAACAAAGATGATTCGTTTTTGTTTCTATAACAGAGGTAATCAGATCGTCACTTGTTTTCGCAATACGAAAGATTTAGTACTCTTTCTGTGTTTTCAGTACTTCTGTACTTTTTGTTTATAGTGTGAAATTGTTTTTTGCAAGACGATTACTTTGTATATAAGAGAGAAGAAAAATCTTTCTTATAGATTTTTTATAAATAGTTGGCACTATGTCGCGTGCAAAAAGACAAAAGCGTTTCCGTGACAGTATTGATATTGAAGTTGAAGAGGATGACGATGTTTTAGATGCGATGGTTATTCCTAATCCCAATGATTCGGGAGAATCAGGTGATGACGATGATTCTGGCACAGAAGAACATTGTAACAAGAATATCGTGGAAATCGAAGATTTAAAAAAGAGCTCATTTTATAAGACTGTGGAAAATTATTCAGAAAATCAGACAAAACTTGAACCAGATCACAATTTTCTTTGGACAGATGGTGAAAGGAAGTACACTGAGCTTCCTGAAGAACAGATTTTGCTTTCGGACAAGCAAAAAGCTCAAATTAGTAAGTATTCATTTGTTGATTTGTTTGAACTTTTTTTTTCAAAAGAATTAAAAACTTATATAATTGAAGCTACACGTGATAACGGTTACAATCTTTCAATTGAAGAATTTGACGCTTTTGTAGGGATAATTATCCTCTCTAGTTTTAACGAAAGGAAGTCGCAAAGAGACTATTGGTCTACTAACGAACTTTTAGGTTGTAAACCAATAGGTAAAGCAATGTCCAGAAAAAAATTTGAAGATATAAAGTCTAAAATAAAATTATCAAAAGCTGGTGATGAAAATACTGCAGACAAGGCTTGGAGAGTGCGCATTCCTTTTGAGATTTTTAGAAGGAATTTAAAACAATTTGGCATTTTTTGTACTGCATTGTCTGTAGATGAGATGATGGTGAAATACAATGGACGCACTGTAATAAAACAGTTCATAAAGAACAAGCCTGTTAGATTTGGCATCAAGATGTGGGCTATTTGCAGTGTCGAAGGATTTCTATTTGATTGCGACATTTACTACGGTAAAGGATCAAGTGGTTATTCCGCATTGTCTGATAAACTGAGTAAATGCGCTTTAGGCAGTCGTGTGGTAATGCAAATGTCTCAAAGTCTTCTTACTTCCGTTGTACCCAAGAAGCTGGCAGAGTACCATATGTACTTTGACAATTATTTTACGAGTCCAGACTTGCTGGTACATTTAAAAAAGCTGGGTTTAGGGGCAACAGGAACAGTGCGACAAAATAGAGTGAAAGCCAGCCATCAATTATCTACAAAGTCTAAGAGAGGCCTTGCATAAGGTCCAAAAAGTGGACATGGCCAATACTGACAAGACTTATACAGTCCTCCATAGCTAATGCAACTGTCCTAAGAAACATTGTTTCGGAAGAAAAAAAAGTGGGGACGATGTATGTTGCGTTAGCTATTGCCGAATGCTACTTAAAAAAGACTAATTTTAATAATTTAAAATCACATGCACTTGAAGCAGTAGGCTTGAAAAAAAATTGCTACTTTTATGTAAAGTGCAACAAAAGAACACAAAAAATGTGCACACAGTGTGGCACATATCAATGTCTTACATGCTTTCAGGCAGCTCATGTGTAGATTTGTTTGCTGTTTAAAATAATTGAAACAACCATTTTTTAAAACAAAAAAAATCATTAAAAAAAGTAAAAAAAAAATTTTAAAAAACATAAAATTAAAAAAAAATTAAAAAAAACATAAAATAAAAAAAAATAAAAAAAAGTGGCTCTTTTGCGCGTCAACCTCCTTGTGGTAAGAGCTGGGCAACGTCAAAAACTGTGATTGGCGGCTGACGGACGTACAACACAAGCTGATAATTTTCTCACATTAGGTTAGTTGTCAGCGACCCCGAAAACTCCCGAGTAACAAATTTGAGGTAAATCCGAAGAACTTTTAAAAAATCATCGGCCATATTGGAGCTGCCATTTTGAATTTTTGAAAACTCTTATCAGATTCGTAATCAGCGGCCCCGAAAACCCCCGAGTAACAAATTTCATGTAAATCCGATGAATTTTTAAAAAATCGTCCGCCATATTGGAGCCGCCATTTTGAATTATTAAAAACTGTTATCAGATTCGTAATCAGCGGCCCCGAAAACCCCCGAGTAACAAATTCCAGGTAAATCCGATGAATTTTTAAAAAATCGTCCGCCATGTTGGAGCCGCCATTTTGAATTTTGGTGAATTGATAAAAGATTTATAATCGTTACCCTCAAAAGACTTTATATACCCAGTTTCAATGAAAATAATTCATATTTGGGCTTCTTTCGTAAAATAATGTCTTACAACATTTTTTACACTGTTTCAACGCCATTTTGGCGTCCGCCATCTTGAATTTCGAAATTAGCAATTATGGATTTTTGTACCTGAGGAATCGAGGACGCGATTTTTTGGGTTCCAGACTCAACGACATTTGGTTTTCCATGTCAAAAAATTGATAAATCGAAAATATTTTTGCAAAAATCCATGCTTTTTGCAATTAAATTGTTATAAATATTGTGCAATTAATTATAAACAATTTTTGACTCCAGAATCAAAAAGAGCGATAAATTTTACGTCAGAAATGGTCTTTGTTGAATTTTTAGTCTGATTTTTTCATATAAAATAATGATCCCAAAGTCAAAGTCAATTTTGCGTCCTGATGGTCGTTAATGGGTTAAAGTGCGCACTAGTGTTCTAGCGCACACATACATGCGCACTAGTGTTCTAGCGCACACATACATGCGCACTAGTGTTCTAATGCACAAGTACATGCGCACGAGTGCTCTTACCCCACCGATATAAAATCACTGGAGAATTATTGGAAACTCACTGGCCCAGTGAGCTACTGGCGCACTAGGGTTTATTGCTACACTCAGGCCAGGTCAAAATTTATTGCCCGTTTTGAGGAAGTCCTTTTAAATTTAGTTTCAAAAGAAACTAAAATTATATTGTCTGAAACCATCTGTGGCTCTTTATTGAACATATATTTTTATGTAGATTTCTTAAGAAAATATTTTTCTGAAAATTCAATATACATTATGCGAGTATATACCTGTATTAGAAATCGTGTCAAAAATATAACAATATAATTATTTACAGAGAATAATCTTAATTAAGAAGCTAATTATGATTTAAAATTATCAATTAATTTTATTGTTTATGAATTATAACATTAGTTTTTGCAATTGTTATTTTCTTTAAAAAATATAAATGTCTATAACATATATTTTAATAATTAATTATTCTTTTAGTATTTTATTGATTATAATTTTAATTTAGTAGTATAAATTTTTAAAATGAACTTTAGAAATTCAGAATATTGAAGATTTCAATTATTGTCTTGCAGACCTCAAAAAATAAAAGTATATAAATTCCAGGTAATAAAATGCCTGGTTGAAAAACATGAACTTAAATGACAAAAGAATTGGAAATGGAAATCTACTGTTAAAGCAGGGATCCATTTTAAATCCCCATGTCTATTGTTACCCAAGCTAATAATTTTTGAACCCTAATATTTTATGACTTGAAATTTCTGCAATTTAATTATTTCAAATTTTTAATTAAAAAATTTGGAATCTGTAATACTTCACGATTCCAAATATCTAAAATTTATTATGATAATTTTATATTTTAAGAAATTATAAGGTATTTCGTAAACCATAAATATTACGCTAAAATTTATATCATTTTTGGAATCAAAGTCAAAGGGATATGTAGTAAGGGAGAGTGGCCATCAATGTACCAGTTTTTTCAATGAACCATTTCAATTTTCTTAGAAACAATTAAATAAAAATTCTCCTAATTTTAAATATAAATGAAGTTTGCGTAAACATACTACGTACATAAATTTGAGACGTGTGGATTTATTCTTTACAGAGAAAACTGAAAAAAACTGTTTTTGATGTACTGAAGAAAAAATTTACCTAAAATACAAACACGTTTTTCAATTGAAATAAGGCCATTTAAAAATAAATGTACTTACGATTTATTTTGTTTTGGGCCTTAACTACAATATTCTAATGAGATAAAGATTTTGAAATATTGGATTAAGTTATAAAAAACCATTTTTGTTGCAAATATCATGTTGATTCAATGTACCGGGGAACAATAAACCACCTGGAATTTCAGTGTATTTTCGATTTCCAGAGTGGTATGCCTGATTATAAAACTAGGCATGCGTACAGCATGTTACAGCGATTGTTATCAGTACTCTTCTCAACATAGCAAAACTAAAATGCCATTTTAGCTAGTTAACCTAAATTTGAGGTATATTTATGTTATACATTATCAATTAAAAAGTGTTAAATAATAATTTTTTATAGTATTTGATAGAAAATAAGTTTTTTTACAAAGTGAAAATTGCAATATTATTATTGTTGAACATTTTTAGTGTTTTTATAGAGGTGGTTCATTGTGTACCCAGGTTGTTGAAAATGAAAATAGCTTGTTAGTTTAGAAAAATCCTGAATTTTATTATTTAATCAAAATAAATCGTGTATAATATGTGTGCATTACCTAGAGAAGTGTTGTAGTTTTCTATTGATGCAAAGAAGTGCTTGAAATTGGTGAAATTCAATGAGGACTATGACCTTGAAAAAAACCCGGTACATTGATGGCCACTCTCCCCTAAACATAATAGAATCATGAAAATAGTTCAAGTTCATTACAAAAAATATAATGTTAAAATAAATAAACATTATTTTTTGCGTAATTATTTTTGTGCCCGAAAGTCACCAAAAGTATTCATGTTGGTCATAAACCGCAAAAGGGCCTAAGAAATCATTTTTACCTCTTAAAGGTTTCCAGTGGAATTTCCCATTGCCAAAAATCAGACTTAAAAGACCCAATAAGTTTTATTTAGTGAATGTTTCAAATACTATCTGAAAACGCATTGAAATGGCCCAAAAAACTCAGTCACTTTCGCCAGTCAGTTTTCCAGTGAGTTTGAATCGGTAGGGTCTGCACAAATACATGCGCACTAGTGTTCTAATGAACAAAAACATGCGCACTAGTGTTCTAGCTCACAAATACATGCGCACTACTATTTTAGCGCAAAAATACATCCGCACTAATGTTATAAAGAACAACTACATGCGCACTAGTGTTCCGATGCACAAAAACATGCGCACTACTGTTCTAATGCACAAATACATGCGCACTACTGTTCTAATGTACAAGTAGATGTGCACTAGTGTCTTTATGAACAAATACAAACGCACTAGTGTTCTAATGAACAAAAACATGCGCTCTAGTGTTCTAGCGCACAAATACATGCGCACTAGTGTTTTAAAGCACAAATTCATGCGCACTAGTGTTCTAAAGAACACATACATGCGCCCTGGTGTTCTAGTGCACAAATAGATGCGCACTAGTGTTCTTGAGCACAAATACATGCGCACTAGTGTTATAAAGAACAAATACATGCGCACTACTGCTCTAATGCATATAAACATGCGCACCAGTGTTCTAATACACAAATACATGCGAACTAGTGTTCTAATGCACAAAAACATGCGCACTAGTGTTCTAATGCACAAATACATGCGGACTAGAGTTTTAGCTTACAAATACATGCGCACTAGTATTCTAGCGCAAAAATACGTGCGCACTAGTTATAAACAAAAAATACATGCCCACTAGAGTTCTAATGCACAAAAACATGCGCACTAGTGTTCTAATGCTCAATTACATGCGCACTGGTGTTCTAGCGCACATATATAAATTTTTTGTAAATATGACTCAGAGTTCATAATTTCTTTTACACTCCGGAGAGTCAAGCTGACGCGTTGGATGTTCAATTATATGATAGTGGAATGTAACCGAGTTTTCAATAATAAATGTATAACGATAAATACAATTTGTCAGTTTGAAGGGTTAACTTTTTTTCGTAATATGTTCATTAATGAGTAAAAAAATAACGTAGATATTATTATCCTCCTAGGTGATCAAATTATATCAACAGGATTCTTATTGATCTCAAAGATCCTGATGCTTTTAATTACATTATGCTTTCTGTAATTTAAAAGAGTTTTATTTTTTCAAACTTTTTATATTATTTTATTTTTAGATATTTTAAATTATATTTTAGGTTCTGGAATACAGATATGCACACAAAATTTATAGATGGTAACTATAAAGGTATATTTTGTATTAAAAACTGATTTAAATAATTGTTAAACTATCGTTCCTAAAACTGAATAACATTGTATCACGTAAATACAATATTTTGGTAAATTTATTTATTCTTTTTTTGCAGTGCACTAGTGTTCTAGCGCACAAATACATGCGCACTAGTGTTCTTATTTTTAATACGTGCTCAGTAGTATTCCAAGGTACAAATTTAAATGCAGTGAACACATTTCAATATTATTAATTTTTAATCTATACATTAACTTTACATTTATAAGCCAAACATACACAAACATATTCGGAAAGTAATCTGTTGAGTAGAGTAACAATATGTCGGTACCTCCGCACAAAAAAAACCACTTTCGCGTTATATGCCTAAAAACTCTTCTTTGACGTTATTTGTCTAAAACAACTACTGTTAAATTGAACGTCAAAAAACCACACTTTTTTTTTCAATTTTTCTAGTAAACTAATTTCAAAATTTTTATAAACATAAAAAATTAAAAATCTCAATACAATATTGTATAGATTGGTGCAAATTTAAGTTAGTCTATTTCAAATGCTGTTTCGATTTTAATTGAAACATTTTGACATTTCATTTAACCAAAAAAACACAGTCGTTGTTTCAGACGACCAACGTCAGAGAGGAGTTTTTAGGCGTATAACGGGAGAGTGGTTTTTTTTGCTCTGAGGTACCAATGTTTTTTCTTTTTCATTAGAACATTAGTACGTCTGAAATTACTGTTTCGAATGTTACTGCACTTTTTTGTTGATTAGAAAACTACTGCCCACGTTTTTGTGCATAAGAACACTAGTGCGCATGTATTTGTTCATTAGAACATTAGTGCGCATGTATTTGTGAATTAGAACACTAGTGCGCATGTTTTTGTGCTCTAGAACACGAGTGCGCATGTATTTGTGCATTAGAACACTAGTCGCATGTATTAGTTCATTAGAACACTAGTGCAAAGGTATTTGTGCCCTAGAACACTAGTGCGCAAGTATTTGTGCATTAGAACACTACTGCGCATGTATTTTTAATTTAAACACTACTGCGCATGTGTTTCTTACTTGTAACACTATATTGCTCCAAAAAACCAATAAACCTTTCAAGTCCTTAAAATTTTATGGGTTACCTATTTTTAAAAATCTTTCAATTAGGTTTTAATAATTATAACAAAAACACGATAATAGTTTTTTCTTCAAAAATGTATAGTAATTATTATCTCGTTTTCTCAAAAGAAACAAAAATTTAATACATAATTTAAGAATAAACTGCCTGCATTAGAAAAGGCAACTTGCAAAGTGACATTTTCAATGAAGTTAGCAGTTGAATTTGACAGATATGGAGTTAGCGGTTTTTCTAATAGTACATTTTCAACAACTTGTCGAATTAACTATATTTTGGCCGTTATCCCATCGATGTGTTATACTTTTTCTCTATCTATTGCAAAAAAATCTCAAAATCGACAAAAAGTGGATTCAGCAGGTTTTCACTGTAAACCGTCGATATATGTTCAGGGCAAATAATCTCAAAACCATCGAGGCAATACCAGTTGAAAAACGACGAAAAGAAGTTCCGCTATTATCATAGTCTATCGGGGCGTATGGACTCAACGATCAACTTCTATTGCCTCGAGGATCAGGAGAAAATTCGACAAATTTCGAGGCATGAGAAGTTGATCGTAGAGGCCATACGCCCCGATCGACTTTGAACATAGCGGGCCTAGAATATCAACCTTCTTTCCATCGTTCTTCAACTGGTATTGCCTCGATGGTATATGGAGGCTATTTATCCCGTTTCAATTGACGTGAATTCTGTCAAATTTTCTCTCCGTGTTGATACACACACGTGTGATAGAATGAGATACTATTTCTTAACTCTTTCTATCTCACGGATAAAAAATTATTTAAACTGATAGGATTTCTATTTTTTTGCTTTTAGCAGGGGGTATTAAAGAAATTGGTTAGGATAAAAAAGGCGATTGAAAGAAATATAGGCTTTACGTTTTATCCATTACGTGATAGAATGTAATGGAGTACGATAGAAAAAGGATAAGATGAGATTTTAAAAAAGTAATTAAAAGTGACTTGTAACTCAATTTATTTATTAAAAGAAAGAAAAAGATAGAGCACTGATAGTAAGGGATGGACCAAGAATGAAAGTAATTGATTGAAATAAATAGAATTTTCGTTACTGTGAAAAATAGCTACAGTTTTAAATAAGTTAAGACAGGAATAGAGGAAATAACAGAAAGAGATTGGTTATTGATGTTATTAACAAAGCATAGAAAAAGTAATAAGTTTTTATTAAGGAAATAGATTAGGATTTAAAAGAGGTGATTGAAAGGGACAGACTGTACATTTTATTCATTAGAAGATAGAATGTGATAGAGTGCGGTAGAGCAAGGATAGCGTGAAATTGAAGTAAAGTTAGCTATGTTTCCTTATCTCAGGTTTGCCAATCTCATCAGGCTAAAAATTGTATTAAACAGATACACTTCATTAGCACAACACAAATTACACCTGCGAAATAAAGAAATAAAATATTTTTTTTACCTAATTAATTAAAACATAAGTTTTTTATAAATTGTCAAATTATTACAATGTTATACGTCAAGAGTTTAAAGTCTAAGTGGACAGTGTCCATCTCTTGTCGACAGCTTCGTCAAAACTGAAATTATTTCAGATTTGGCGACTTTCAAAGGTAACGCACCGATGTAATTAGTTTTGAAAACTATTGTTTTCAAATGCGTTGTTTGCATAACGTTTCTGGAAAAATAGGATGGTTTAAAAACTTAACTGAGAATGTCATTCCGACTGATGTTATTGATATGGTCACATTGGGTCCTAGTTTCAGCGTTATCCTACAAAAAGAAATTTCTAAACCACAAATAATTGAATCTGTTAAAAACCTAGAATCGACGGTTTCATCTGTCAACATTCCGTTAGAAGTAAAGAATGAATTAAGAATGGAATTTTCTAATATCATGGTGGAAAATATAAACACAAAAACATGTTTCCATTGAAGAAAAAATCATAAACAATAAATTACAACTCGCAAAAAAATTTTTGAAGGAAAATCCAGATATTTTAATAACTAACGCTGACAAAGGCAACGTCACTGTATGTTTAAATACAGTGGATTATCATTTAAAAATGTCATTTTTACTCTGAGACATTTCTACTTACAATGTTGTAAAATCTAATCCATTAAAAAAATTACAAGATAACACTACAGAAATTTTACATTACCTCAATGAGAATAAGGTTTTAGATAGGGAATATCATCATAATGATCTAACTTTGACTGACACGGTTTTAGCCAAAGTCTACGGCTCACCAAAAATCCATAAAACTGACGTTCCGCTTAGACCGATCATTTCTCTTGTGAACAGTCCTACATATTTTTTGTCTAAGACTTTATATAAAAAATTAAAACACAGTATCTCATTACCAAACTCACACATAAACAATAGTTTTGAACTGAAAAATAAATTAAAAAACACCATGATAGATGAAAATGACGTTCTTCTTTCACTTGATGCGAAATCATTATTTACTAATATACCATGTGACCTTGTGATCCAAAACCTTGATCGACGTATGAATCAGATTAGACAAAAATCTAATAGAACCTTTTCATGAAATTATTGAATAGACTGAATTTTTATTTAATAACACCTATTTTTCCTTCAATGGCAAATATTATCGACAAATCCGTGGTACACCCATGGGTTCTCCAATTGCACCTTTTTTGCCGACATAGTAATGGAAGATTTGGAGGTCGATTGTTTGAAAATCTTGAAAATCTTATGTGTATTAACAAAGAATTTGTTGATATTATTATTAACCTTTTTAATTCTTACAATCATAATTTACAGTTCACATATGAGACTGAAATTAACAACAGTATTTACTTTTTAGATTTAACATTAATAAAAGAGGGACAATATATTGTCACTGATTGGTATAAAAAATCTACGTCATCAGACATATCAATAAATTTTTTCTTAAACCATCCTATTCAACAAAAAAAGAACATTGTATACAATCTTATTGATCGTGCGATATCTTTATCTCATAAAAAATTTCATAAAAAAAATTTAGCATCAGTCAAACAAACTTTAATAAAAAATAACTACCCTATTGATTTTATCTCAAAACACGTAAAAAATCGTATGAAAAAACTAAAATTTTCTTACTCAACACAAAATAATAATAACAACAACAACAATAATGCTAACTTCTTTAGATTTATTCCGAAAGTCTGTTTACCATATAATGAGGAATATTATTTCAAATTATCAAATATGCTCAATAAATATCAAATTTCAACAATTCTGTTAGTCAAAAAAAATTTGAATTCTGTTATCAGATTAAGTAAAGATACAACAAAAAAACTGACCGCACAAATATTGTTTATAAATTCGATTGCAACTGTTGTCCAATGTCATACATAGGAGAAACAAAACGTGCTCTAAGATTACGCGTTGGCGAACATCGAAATAATACTAATATAAATTTTGTTATTGGTTGTCATCGAGTAGAATTAGGACATGAGTTTGACTGGGAAAATGCTCAGATTTTAGATTATAAAGAAAACTGGAAAAAAATGAGAATTGCGGAAATGATACATGTAAATTTAAACGACAATGCTATAAACAAAGAAGAAGACTTTTTTCAATAAATAAAATTCTCTTCCCTTTACTTAGAAAGATAAACTCATGATCAGCTTTATTTCTGTTTGTATTATTGTTTTCGTCTTCGAGTTCAACGACTCTTTTCAAAACTATTGACATCGGTGCGTTACCTTTGAAAGTCGCTAAATCTAAAATAATTTCAGTTTTGACGAAGCTGTCGACAAGAGGTGGACACTGTCCACTCAGACTTAAAACTCTTGACGTATAACATTGTAATAATTTGACAATTTATAAAAAACTTATGTTTTAATTAATTAGGTAAAAATAATATTCTATTTCTTTATTTCGCAGGTGTGATTTGTGTTGTGCTAATGAAGTGTATCTGTTTAATAAAATTTTTAGCCTGATGAGGTTGGCAAACCTAAGCCAACGAAACGTAGCTACTTGATATAAAAAAATGAAATTCTTTTGAATTTTTATTTTTTTATTAACCTTCCTAAGATCACATATGTCTCCATTTGTTCATAAAATTTTGGAAGGAAAAAAATCTCTACTTGAGGTAAAGTTATTGGAAAAGATATGCAATCCGTTATATAAATAAAGAGATAGAACTGAATAAAAAAATATAGAGAGGAGATAAAAGCAGGTAAAAATTGATAGACTGAGCTAAAAAATATTGAGATGAGGTAATAAGACATAGACAAAAGAATAAAAGGGATAGGTTTAAAGACATAAGAGATACCCTAATAGCACCAAACGTTTCATCAACGTTGCTGCAACGTTTACGGGTAACGTTGCAAACGTTGCATTGCAACGTTACCAGCCAAGAAAAATAACGTTGCATATGTCATGGGGCTGGGAACCTTGCAGGGAAACGTTGCGAAACGTTAATTTGGAACTTTGAATAGGCATTCGAAAAATCGCAGTGCGGGTTGCGGAACGTACAACACATGCGTTCTAGTGTCGTAACCTACAAATTTATGCGCACTAATGTTTCAAGCACAAATAATGCTTGAAATAAAATGCGAACTAGTGACCTAACCATGAAGCAGGATAAGGAGATGAAACGCTTGTAGTTTGTCGCGGAAAAACTTGGCCTCAATCAGGGGGGTTCCAGTAGTATTGGTTTTCGTTTTTCCTGTTAACAACAGCACTAGTTGTGGTGAATTTTACAACTAATGTATCACATGATCTACACCCAGAGAAATAATATATTTGTCTCACAGCCAAGTAACTTTTTATTTAATTCAAATAAATTTTTATTTGTGTCAAATAAAATTTTAATTGATTCAAATAAATTTTTTTATTTGAAACAAATAAAAAAGTTACTAGGCTGTGAGACAAATATATTTTTATTTGGCACAAATAACATATCTTTGAGTCAAATATATCACTCTCTGGATGTAGTATGAAAACATACAGCTAAAATTAATTCTACTTTTTCTCTGAAGGGGCACACAGAAGGTAGGGAAAAAGATGACCGACTACTGTGACCCTCCTATATGGGGTCCAGTAAAGATACGTCGTTTTATCTCCTTATCCTACTTCGTAGTCCTAACACACAAATAGACTCGCACTAGTGTTCTAATCTACAAAAACATGCGCACTAGTTTTCTAACCTACAAACACATGTACATACTTTTTATTAAATTGAGCTACAGAGTTACAATTTTTATCAATTTTGGAACTTCTCAGGCAGAATGTATCCAGTTACTAACAACAAACAAAGAAAAATAATTTTACTAATTGTTTAAAGAAATTACTATTGTTTAACTTCTACTCTTTAAGAGGTAGTGCTTTTAGTGCTTGGAGATTGATATTTAATAACTCGATGCTGAATAACATCAAAAACTGTACAGAAATTTAAGTATGTTTGAAACTGGGCGACAAGTCGTGGTCTATCAGTTCTAAAGAACTTGATGCTTTTATTGCAATTTTATATGCAAGAGGAGTTTACGACGCAAAAAACTTACCTGTTTCAAGTTTGTGGAACAAAACGTGGTGTCCTTCATTTTTTTTCAGATACTAAGGCACGCAATAAGTTTCAAGAAAATTTGCGTCTAAAGCTTGTTGTCATTTACCCAGTACCCGACAAGTTCGGTATTAAATTTTGGCTCTTGGTCTGCATACGGTCAAAGTATATCTTGAATGGATTACCATACACAGGAAAGGATGAAAATCAACCTCGAAACGAAAAAGTTGGAAAAAAGTCGTACTTCGTTTGGTGGAACATAATTCTGGTCAAGGACACAATGTTACAACAGATGGCTTTTTTACATATTTAAATCTGTGCGAGAAATTGAAAAAAAGCAACTAGCCTTGTAGGAACTCTAAATAGAATTCGTAGGGAAGTCCCGCAAGCTGCAAAAACTGGTGGTCAACCTCTACAATCTACAATTCTTTTCAAAAAAGGTAATTCTACTTTGACCGTATATCAAACAAAAAAAAAACAAGAATGTGCTCTTGCTTAGTTCACTTCCTCCAACAGTTCAAATAAATTCGACTGAGAAACTGAAACCTGAAACAATTCAGTTTTACAATGAAACTAAATATGGTGTTGATGTTGTTGACCAAATGGCTCGGCTATATTCTAAAAAATCTGGAACTCGAAGATGGTATGTGCAAGTTTTTTTTAATGTTCTTGATTTTGCAGCTATCAATGCCTAGATTTTGTAAAAATAGACAGTCGGTGAAATTAGTCGCAGAGACTTTATTTTACTACTTTGCGAGGAATTGCGAACTTCCTACATATATCAGAGAAAAAGAAGCAAGACTGTCGAAACTTCAGAGATTTCTCCAAATTCTTTACAATCCACACGCGTCTTATGTAAAATTGGCAGTGTTTGCAAAGAAAAAACTGCGATCATCTGTGCAGGATGTAAAAAGTATGTATGTAAAAATGTGTTGCAAAGAAAAGTATGTAGTGTACGAAGTGTGTAAAACAAAATTGAATCAGTTCAAGTTCATCTATGTTTCTTAAAAGATTTGTTTCTAATCTAATGTTTTATTGTTAACAGATTTTAATTTAAAATTAAAGATTGAAATTAAGATTTAACTTTAAAAAGATTTTATCATTTCATACAATTAAACTGTTACTATGTGTATATAGGATTTAATTTAAAAATACACAATATAATAAAAGAAATTTCTACATGAATTGTTCTACTATCATTTAAAATAATAATTAATTTTCGATTAATTAAAGTAATAATTAGTATTATTATTTGGTTCTTGCATAACTTAATAATCAATTTATTTACATATTTATGAGACATAAGCATTTTTACATACTTAGCACTGTAAAAACTACGCTTGGCCGTCAGTCTGTATATTTGATGCGCGTGAAACGTGAGCGCAAGGAAAGTTGTGTTTTGCAAAATCTCTAATTTATTTCTAGTTTTGCTGTATCAAAAGTTTATAGTTTATAACCTATTTTTTTAAAACAATTTTAATTTTATTTCAACAATTATTAAATTCAAAAACTTGTAAATATCAATTCAATTCACACTAGATATTATGTGAGAGAAAAATAAAACAAATGAACAATAAAATTATCCGATTAACAATTATGTATATTTATAGTAAATTTCAACAATTCAAATAAAACCACTTATAAACTTCACGCACGCAATTTAAAATCTCGTGTGACGTCACAATCGGTGAATAGAAAATATATAATAAATTAAATTTATACTATAAATCATACCCATTTACATAATAATAGAAGACCATAAAAATACAAATTATTATTAAAATTAGAAATATCATGGAATAGAAATAATTTCAGTCAAAATACAATAGTTAAATACTCATCGCTATCAGCCTGTATTTCTCCAACGGTTCATTCAATTTCACGTTAAGAAAACACTCCAATTTCTTATGGATGACCACAAATTTCAATCAGTTAAGCTGCTAGGCTTCGAAGACGATATATCGAATTTCTACGTCAAGGTACAATGAATAGGTATCAGAAATCATAGATGAGGCTTCGTCTTTATATCAATTTAATTGGCACGCTGACCATGTAGCATCCATATTTTTTCAGTGCCTCATTCGGAAAAACCCGGCACTATATTCCGCCACACTAAAGAACAAAAATAAAAGGAACAAAAGACTAAATTTTCGCACTTGTATAAAACTTTAAAATTCTCTTTCTTCTCTGTATATATTATTTTCACACATTCCTAAAGAATTCTCGGCGAGACGCTTAAGAGTGGCAACGGGTTTCACACGTCGCGTCGGGCTGAAATGATCGAGGGGTCCCGAATAGCAAATTATTATAATTTCCCCATATGATCCCCCCACCACTCCAGCTACCATCATTACGCTGGTTCCGAGATTCATCGAAATCTAACTAATTTCCCGAATCACGGTAACCCCAGACTGTATGTCACCAGACTTGACGATAAGTAAAGCCAAATTTTAATAGACACAAAATATCATAATTTATACCGCCTCAAGTTTAAAGTTTATACTTCATGTTAAGTCCTACCGGAAGTTTCTAGGTTTTGTGGGTTGTTTGGTACACCCTACCGATACAAACTCACTGGAAAACTCACTGGCGAAAATCACTGAGATTTTTGGGTTATTTCAATGCGTTTTCAGATAGTATTTGAAACATTTACTCACTCAAAACTTATTGGATCTTTTAAGTCTGATTTATGGCAATGGGAAAACCCTTAAGAGGTAAAAATAATTTCTTGGGCCTTTTTTCGGTTTATGACCAACATAAATACTTTTGGTGACCTTCGGGCACAAAAATAATTACGCTAAAAATAATGTTTATTTATTTTAACATTATATTTGTTTTAATGAACTTGAACTATTTTCATGATTCTATTATGTTTACTACATATCCCTTTGACTTTGATTTCAAAAATGATATCAATTTTAACGTAATATTTATGGTTTACGAAATACCTTATAATTTTTTAAAATATAAAATTATCACAATAAATTTTAGATATTTGGAATCGTAAAGTATAACAGATTCCAAATTTTTTAATTAAAAATTTCAAATAATTAAATTGCAGAAATTTCAAGTCATAAAATATTAGGGTTCAAAAATTATTAGCTAGGGTAACAACCCGGTAAGAAGGAGTTAATAGAATGTAATTGAAAATTTCAATTTGCTTGAATGCTTGATTTTAATGTTAAACTCTTTTTTCCTATCGAATTTAAAAAAACATAAGATTCTTTTCACTTCAATTACCCCTGAGAAATAAGCAGGATATGAATTGAAGGTAATTAAAATATTCAAAATGTAGATGAACCAAAAATAAATTTAAATTCGTTTTCCGTAATTGATTAAACTGAGCTTAAAGGAATTGAAGGTAATTAAAATATATTTAAAATGTAGACGAGCAGACAATTAATTTTAATACGTTCTCCATAACTGATGAAACAGCAAAGGAATTGAAGGTAATTAAAATATCCAGAATCTATACGAACGAAAAATAATAAAATAAATAATAAAATAAATATTAAAATAAAAATAACGGTCGGACGACCAATAGTACTGATTGTCGGTCAGACCAATGAGTCCAAAGTCGATTCCAATTATAGAAGTTGACTACTACACTTTATCTAAATTTTATCATTAATAAAGTACAAATACTTACATAATTCAGTTTATAAATTCAAATACATAAATATTAAGAGTTTATATTACATATACTTACAGTTAATCAGAATCTGGAAGAGAAAAATCTTTGTACTCGCGAAGATTCGAACCCTGGTCCTTCAGCTGACAATCCAGTAGGCTAACCACCATGGTATTTCGGATTGCAATAAGAAATTATAAATCAACTATATAGCTTAACCCATTACCGCCCATTCTTAGGGAGATTGAGATATTAAATAATTGAATTCTAGAATGATGACCATGAGCCAAATAATGATTTTTGACTTTAAAAATTGTTTAAAAAATAATTTGTTTAAATAAATTGTTATAAAAAAATAGAAATAAGATGAAAATTATTAAAAATAAATCGCGGTAATTGATAGTAAAGAAAAAATTACAAAAGAAAAGTGAGTGATATTTTCAATTTTTCAATTCTGTATATTGTAAATAATTAATAAATAATGACAATGACTCTGTACTCATCTCAGCTTACGTTTAGGAATACAAGGATATCAAAAAAGGAGATTATTGGAAAGAGAACTATAGAACAAATCATGATTTTGAAGTCAAAAATTATTAGAAAATTAATTTGTTTAAGTTATACCTAAACAAATGGAAGAAAAATAAAAATTATAAAAATTCAGAGCTGCTTTTGATTTATCACTTTGATTTAAATCATCGGGTCATCTGCACTTAAATCATGATTTTTTTAAATTTAAACACTTAAAACATTATCTGTAATTTAGTTATGCATGAAAAAACTCGGGAATTTGTAAAAAGTATACCAGAAAATTATGAATAACATTAGGAAATTTCAATTTGAATACTGTATTTTTTATAAAATTTGTAAAAATATACTAATAAAAATTATCTGAATACGTTTTATAATTGTTTTGTAAGAAGAAATTAATAAGTAAAGTATTACATTTTTATATATTAAAGTCATTATAACTTAAATAATTTTCAACTTTCAATGTTAATTTCTTCAAAGTTTCAAATTTCAATTAATTCAAAGTTTTATGCACATTGATAAATATTAATTATGTACATATTCACAATAATCCTTTTTCTATTTCTTAAAAGTCATTTCTTTACCTAATAATTTCATCCTTTTTTCAAATTAAAATTTTTTTTCTTCTTTTGCTTATGATGTTTTTTTAATATTTGTAATTTTATTTTAGGATTTTCTCTAATTTTCTTCTTTTTACACAAATTATTTATCTAAAATATTATTTTCACAATTTTGTTATTATAACATTCAATAAATAAAGATCTGTGTTTTTGCAAACTTAATTATTTTGTCACAAAATTTTTAGATTTCCTTTAATTTTTTAAAATTGATTTTAGAAATGTTTTAAGTCTATTATTAAAAATTTTTTGGTTTAATTTTCCTAAACTTCTTTATTGTTAAAAGATTTTTGCATTTCTTCTGAAGACTTTTTTTTTATCTATTTAAATTAAAAAAATTGTATTTCTGACACTTTTTATTTATGCTACATAAATTAATAAATTACATTTCTAAGATTTATAAAAAAAACGTATGATTGTAAATTGAAATTTATTTTTCAAACAATTTTTTAGTGCATATGTGTAAATAAAAGATCGTTACTAAAAGCTTAAAAACTGTCAGGGATAATAAATAAATATTGTCTGGAAATCAGGAAAAAAATCGGGTGTAACTATCTTTTTAATAATTTTATACTGAGTATTCAACAACAATTCTTTTAAATTCTTCCAACATTGCGTGCTATAAATGATTTTGAACAAGAAATTCTCAATCCGGACCATTGTGGCAGCGCGGAGAGTTGGAGACTCGCAACGCGGGGACACGCTATCCTAGCTTTGAGGTATTTTCTCCGAAACAAGGTCAACTTTTTTTATACAAAAAAAATTTTGTTACCATCGAATAGCCTGTAAAAAAATTTTCAAAAATCACTGCATTGTGTTAAC
The DNA here is from genome assembly GCA_037103525.1 of Ganaspis brasiliensis. Classification (NCBI taxonomy): domain Eukaryota; kingdom Metazoa; phylum Arthropoda; class Insecta; order Hymenoptera; family Figitidae; genus Ganaspis; species Ganaspis brasiliensis. The sequence continues at coordinate 151,302 of JAZKLR010000221.1, read as the reverse complement.
TTTTATGCAATCCACTTACAAATATAATGAATTTGATAAACTACATTTTAAAGAAAAAGATAAAAACAATGATATATTAAAAAATATTAATTAAATTTGAGAGAAATTATTTTTAAAAAACACGGAATATAAATTAGATAAAAGAAAATAATTAAGAAACGAATTTAAAAAACTTTAATTGAAGAGAATATTGAAAAAAAATCATAAAAATATTTGAAAACAGAATAAAATAATTAAATTTGAAGATAAATAATTGAAAATTGCGGAAATTATAAAAAATAATTTAAATAATTACAAATTGGAAAAAATATAAAATAAAAGAAAATAATTGAAATAGGTGAAAATTATGACCATTTCATGGACATTTTGCTTCCAAGTAAGCAAAATAATTTGCTTCCTCATAGAGAAAGCAATAATTTAATAATATAAAAGTTGATTGGAGAAGTTATTAAAAAAAAAAGTTTTAAATGCAAAGAAAAAAATTAATTATTTTACGAATTTTTGATCATATATAAAAGTTATGTAGGTCAATCGATTCGTTTTGAGATAAGGAATATGATTTTTGTAACGATTAAGTTGAATTTTTAGCATGGAAAAAAATTTTGTCAAAAAACGATTTTTTTTCGATGAAAAAAGGTGCTCAAAAAAATTTGATTGAATATTTTCAAAAATCCGTGTCCAAATTTATATATTCATGAGCTTAATAAGTCATCCAAATTTTGTTTAAATCCGTTAAAGCGTTTTCGAGAAATCCTGTACACAAAAAACGCTATACACATACACATACATACATCTGGACATTTGCTTAAAAATGAAAATTTATGCTTTTTAGATGAAAATGAGTCGATCTAGACTATTTTTGGAAAATCGAAAATCTTAACGATCCCAAAGCTTCCTCTATGAGGAAGCAAAAAATAATATTTTTTAAAACTGTGTAATTCAAAAACTATTTCATGAAATTTAAATTAAATATTTGGTATCTACACTTCCACTTACAGTGTAGTTAATTTGATATATTATTTTTAAATATTGCAATTTCATATTATTATTTTTGGCATTGAGAATAATAAAAATGCGTTCGAAAGAAATATCAAAATGTAGAATTCAAAATAATTTACCAATATCTTTCTTTTTTTGTGATATTGAAGAGAATCCAAATGTACATGAAAGCAATATAAAATAAAATTCATAGTAGTTGATCTATCCTCTACTCAAAATGTAATTCATTGATATTAAATGCTTTAAAGATTTGTCACTACAGAACTAAATTTATCAAACGTATTTATGTATAGAAAGTAATACATCTATTCTCCTGATTATCATTCATTAGAAAAACAGAGACATTGTGTTGTTGATTCAAATCAAGCATTGAGTATAAATGACATTTCATCGCATTTTCGTCAAAACCCTAAAATAATGAATTATATTCTATTAACTCCTTCTTACCGGGAGTAGACATAGGGATTTAAAATGGATCCGTGCTTTAACAGTAGATTTCCAATTCTTTTGTCATTTAAGTTCATGTTTTTCAACTCGGCATTTTATTATCTGGAATTTATATACTTTTACTTTTTGAGGTCTGCAATACAAAAATTGAAATCTTCAATATTTCACTATTCTGAATTTCTAAAATCCATTTTAAAAATGTATACTACTAAATTAAAATTATAATCAATAAAATACTTAAAGAATAATTAATTATTAAAATATATGTTATATACATTTATATTTTGTATAGAAAATAACAATTGTAAAAACTAATCTTATAATTCATAAACAATAAAATTAATTGATAATTTTAATCATAATTAGCTTTTTAATTAATATTGTTCTCTATAAATAATTATATTGTTAGGGGAGTGGGCCCCAAGATGGACAGGGCCCCAAGATGGACATTTCGTATAAAATTTTTGTTTAAGGTGACAGCGCCTTAAGCTTTCTGTCATTTTTGTTGTTTGTATAGACGAACATTTTGATGCACATTTGAGGAAAAAAAAAAGTTGGTTTTTCTTCTACACATACTACGTAATTTTGTGTCTAAAAAAGTTTTGTAACAGTTTTTTCTCAAGTTGGTAAAGTTATTTAAATTTATGATTTAGAATGAGTACTGAACGTTATAATATTCTTTATTTATCGTATAATAATATTCTAAAATGATTTTACTAATTCAGTATTCATATATATATATTTACTGGGGATTAAAAAATGGTGTCATGTACCCTAAGATGGACAGGCCTAAAATCTCAATGTATTTTTTTTGCATATTTTCGATTTTATACTTTTTTCAATAATTTTTTGAGACAATTATTAAAAAAAATTTATTTTCCACCACAAAATGTGATTTTATAGTTAGAGAATTTATTATATTGATATTTTTCGATATTTTATTACTTTTTACTGTTAAGCTATTAAATTGAAGTTTTTAGAAATTTTATTTCTTGATAAATTCCGTAAAATGATTAAAACTTAGTTCAAGAATTGTTACACGATGTTAATTTTTTATTTACTACCATTTTCAGAGTCTTTTAAGAAGGTGTCCATCTTGGGGCCACTTTTTTTTAGACCGAAAATTTTAACAATTGTATATTGAATTTTCAGAAAAATATTTTTTTAAGAAATCTACATAAAAATATATGTTCTATAAAGAGCCACGGATGGTTTGTGACAATATAATTTAAATTTCTTTTGAAACTAAATTTAAAAGGACTGCCTCAAAACGGGCAATAAATTTTGACCTGGCCTGAGTGTAGCAATAAACCCTAGTGCGCTAGTAGCTCACTGGGCCAGTGAGTTTCCAATAATTTTCCAGTGATTTTCTATCAGTAGGGCATTGCTTCAAAGTTAAGTAAAAAACAGTAAACCTTATTTTTAATAAAATATTGAAATGCTACGGTACTTTTGACATCAGATTCGTAATCTACGAGAAAAAAAACTATAAAAACAATATATCACTGACTTCGATAAACCTTCAAAAGATGAGAAAAAACATTTGATGCATTGTAAGACAAAAATGTTTTCGCGGTAGTTCTAGTGTTAAAGTGTTTGATCTTTATACACTTAACATTATATTTTACTCTGTATGTTATTTTGTTTAAATATATATATGTGTTACGGCTAAAGTGCGAAGTCCGGCGAATGTGCACATTCGCAGGGCTTTTCGGGGAAAGTGAGTAATTTGTCATTTACTGAAAAAATTATGTACATTCACCAAGTTTATTGGGGATTCTACACATTAACCAGCGTTGGTTGGCGAATGTTGAAATTTGCAGTGATTTTGTTAATTAATTTTTTTAAGAATATAAAATGTAATAATGTAGGTAATGAATTATTATTAATAAATTAATAAGTAAATATATAAATTTTAATTAAGGAATAGAATTATAATTAATGCAAATGAAAATTATAAACAGAAACAGAAAGACAAATATAAATAGAAGTAAAAATGTAAATAAAAATATAAATTGATATGTTAATTGTATGTTAATTCAACTTTTGCAAATAGGATAAATTTGTAAACGTCTATTATTCATCTAGTTTAATTTAGACAGTCACACTGTTCATACCGTGTTAAATTTATTAAAGTAAAAATGACTAAAAATCTTGAAATAAAAGAAAAATTTAATGAGTATGCAATCAATATTATTTGGAATAAAAATAAAAATTGTATTCATTTGTCGGATAAAGAATATTCGAAAACACTAGAGGAAGTGTGTGTTGCTAAATTAAAACCTAAAAAATAATCATTCAAATCCACTGATGGACCAGGACCAAAGAAATAATCATTCATTTTACTTTGACCAAAATGATTTGGTAAATGTGTACATTGTTACGCACACTAGTGCAAAATAGTACTTTATATTAACCTTGCTCACATCTGTCAACTTATCAACCTTATCGATTAGAACCGCGAACTGTCTGCTGGTTGCCTCAGACATCTCCTTCTGCTTGTTGGTTGCCTCAAGCCGTCTGCTGGTTACCTCAGACGCCCTCCTTATCGATTAGAACCGCGAATTGTCTGCTGGTTGCCTCAGACATCTCCTTCTGCTTTTTGGTTGCCTCAAGCCGTCTGCTGGTTACCTCAGACGCCCCCCTATCTACAAGTCGCACTCTTGACTGCTGAGACGCTTCCCCCTCTTGTTTATTTTTGTGGGATAGAATCAATTTCTCATCCTTCCAAAAGTCGAACCATATCAATTGGCGCCTAATGTGGAGTCGTGCCCGACGCCATTAAAGGGTTTGGTAGGTATTTCTGTCTGGCAGACATTCCTGACACTTTACCCTTACTAAAAAATCCCACAATTTACTCTGTAAACCCAATAGGAACAAAGTTGCGAAACCTCCGCCTAAGGCCGAAACTTAAGGCCACAACGGAACCGTATCAACATTAACCGGTTGAAATGCGTAGAAACACAAAATTCGTCTGCTATTCTCACATTCACCATCCAACTAACTAGGCCCGGCGGATCATATTCAACCCGGGTGGGTAGTTGACTTGGTGGAGGGGGAAGTGGGGATTTCAAATATTTTATATGAGAAAAGAAATTCTAGAGATATAGAAAACATTATATGTTATTAAAAAGTGATGTCTGATTCCGGGTGGGTACTTTAACCACCCGGAATTTTTCGGGTGTGTGATAGTACCCACCATACCCACCTTATTCGTCGGGCCTGCGACTAACGTCCAATTTGGCCAATGTGCACATTCACCAACTTCGCACTTTAACCGTAACATATATATATGGGTCAAACCATTATATTTTGCACGTTCATTTTTACTAATTTTTAAAAGTAATGAATCTTTGCAGAATGATTTTTTTAATTTCTAAAATACAAATTGAATATAATTTTGTTTAAATGTTTATTATTTATTTTAAAATCTTCATTTGAAATAAAGAAGGCGTGGGAAATTGTCACTTTTTCAGTCAGTTGAAAATATTTTTAAAAATGTATAATTAACATTGAAAGCGTGAAAAAAATTGTTGGTCATTATCATAATTGCTACTTATTTAGAACGAATAAATTTATTATTTTTAGATGATTAAAGTATATAAAAATAGAAAATAATGAACAAAATATGATTTTTAAGTTTACCTGTCAAATATCGAAATTTCGTAATTTTCAGCAATGAAGTATAAAATTTTTTAAAAGTAATAATTTAATTATTCTCAAAGTTTGAAATTTTTTCATTTTTCTGTAAGAAGGTTACGTAAAAACGAGAAAAATCATAAAGTTACAACATTTACTTTACAAGTTTAAATATTTATAAATAAATACCGGCCAAGTGCGAGTTGGACTCGCTCACGGAGGGTTTCGTACACGAACTTAAAAATAGATTCAAAATTTTTTTAAAATTATTTATTTTTAACGATTCATTTCAATTATTTATTAGTTATTGAGTAGTTGAATTACTTGAATAATAATACATTACAATCACAATTGTTTTACTTTTATTAAAATTTAAGTATAAACTTATGCATTTTTATAATATTAAAAACTTCCAAGCAAATAGACTGAGCTTTTTATATAATTTTAAATTTGTAAGACAAAAAAATTTTTGTTTATTTTTAAATTTTTAAAGTAATTTAAACATAAAAATAAACTTTTTGTACAAAAAAATAATCTAAAACAGTGGAATATTGTAGCTGTTTAGGAAAAAAAATTTTTTTTTTTTGGTGAAATTTTAATTTTTCGAAGAAAATGCTATGATAATAAATTTAAACCACAATTTTTATAGTTTTATAAAAAATTCTGCCTAAAATTACACATTTCAGCCAATTCTCAACCTTTCAGGATAAATAAGCTGAGCTCTAGCATCCCTAGTTAAAAATTTCGTATGTGTTCCCGCGTGTGTTCCTGTATGGGTTCCCGCATGGAATCCCTTAAAGGTTCCTACATGTGTTCCCATATGGGATCCTGTGTACCAGGGAACTTTGGCACCTCGAGGGAACACTGTACATAGGATCCCATGTACATAGAATTTTAAATCAATTTTTGAAAACTTAACATGCTGCGCAGTAGTTCTCTATAGCACTTACGGGTGCGCAGTAGATTTTTTGTTTTTGTAAAAATGGTGTGTAATAGTTACTGACAAATGAATTATTTTCTTAACAATATTCTTTTTTACATTTATTTAAATTGTTTAATAGATTAAGGATCCCGTAAGGGAACACATGCACATGGGATCCTATGTAAAATGTTCCCTCGAGGGTTCGTGCCAAAGTTTTCTGGCACACAGGATCCCATATGGGAACCCATGTAGGAACCTTTAAGGAATCCCATACGGGAACTTAGACGGAAACACACACGAAATTTTTAACTGGGTAGGGGTATTTTGTCATTTTTCAATTTTTCATTAATAACACTTGAAAAATAAGTCCAGCAACGTTCGCTATATTTTTCCTGTAATCTACATGTAAAAATACCTAGGAATACCAAATTTCAAACCTCTTGGTAATAGAGATGTGCGAATCAGGATTTTTAGACCTCAAATCGAATCGAATCAAATCAGGAATTTCAGATCTCTAATCGAATCGAATAGAATCTAATCAAAATTTCTCGAATTGAATTGAATCAATTGTATTGTCCAACTTTCCATAAATAATAGGGGAAAAGGTCCCAAGATAGTCAGGGACCCAAGATAAACATTTCATATAAATTTTTTGTATACAATGGCAGCACCTTATGTATTTTTTAATATTTGTTGTTTGTATAGATCAAGCTTTTTGTACCTATTTGAAGAAAAAAAACTAGTTTAGTTTCTTTTGTGTACATCACGTGAATTTTGTGCCTCAAAAAGTTTTTTTCAGTTTTTTCATTAGCCGTTAAAGGTATTTAAATTTTTATATTTTGAATAAGTATTTCTTGTTATAACACAATTTATTTATCGTATGATAATATTCTAAAATGATTTGATTAATATTGTGTTTGTAGGATATAACTTTTTACTGGGGCTCAAAAAATAGTATTAATTTTTATGTTTTCGATTAAATACTTCAGTAATAATTTTATGAGCCTCATAACTGAAATTTTTTTATTTTTCCGATATGAAATTTAGTAATTGATGAAGAATTGGATATATAAGTTATTAAATGCAAGTTAAATATTTTTTATTACTTTGTTACTGTTATGTTATTAAATTAAGGTTCTTAAAAATGTTACTCCTTAATAAATATAATGAAGTGGTAAAAAATTAGCTTAAAAATTGTTGCGTGATATTAGATTTAAATTTACCATATTTTTTTAATGACTTTTAAGAAGGTGTTATTATTCTCCCTTATATTGGCAGCATAAGATAAGCTTACACCTGAAAGTAATATAAAAATTATTGTTTTTAATCTTATTGAGTTACTTTCAGAAAATTACATTTTTTGGAAATTTTGTATATCTACTTCAGATGACCTACTATTAAAAATTCTTTTAATATTTCAAAGTGATTATATAAGTTAATAAGTATATTTGTAATAGACCGTTTTATTTAATTTGTCTGTACCTAATATCAAAGCCCATTTTTAAATTAGGTTAATTTTTGGTGTAAAATTATATTATGTAAATAAATGATATAATTCATTTTAAAATTATATTATCAATCTTGTAAAAAATTGTTAAATTAATAAATTCCTAATTGATCACTGGATTTTATATTTATTAAAAGTAATAAATATTTTTACTAGTTGATTCAAATTTCGAACTATGCTGATTCGAAATCTTTGAATAGTTCGAATTCGAACCTTCCCACACAGCACCGGAAATTCCCTGAATTTTCCCTGAATATTCGTCTACATTTCTCGAATATTCGAACTAAATATTCAGGGAAGTTTCGTGGAAACAGTCAAATGTCCGCCTAGAATAATATTTTGCGCGAAATTTCCCTGAAAATGTATTTCTAATTTTCAGGGAATTTCCGCATCTAACATTCCTCCAATATTCATAGTATTCGTATATTCACTTAACTTGATGCGCACTGGTCGAACTTGGATTCTATGACACTTACGGCTGCGCAGTAGTTTTTAATTTTCTAGAATCCCACGGATGTCGAATATAACATATTTTTTTGATCAATTACCAGATTAAAAAAAATTTTAGAAATTTTTTTGAACTTTCCCTGAATTTTCAAGGAATTATAGAGGCAGAAATTCCCTGAAAATTGGAAATACATTTTCAGGGAAATTTAGCGCCCAATATTATTCTAGGCGGACATTTTACTGCTTCCACGAAACTTCCCTGAATATTAAGTTCGAATATTCGAGAAATGTTGACGAATATTCAGGGAAAATTCAGGGAATTTCCGGTGCTGTGTGGGTTTGTGATTCGATTAGAATTCGAATCTTTTGCACATCTCTACTAGGTAAAATAGTTTGAAAGATAGGGGGGGGGGGGGCACGCCTTTTTTAACAAAAAAGTTTTTCCTTGACAACGTTATGACTATCAACTCCAATCATGTGCTCTATATTTTTCCTGTACTCTACTCGCGAAAATACATATGTGTGCTAAATTTCAATACTATAGGTCAAATAGTTTGGGAGATAAGGGGGGGGGGCTAAATAGGCATTTTAATGCATTTTTTTAAAAAAAACTTGTTATTTCTTTGACCTCGTTATGAACATCACGTTCAATCATGTTTGCTATATTTTTCTTGTAATCTACACGTGAAAATACATATATGTACCAAATTTCAATTCTCTATCTCAAATAGTTTGGCCGTTAGGGTGGGGGGGGGGGCAATGTTTTTGGGCGACGGACAAACCAGTAAATACATAAAGGTTCCGGATTTGACACTTCGTGTCCGGAACCTTAAGAAGAAGAAAAGGGTTAAGAAAGTTTGAAAATTCAGCTTTAATGCTTTTGTTTGGATCAATTATAATTATTTTTAATAAATCAATTGGTTTAAAATTAATTGCTGAAAATCACTAAATTTCGATATTTCACAGGTTAACTTCAAAAACATATTTTGTTCTTTATTTTCTAATTTTATACACTTTATTCATCTTTTGCCTGGACCATTATACCTCGACGTCAAACCTCCAACTCGGTTTACCTCACGAGCTGGAAAAAACTCAAGCCAACGAGGCGCGAATCAGCTATGTTTGGCTCGACGCGACCGCAAAGCCAACGCTTTATCCAACTGAGCTACTTCCCTTGGTACTTTATTCATCTAAGAATAATAAATTTATTCGTCCTGAGCCATTACCAATAATCTTTTTACACTTTTAATGTTAATTATACATTTAAAAAAATATTTTCAACTGATGACTGAAAAAGTAACAGTTTTCCACACCTCTCAAATTTTAAATACAGATTTTAAGAAAAATAATTAACAATATAACATAATTATATTCAATTCGTGTACAAGAACCTTAAAAAATCATTCCTGCAAAGTTTTATTGCTGTTAAAAATTAGTTCAAATGACTGTACGAAATATAATGGTTTGACCTATATGCTTTGTTAGAATTATTATTAACTTTTAAAAAAAAAAATGTTTATTTATTATACGAGATATAATTAAACTAGAAATATATATTTAAACAAAATAACTGTACAAAGATCACTTTAATAGATTTTTACATTTGAATAAAAAGTTTGATACACTTTACAGCAATTAGATAATTTTATTTTATTTGAAAAAATACATTGTTTTTAACTAATTTAAAAAAATTTTAATTTCTGAGATTATGAAAAAAGAGCTTTTTTAGTTAAAAACGAAAATAAAAATTGAAAACACATTTCAAATTAAGATATAGAGTAAAGTTTGGAATTTGAAAATTGGAATAGTTTTGAGGTTATGTCTGCATCAACTGTCTGATTTTTATATATGATTTAGCTTTATTATATTCATTATACAAATCAATTCAAAGTACTTTATTACCCCAAACAATTCTTTCAAAAAATAAATACAGCTCACCACAAATAATTGGTTTTCAGAGCAATATAATTTGTTTTAAAAAATATCAAAGATTAACTTAAGTAAAAAAAACTAACTTTATTCTTTTTAAATTAGGTAAAATTGCTTTTAATGTAGTTTCAAATCACATCTCTAGAACGTAATAAGCGTATATATTGTTTAAATAATTCATTGAAAACAATGTACAAAGGTAATTAATCCATACTTACCAAAGAATATCGTTAAAATCTAACGAGAAAATCACAATGATGCAAACTATATGTACAGAAATATACACCAAAACAACCTGCGCCGGCTTTTCTCACACAATTACACATACGTCAGATGGTTGGAGAGGGCAAGTTGGCGAGGCCTAATAGCTAGTTCCAGCGGAATAACAGTCTGAAACCGTTATACTCTTTGCGATTGTACTAAAACGATGTTCATTACTTCGGGCCTATAACGTCTTTGCGTTTAAACTACAGTCGAACCTTGATAAGTGAGAATCCAAGGGACCAAGAAATTTTTCTCACTTATAGAGGTTTCTCACTAAGACAGGTTCTTACTAACATGTGCTGCTTTTTTACTAATAGAGATTTATAAAGGTTCTGTTAATTAAAATTTCAGTTTTACGTAATTATTAATTATTTATTTAACAAATATAAATTTTTTGTTTTAAGTTTCATGAAAAAAGTCTGTTATTATTGTTTGTTTTTTAGTTGTGGTACTCTTAACATGATTTTCAAGCTCATAAATTTTGTCAAAAGCTGATTTATCAACATGCGTCGAAAATTCAAAATATCTGTGAATTGTCTCTAGTAGTGCACTTAAAACTTCTTGCTTCTTTGGAATTGAAACGTCTGCGATGGTTGCATTCTTGTCTTATTTACCGTCATCATCATCATCATCATCGTCATCAACATTTTTGGCTTTGTCACTGACATAATTTGCAATAATATCGTCGTCTGTCAGCTCTTCTGTTATAGGCACATTGTCGTCAACTCGTACAAAATCCTCAAATGTCACAACATTTGTTTCGTCAGACAGGAGTAAGGCGCTCCTTACTTTGCTTTCCTCCGCGGCAATCATGTCCTCTAAACGTAAATGTTTTATCCGGAAGACACTTGAAAAATAATCCGGTCTCGTCTGCCTTATAAATGTTGTCTGGGTTATATTCTTTTAAAAGAGTTGGCAAATATTCAATCCAATTATGGCATACGTCCTGATCGACAGCTTTACTTTCCCCAACTATTTTTTTAAAAACTAAAGAATGTCGTTTTTTAAAACCCTGTAACCAACCATTACTTGCTGCAAATTCCCGAATTCCCATTTGTTTCGCAAAATCTAGAGCCTTTCCTTTCAACAATGGTCCATCTAAAGGACCATTCAAATTTTAATTACTGCTTACAAATTTTTATTGACTTTTAGAAAATTATAATATAGAAAAGATTCTCACTTATAGAGGTCCGCAAAGCGCTTTTCTCACTTATAGAGGCCTTATTAAGAAAATAATTCTCAGCTATAGAGGTCCGAGAGGCGCTTCTCTCACTTATAGAGGTCTAATCGAGAAAAATGATTCTCACTTACAGATTCTCACTTATACAGGTTTTTACATGTGAAAATGAAGGGACCTGAAAATTACTCTCACTTATAGAGGTTTCTCAGTTAGGCAGCTCTCACTTATCAAGGTTCGACTGTATTATGTTCTTACTATGAAAGTAAGTCTACATGGAGAAAAGAATCTTGCTTTTTTAGCATGAAGCGTCCCTCAATATCGTTGCATGCCCCTCTCTCATACTGAAAGTATCAGGCAACACGCGTTAGTTGTAAGGACCCATACAGTTTCTTCGTGGATCCTTACAATTAAAGCGTGCTGCCTGGAACTTTAAGTATGAGAGAGGGACATGCAACGATAGTGGGGGACGCTTTATGGTACAAAAGCTAGATTCTTTTGTCCGTGTATGATACGTATTTCCTATGGCGATACCTAATACTTCAAAACCATATATTCTTGCTTTTATAGGTAAGCAAATTCAAATAGGAAAATACTATAGAGTAATCTAATGGTTCGAAAGCTATACTTTTCTTTCCGTGTAGGAATTTTTTTTAGAACTGATGTTCTTTTTTATTTTTTCATCTATCCGGACTCAAAATTAAGTGTAGCTTTTTTTAATAAATTTAGAAAATAGGGGAGACTGGGGCTAAAAGTTAAATTGTCAAAAACTTCAGTTTGCATTATCTTTCAAATGATAACATTTGTAAAGATACATTTTTGACCTTAGAAGGCTCTTGTGACTAGAAACAAACGTCCATGGTTGTAAGATATTCAGTTTAAAGTTGCAATGTATATTACAATGTATATTACAAAGTTTCGACTTTTGATTACTTTTTTTGATATATTCTAAGAAAAACCAGTATATTCTAGCTGAGCACGAATCTGAAATTGTTTTTGTATATCTGTAGTCATATTTTATGCGGCTAATGTGGAAACCAAAAACATATGGTAGACTAAAAGTTAAAAACGTAGTGGGGCTAAATATCTGTACCAAGTAGGAAACTTAAACAACTCAATATAAAAATTTTATTCACTGAAAAACTTGCGTGCACAAAATAGCCCCACGACGCACAAAATAGCCTCACTTGACGGTATTAAAAATATAAAAAATATAAAAATTTATTCTGCTTATGGAAGAGAGAAATCTTATTTTTACTGCCTGGAAAAAGTAATATTTGGGATTAGAAATCTCCATTTTCTATTCTCTTTTAAGGATTAAAAAATCATTGTTTTCAAACATGGTTTAACAAAATTTTTTGGAATCAAAAATTTGCAAAATATATTTTACTAATGGAATACATCTTGCATTCGGAATATAAAATGATTCGTTTTAAAATGTTTCTGTCTCACTTAGGGTTATTGAAAAAAAGGGAATTTCCTGAATTTAATAGAATTAAAAAATTCGTATTTTTTGAAGATATGTCATGATTTTAATTCAAGCTAATTCCAGTCTTGTTACCGGGTACAAAAGCAAAATATGGTAAAACAGAATGCCACTAAGACCCACAGTTTTTCGGTTTAATGTTATTTGTATGAACTCTTTTTTAATTAGACGAATTATAATTAAATTTGCGTGAATAAAAACTCAGATCAAAGTGAATTGAAAAGAAAAAGAACTCGTGCACAAAAAAGGTGTTCCTCGGAAATAAAAACTAATTGCTTAATTTTTTGGTGAATCAAAGATTTTAGGAATTCGGATTGAAGATTGAAATTTTGAATGCTGTTGAATCGGAGTTGTCTTTAATCAGTGATTTCCTACGGCTGTCCTATTGATGAGAAATTTTCTAAATCTTTTTTAACAATTGTGAATCAGATCATAAATTTGTAGGTTAGGTTGTAAAAAAAATTGGATGAAGGGAATTCTCTGATTCACTTTTTCCAATTTTTTAATATTCTAACCTACAAATTTTTTGTCTGATTCACAATTGTTAAAAATGATTCAGAAAATTTCTGGTAAGTAGGACAGCCATACCCTACTGTAAAAACGTGCGTGAGATCTGTCGTAAGAAAGTAGGTATGTACTTACATGTGTACGCATATAAGATATCAGGTGACACAGACGAGATCTCGTATAAGATCTTCTGTGAGAACTTAGGTACGAACGCATGTAAGATCTTATATTAAGTTCCGTCTTGATACCAAGGAGTTATGTCAGTTCGTTAAGGTTCTGGACTCTGCGGTCGCGCCAAGTCAAGTTTGCTTGGTTCGTGCCCCGGGGAGCCTGGGATTTTTCCTAGCTCGTGAGGTAACTTCATTTGGTAGGTAGAACGTCGAAATATAATGATGTGCACTGTCGGTAACCGACTTGTGCAGGTCACTATAACTCGACTGTCGATAAACCGGTTGTACTTAGGAGAGGCTTTTCTACAGTTTTCCCTCTCCACTGGCGAGCAAACCCAATATACCGAGTGGTCCAGGCAAATGCGAATACTCCTAATTTCAAGCCGTTCTGTAGACGCAAAAATATTTAGCGAATGTTTATAAAAGTACAAAAAATTCTAGGAATTCCCTACGGGGGACACTCATTGGGCGTAAAGTCGGTAAACGAGTGTATAATAACAAAACAAAAAAAAAGTTCCGTCATGCGCCGCGTATAACGTTACTCAATATAAAATTGAAACACCGTTCTTATATGAGTTCTCATCTGCGTACGTATGTACGAACTCATGTGCGAACACACTAACGAACTCATGTGCGAACACACCTAAGTATTCAATTAAATATGTTGAATTAAATATATTATTAAAAAAAAATTCTCGCCAACGGGATTCGAGCCCATCTAACCTGAGCCTAAGTACGCCTTAAACCCCTCGGCAACCGTAGTTATAGAAACAATTTTACAAAATCTTAGTCATGTTTAATACATAAATTTCTCCGGAAAGACATGACTAAGATTTTGTAAAGTTGTTTCTATAACTACGGTGGCCGAGGGGTTTAAGGGGTACTTAGGCTCAGGTTAGATGGGCTCGAATCCCGTTGGCGAGAATTTTTTTTAATAATATATTTAATTTAACATATTGAATTTAATACTTAGGTGTGTTCGCACATGAGTTCGTACGTGTGTTCGCACATGTGTTCGTACATACGTACGCAGATAAGAACTCATATAAGAACGCTGTTTAAATTTCATATTGAGTAACGTTATACGCGGCGCATGACGGAACTTAATATAAGAACTTACATGGTTTCGTACCTACGTTCTTACATAAGATCTTATACGAGATCTCGTCTGTGTCACCTGAAATCTTATATGCGTACACATGTAAGTACATACCTGCCTTCTTACGACAGATCTCACGCACGTTTTTACAGTAGGGTAGGGAAACATTAACTAAAGACAACTCCGATTCAACAGGATTCAAAATTTCAATCTTCTATCCGCATTCTTAAAATGTCCGATTCGCCAACAAATTTATCAATAATTTTTTGCCCGAGGTTGTTATGAAAATAGTAAAAGTGAAACTAAATAAAATCTTACTTGATGTCATCAAATTATTAGTCTTTTATATAAAAGTAGAACTCTGCGCTGCCGCGCCACGCCGACGCCGCTGCTCATTTACTACGTACACCAGCGTGCCGCCGATAGACTATCGGCGTGTGGGCGTTCATCGGCGTTGTTTCGTAAAAGCGAAATTTGAGATTTTTATTATTTTTATACGTCATAATTGATTTTTTCTTAGAATTTGAAACTCAAAAGTTAACTTAACCATTTCTCGACATTATGTGAATTTTTTCTGGAAGACTGAAATTTTTTCTTTAATTTTCTATATTGGCTTCATATAGTACGCACTGCGAGATTTAAAACCCTTTTATAAAAATAAATTTACAATGATTTTAAAAGAAATTATGAATTTTTGAATTTATGACATTTATAACCAGATTTACGTCTGAAATCACAAAAATCGTAGCATTACTGTGCAATATTACTACAAGTAGAAACATTTTTTTTTAATATGGGAATAGGGTTTCTTTACGTTTTTAGGATCGTTCTATAAGCTTGCGGGCTCAGATTTCATTTTTATCTATATGCAAAACCAATAATATGACGGCTTTTTTGAAAAAATGTACAGATAAATCGACAAATTTTTGTTTTATAATCATTATTTCTTCCCGAAAACATTCTTTTAATGTGTACTAAAGTGGCACAAACTGTTGGCAGATTAAAAATATGTTTTAGTTAATTCATCAAATTCAATATGGCGGCGACAAAATGGCGGATATTGTAAAAAAAGTAAAAAATGAATATCTGTTGGATAAATCTTTAAGTTTTATATTAAAATTAATGAAACTTGGTACATAGGGTTTTTTGGGTCGCAGATTATGAAGTTGTTAATAATTTTTTAAAATTCAAAATGGCGGATCCAATATGGCCGACGATATTGCGAAATTTTCGCCCAAATTTATGAAACTTGGTATATAGGGGTGTTTGGCGGCGCTGGTTACGAATCAGTTAATATCGAGTATCAAGCGAATCCAATTCCCTTTTAAAAAATCTTCCACCATTTTAGGGCCGCCATTTTGAATTTTGAAAAAGTATTAATCGGCGCGCCGCCGTACGCCGGTTGTTTTTTAGTTGAACGCCTATGCCGTTAAAATTTTCCTCGGCACAGGGTTCTATATAAAAGTTATATTAAAACTTGCGTGGAATGTGAAAAGTGTAATACGCGGATCATGTTACGTTAACATAACGCATACTTAGGCTTTTAACCTACATGTATAAGACATAAGTTAGCTGTAGCCTGTTACGCTCACATTATAGTTTGACAGAAACACAAGTAGTGCTAGCTGGTAATGTCAGAAAGAAAGACTTCGCGTAGCTGTGGGTTCGTTACGCAAAGAGAGAAAGAAAACATTAGTGAGCTTAAGTCAAAGAGAGACAAGTGGTTGCTGGCAGCGGAAGAGAGTCAGAATGGAACAGAAATATTGTGGTGATGGCTTGTAGTGGAAGAGAGACAGAGTATTTGGAGCATTTTGCAAAAGCTCGTAGGAAGTAATAGGAAGTGTTTACATAGGAATATAAACTTTGGAATCTTATTGGTAAGTATTTTATTTTTATCTATTATAGTATTTGGAAGCAGCCTTCGTTTTTCCATTGACCAGAGGCTCAGCTCGCGTAGTTTGTACCGACCATTACAGCTAACAATTCAAGTCATACTCCAGCCTCCCCTTCCGTCTCTTCAGACACACTAGTCATTTCAGCCGCTCCAGTTGCTCCATTTCTGCGACATTTTGGCATCTTATACTTATGTTATTATAAGACTAATAACTAGTATTTTCAAAATGTATCGAAAAAATTAAATCCCTGATTGTGCTACACTTTTTAATTCAAAGCTCTCAGTAAGCCGTTAGCTGTATGTCTGGTAACAGACAATTAATTAAGATTTTAAGATTAATGCCATATTCAATAAATTCTAATATTAATTATTAATTTCTTGATTGTGCTAAATATTACTAAAAAATTATAAAATTCACATTAAAACTGATCAAGCCACTTAACACAAATGCTATTACCTGATTTCAGTGTTGACGTTTCGTCAATCTTGTCAAAGACAAGATTAATTAGCAAATGTTTAGTAATTAGAAATAAAAGTGTCGTACAAGTGAGACAACTATAGTTTTTTGGCTATAAAAAAAGCTAAATAATATTTTTTAAACATTATTTTCGAAATAACTATGATTATAATTTTTGTGCTGTAAAAAAAGCTGAATATTTTAATATTATTTTTCCAAGCTTCATAAATAATTTTGAAGAAATAATAATTAACTTCTTTTATAGCAAAATATTTCAGTTACCTCACTTGTGCGACTCATTTATTTCTAATTAATCGACAGTTGCTAATTTATATTGTCTTTTACGATCGAGAAACATCAAATTGATATCAGGTAGAAGCATTTCTGTTCACATCAGGTTCGATCGCAGGCTTAAATTCCAAATAAAACTATTAAAATGCATTAAAATTTCGTATAGAGCGTTCAAAATTCAATCTTATTGGAGCTAATTTTTTTTAATTATCAATATTTGAAATAAATTATATTAAAATATGCAAATTCGTACAGTTATTCAAAAGTAATAAAATAAGCTACATTTATTACCTTACAAAAGCATTAAAAAGCAATGAAATATATTTCTGCAACATGGTGTCTTTTCATTTGGAATAAAAATGCATTAAATGTACAACAAACTATTCTTAACTTGAGGCATTAAACAAATTTGGCACAATCAGGGATTTAATAAAATTAACATAAATTAATTTGGCATTAAACACTGATTTTACATTTATTTAGTTAAGTTTAATTTTATGTTTAGTCAACCACAATGATATTTAGGGATACATGTTATTTATATTTTTTTGCAGTTGTTTCTAAAAGAAAGGGTTCTATGAGCATTTCAAGAGTGAAAGGGCGTGAATCATTGGGTCAGTCAGGGTCACCCCGAATTTAAACTCTAAGCACTTACAAACGTCTTTTAATTTCTTCATCTCACTTCCCTCCCCTCCTCAAAAATCCTTAATAATTCCACACCCCGGAAAAATTTGTTCAGTCGGCCCTGTGGGGTCAGTGATTGAGGCAGTCTCCCAATCCTTTCCTCCTCGTCTTTTATATAAGATGCACATACTCATAATTTTCCAAAAAACATTTTTTTTGTATAACCACTGCTAAGACTTCTTTATACTAAGCATTTGCAACAAATTATCAAATTTACAGAAGAATCGGAGACCCCACCTGCAAATTTTGAAAAATTTGAGATGAATTCGGTCTGGTACAAACAAGAAGCAACCGTGACTTTTGTATATCATATTATAATTTTGCGTTGAAAGCGGTTTAAAAGGCTAAAAGCGGCATAATTTGCCCTATCCCTAAAGGGAATTTAAAAAAAGTTAATATTTTTAGCAATATTCACTAATAGATACAATTACTATTGGCATTTTAGTATTATATACTTCTGTAAAATTCAATTAAAAAAATTTAATATAAAAAAACATTTTTAAAATTTTTTTTATGTTTATGCTTGATTGCAGTTTTTTTATTTATTCTCTATTTTATTAATAAAGATAGAATGTTTTAAATATATAAGTAGGTTTATATACAATATATTTCGTTTTAGTATTTAGTGTAAGTAACTTAAACATCCTTAAGTTGATCTATGAAGAAAGCAATCAACTTCCTAATTAATTTATTCATTTTTTTACATGTCAAATTTGTTCAGGACATCACAAATTTGTCTTCACTACCATCAACCGGCCTTTGAGTGTTTTACAATTAATTTGAAAATTATTTATACTGGCTTAACATTTCTGAAGTGGCCACTTTTTTATGGTGATATTTTTTTATGTTTTATAAAAATTTTTGTAAAATTTTCGAACCGAAATACTGTCCTAAAATTGTTTTGCAAATTTTTAATTTTTTCATGAATTATTGTTTAAACAATTTTCAAGTATCAAGTTATTAATAAATTATTTTTGCCCGTTCTATTTGATGTGCCAAATTTGTTTAAAATAGCAACAATTATTATAAACAATTAAAAATAAATTAAACTTGTCATACGAATTCCGTATTTTTTGTTAGCAATTTAGATTCCCTCTTTCGTTACGAGTAATTTCAAAAAAATAAAGTTAGTATTCTTCATTAGGTCAGAAGTTATGACTATTATTCTCTTGTCGTTCAGCGCGTGAGGACAACACAGCTGCACATTAGGGTAGTCCAAAACAAAATTTAACAATTAAAAAATATGTATCACTATTTTTTTGGTAATATTTAGGCAAATTTTGAATAATTGTCATAAATGTAAATTATTAAAAACTATTTCATGTAATTTCTAATTTGTTTAAACAAATTCTTATTGTTTATTTTTAATTTCTTCGCAAATTAAGCTATTCAGTTGCAACTTTTCAAGGCCATTATATTGTTTATTTTCAAGATTTGCAACAATGGAGCTACAGAGTTGCAACTTTTTCTCAATTTTGCAACTTCTCGAGGCCAGTGAAGCCATGTAATAACAATAAACTAAAAATAATAATTTTTACAATTGTTTTAACAAATTGATAATGTTTATTTTCAACTTTTTATTAAATAGAGCTAGAGAGTTGCAACTTTTGCTTAATTTTGCAACTTTTTAAGACCTATAAAGACAAGTATTAGCAACTATATAAGAGAATAAATCTTAACAATTGTTTAAACAGTTTAATAATGTTTATTTCTAACTTTTAATTGATTAAAGCTAGAGAATTGCAACTTTTTATAAATTTGTGAAAATTCTATGAAAAGTTAGAAATAAACATTATTAAACTGTATAACAATTGGTAAAATTTATTTGCAACTTTCTAACTCTTTTTTATAAAAATTTAGAACAAAAACAATACAATTTGTTTAAACAATTGTAAAAGTTATTACTTTTTTCTCAGTATTTGGCTGGTTAGACCTTGAAAAATTGCATCACTGAGAAAAAGTTGCAACTCTCTAGTTCTGTTTCATAAACATTGAAAACTAACATTAATAATTTATTTAAATAATTGTTAACAAAATTATTTTAGGTTGTTGTTAGTTTCTTGTCTTGCAGGCCTTGAAAAATTGCAAAACTAAAAAATAGTTGCGACTCTCTAACTCTATTTAATAAAAAGTTGAAAATAAACTTTATCAACTTGTTTAAACAATTGTAAAAATTATTATTTTTAGTTTGTTGTTAGTACATGACTTCACTGGCCTCGAAAAGATGCAAAATTAAAAAAAAGTTGCAACTCTGTAGCACAATTTACGAAGAAATTAAAAATAAACAATGAGAATTTGTTTAAACAAATTAGAAATTCCATGAAATAGTTTTTAGTAATCTACATTTAAAATAATTATTCAAAATTTGCCTAAATATTACCGAAATAGTAGTTGTAATGATACGAAAATTCTTAATGATTGCTGGGAATTCGCTCGTCGGTTTGACAGTGTCCATTACAACTAGAGTTCTGAAAATAAATTAACTTTGGCCATCTCGCTGAAAATATTATTTCTAGTAACAAAACAAATTGAATCTTAGCCTGCTGCCTGACATTTATTTTTAAAAATATTAATTACTAGGAGGTAAGGTGAAGTCAATGATGACACCGAGAATTAAAAAAATAAAAATAACAATAAAATGTTTTAAACAAATTTTAAATTGAAATGTTACAAAAAGAAATTAACAAAATCTTAAATTATGCATAGTAAATTAGTTACATAACCATTCTAGAACTTTTTATAGATTTCAAAATGTACAGTATTTCTTTTCTCTACAAGCTAGCTAGTCAAAAACAATGGACCAACGAATGGCCTGACATAGACTGAATCGTTAATAATTTTTGACTGACGTCACTCCCCACCCCTGTAAAATAATCCCCTCCAAGGGAACGTCTAATCTTTGGGTAGAGAATAAGCAAACAGGAGCACCTATATTTTTCTCTCGATAGCCAAGAAATTGAGATTACCTAGTAGAAGACGGATTACAATCTCACGGGAGCACCCGTAGACTTGCAATCCTCCATCACCGTTCGCCAAACTAAAGAGGGGCACCTCTATTAATTTTGAGAATATCTAGGCGATCCTTAACCTCAAAGGTTTCGGTTGCATCACATGAGTTTTGAGGGAGGAGCACCTTCACTCAATCCCCACGCGCTCTCATTGGTCAGTCTGGCCTCTAGACAGCTTACTCTGGGATAGTGATTATGTGGCGGGAGGACCCACACACAACACTTCCACTGCCCAGCAGCCTACTGAGTTACCTAGCACAAGACCGAGGAGTGCCTCGAGTCCTGTCCGCCAGACGTCTTACTGAATGGGTGAGCGAAACTGAATATATGTACGCCGTCAGTCGCTGCTGCGAAGAAAGGGAAGAGAGAAACGCACGAGAAGTGGGAAACCCCACTCTCTTCGAGAGCCTTGCCGACTTCTATAGTAATTGTATAAGTACGCTTCACATTGATAACTCATATCATTACAATCAAGGGTTTATCGCTTATGCAACTAACTGATAACTTTTGCATTAACACTTGTATCTGCCGTCGAGATCAATTTTCCAACATCCGGTGCAGTTTAATCAAGAACATTCAAGGAGAAAGAACCCCTACTAGGGAATTTTTCAAGAGTTCAATACTGGATGTTAAAATTCACTAGAGGTCAGTGAGCGTTAGTCGTTTATTATAGCAAGGTGCGAGGTGTGACCAAGCCTCGGCTTCTAGAGGTACCATTGCTAGATTCAGGTCCATATATCTAAGTGGTGGGCCTAGAAAAACTATCGGATAATTCTAGGACGCTCTAATCTAGATGAAATCTCCTTAAAAACACTTTTTAAAACTAGAAACTGAGAGAGTGATTACTTCCTACAGAAACTAAACTGACACCCTGCTTGGCGAAGATCACTATAATGATGTCGGACACATAATTGATGATAATTTAATTCTTATGCACTTCCTCCAGAGTGAATGACACCTACTCCACACGTTGTACCAAAGAGTTCACGGTCAAAGCCTCATCCCAGTAAATGTGAAGCCGGAATTGCGGGAGCATGATACGATATAAAATATAGGTTTCTTGATTGACACTATATGCTCCATGACGTCTCATCTATGTCCTAAGCGTGCTCACAAAACTTCGAAACTGTTCTTCTGGTTTTTGGTAGTAAGTGGCAATCAGATATTCCAAATTCTGCTATTCTGGTGATGATAAAAAGCATAGTCGAAAAGAATTGACTAATTGCTCATAAGATGAAACCCTTTTTATTTCATTTCGGTACAAGAGGAGTGCATTGCTTGATAGCAACTCAGGGAAACCCCTGAGCATCTGCTCGTTCGAGAGCTGATAAGCGGCCAGCAGTTCGCTAATCCGTTCCAAGCATGCGTAAGGGTCCCGTCTATCAAAAATTGGCATCTCCACTTCCTCATTTGTTTCAAAACTTGAACACTCACAGCTTGTACCATTGTGGCTAGTATAGTCCGATGGCCTTGCAATCCAAGTGTTTCTGGACTCCTTCTGTGTCTAGTCCCATGCCATCTCTATCTCCATCTGGATGATTTTCTACTCCGATCGTTAATCCTTCTTCTTTCTCTTTTTCCTCATCTCTGCTAATGTCATCTTCCTCTTTTGTATCCTTCAGGATCCGGATTTGTATTCCTCAGCTCAGGTCTACTTCTCACTGACTTGACTAATCGTTGGCGCAACACATTAACTGTCCAAGTCGATTCTAAATTTACACTCACTAAATGGTTGATAAGCTTTGCGTTTGATAAACGATAAATCCAAGAGACCCCCATCACAGTTTCACTTTGTCTATTTGTTGGAAGTCACAAATCATCTTCTTAAAGAATAAAAATTCACTTTTGATTTCTAATTGTCTTTACGAGGCAAGTGGTACTTTGCTACTGACCGAAGTCACTCAATAATTAACACTATATACGTTTACACAGAAATATAGCCTTACTAAAAAAAATCAAATTATTACTAAGTGCAGTGTAACGCATAAAGAATTACATATTTGACGGAACTCCGTCTTCCAGGGGTACTTTGGCGGCAGTAATACACTTTTACTAACCCTGTGATAGTGTAATCAGTCAAATCAATTTATAATGGTCATAACTTCTGACCTAATGAAGAATACTAACTTTATTTTTTTTAAATTACTCGTAACAAAATAGGTAATCTAAATTGCTAACCAAAAATACGGAATTCGGATGAGAAATTTAATTTGTTTTAAATTGTTTACAATAATTGTTGCTATTTTAAACAAATTTAGCACGACATCAAATTAATTTTTTTATCCTAAAGCATGGTTATTGTGTATTACTCATACCAAATTTTATCAAAATCCATCAAATAGAACGGTCAAAAAATTTTATTAATAACACAAAAGAAATATCACCATAAAAAAAAGTGACCCACTTCCGAAATTTTGAGCCTATTACTAAAAGTTGAATTAAGTCTGTGGTGTCCCTTAAAGATTTTATTTGATAGTTTATATTAATATAAATAATCATTTCTTGCTACCAGTCGCATGAACATCAATGTTCAATTTAAAATAAATATTTTAATAAAATATATTAGTGATATTTTTAGATTTTTTATTTTTGATAAAAAATAATATATTTTTAGTAGTGTATTTTCTAAAAGTATAATTCTCTAATACAATTTATTATATTCTTATTTATAAATAAACAGTATAATTCTGTGATCTTTTTAGTCTGTCATAAAGATGTGCTTTGAGTCCCGAAAACTGCGGCAACCAGGTTGTGAAACTTTTTATCAAGGCCAATTTTAGTTTTTTCAAAAGGCTCTATAAAAACTTCATATGAATGTTTAGGTCTTTTATTTCTAGATTATGAATCTTATACGAATAATTTTGAGTGGAAGTCTTAAAAACGTCTTTTACAAAATTTGATAGGAAAGGATATTTAGATAGATCAGAGAATTACTAATATTAGCTAAGTGCTTCTGTAGTATGTTTTCAGTTCTGCAGCGTAGAAGGAAACAGAGTTGAGAGCAGTTTTCAGTTTTCTAACTGTTGATTCATCTTCATGTACAGTCATCGTCAGATATGCTTATACATATTTCTATAGGATTACGTGCTAAAATGTTAAAGCATATCTGACGATAGCTGTACCTTTTGAAGATTGACGTAGTTATTCTTCCATAATTTTGTGTGTTGCGACGAAAAATCAAGTTATCAAAACTTTAACTAAATGTCTTTAAATTCTAATGACGTATATATTTCACATACAAACTGTTACATCCGAGCGAAAGCGAGGGTATTTTTATGTAGGTTTTAAATGCGAAGGAAGAAGTAACAATCTGATCAGCTAGCAAGAAGCTAGCTTTTATATTTTTATTTAGGTGCCGTTTTCACTTCAACAGATCTATGGGATCTGTGTCAATAAATATTAAAAAATATTCCATTAATAATAATTCAAATTTTCCCAGAATTTTTTATGTAGAACTAAATTCGCCAATCATGAGTAAGCTCTTACACAATTTGTGCATTCAAGAAACCTACTATATCGACTCTTAGTTCGAAAATTCTGGAAGATTTTTTCGATATTTAAATCACATTGGACGCGATCCAATAATTAATTATTTAAAATTTAAAATATAAGAGTCGATATAGTAGGTTTCTTGAATGCACGAATTGTGTAAGAACTTACTCATGATTCGCGAATTTAGTTCTACATCAAAAATTCTAGGAAAATTTGAATTACTACAATTAAGTCATTAAAATATATATGTGTCTATATATATATATATATATATATATATCATGGCCGAATGAGGCGATAAATCTGTGAAATTGTATCTGACATGGACCTCTGTGGCTTAGTGGGGTAGAGCAGTCAAGCGCCAATTGAAAGACCCGAGTTCGAATCCCGGCGGAGCTAAATGTCCGATATTTTTCACAGAATTTCAAACTTTAAAGAATTAATTATTGAAAATAGCGAAAAATTCATTTGAATTTTCGCGTTCAATATGATTAAAATATAGAGAAAATCTTCCAGAATTTTCGAACTAAGAGTCGATGTAGTAGGTTTCTTGAATGCATAACTTGTATAAGAGTTTACTCATGATTGGCAAATTTAGTTCTACATCAAAAATTCTGGAAAAATTTTAATTACTAAAAGAAGGGGGTTAAAGATTCTAGTTAAGTGTGAAAAGGGGATTTTTTGAAAAATCATAACTATTATGCAACAGAATGGACAAAAATTTGACCCATATGTTTTCGAAAGGTTTTTTCCTCCTCTTTTCAATTGTGCAAAAAAAAATTGTAATTTTTTAAAATTTAACCTATTTTTTCAATTTTAAAAAAAAAAATTTTAAAATAGTATATTAATCAACGAGGGGTTAAAGGCAGCCATTTGTTTACGCTGATGTTTGTGTGCGAGTGACAGTTGAGGGCGAAGCCCGAGACGTAAACGAGTCAGGCACTTGTCCTTCGGTCGCCACCACTGGACGAGCTGTTCGGCTCTTCCCAGAACTCATCGAGCCCCGATGTCTGGCGAGTTTGGGCACAGGGGAATGAACGAAACCCCGTTAATTCTGTCAGCCGCCGTTTTTCGAACCTGTTCACTAGCTAACCTGTGCGGATGATGTTAATTCGGATTCCAAATGGAGGCTAAACATCCTCGTCAACTGTGGATGACATGGGTTCTGTGAAGAATAGGACACTCCCGCCTCCCCGGTTTTTCTAAGTTGGTGTGAAGTAGTCTCGATCTAGGGTTGGCGCCCGATGGACCGGTTCTCTGTTCGATCTGACCAACGACACCTAACCCAATCTAAGGTTCCACACTGTGCCGAGGGATGGATGGCAAAATCCGGCGTGAAGAGAGATTTATGGAAGATACATTTGGAGGCAGAAGCAGCAGATTCTAGGCTTTATATTGGCCTGAAGAACTGCAAAATTGATCGAACGAAAGGCAAAAAGTAAGAGAGCGCGTCCAGGTCAAAGCAATGAGAGCTCTGTTCTTGGAGTGTAAGAGGAAAAGAGAAGACGGTGGAGGGTCACCTCCAAAAACCAAGAAGCCCAAGAAGCCGTAGGAGACCTTAGCTGATAAGGCTAAGGCTCCGAAGAGGGTTAAAATGAGGGAGATACCTCTAATTTTTCCTTCCAAAGTAGTAGTGGAGCCTATGAGGCCCAAGAAATCGACGCTCTTAGTGCGAATTTCCCAGGGACAGACATACGCCTCTGTCCTTGGGAAGCTTAGAAAAAAGGTGGACCCTGGCTCCTGTCAGTCCACGGTGGTGGGTGCAATGCCCACAAAGCCTTAGGAGAAGGTTCAGATGGAAAGGCCTTCACGGCCAAGGTTGCCGAGGCCGTAAAAGGCATAGGAACCGTCAGGGCCCTGGATGACCAAAGGGTAACTTTGGAGATCCGAGACCTGGACGGCCTTACCGAAAAGGAAGAGGTAGTAGTAGCCCTCGAGGAGCTCTTACGGATTCCTCGAGAAAAGAGGGAAGTCAAGGTCTTGGGTCCAAATGTAAGAGGGGTAAAGTTAGCAATCGTGGTCGTGAACCAAGATTATGCTAAAAGGTTAGAAGAAGAAGGAAGGGTAAAGGTGGGATTTTTAAGCTGCCACATTAGGAGGAGGTTGATAGTGACCAGGTGCCATAAAGTGCCTGGCCTACGGCCACAAGAACGCTGAGTGCAAGGGAGTGGACAGATCCTCGGCATGTTTCAAGTGCGGAGGATCTGGCCACACTCTTGTAGAGTGTACAAAAGAGGCACTTTGTTTCCTGTGCTCGGAAGAGCTGGGCATGACGGAAGTGTCCCATGTCGCAGGCTCGGGTAAGTTCAGGAGTTCTCCTGTTTCAGGAGAGTCCTGCAACAGTCAAAAAGAGAAGAGGCATTGAAGCGTAGCCGCTTCAGGGCCGCCTAAGTCGCAGGAAAACTCAGATAGAGGAAGTTTTTTTCCTTTTGAAGCGTTTTTAGAGCGAATTGACGGTTCATCGAGTCCCTGCACCCAACTTGTGTGTGTTAAGGGCCTCCATGACCGTCAATGATAGTAGGTCCCGCGGACCAGAGAAAGTCGCTTTGGCGACAGAGTAGGGGATAAAAGACTACTCCTGATGGCGATACGCGCGGAAAGTGCTAGACAGGAGTAGTCTTTAGGTCCCTAAAAAATGGTGTGTTTTTAGCGGGTCGGCAGAACATCGCCACCCCCGCATAACCCTGTAGTACGGGCTACTGGGTACCTGGCAGCAGGTTTTCACATCTTACGCAAAAAAAAATTAAAAGATGATTTAAAAAGGTCAAGTCAACGAACATTTATTATCTTATTATCGAAAAGTGATATTAAGCAGTTTAAATTTCAATTAAAAGGGGCCAATACTGGACCAGCATTAGCTTGTATTGGCTAGACAAGATATGGTTATATTGAAACATAAGAACTCTATAGAATGAAATGATATTGTGGTTATCCCTATCCCTTCCCTATATAAGAAATCTCATGGAATATGCTACATAAGAAACGAAGCGCTTGCTATTGGTTGCAATTTAGAAGCGAGACGCTTGCGAGTGGTCGAATTTTTTTAGCAAGACGCTCGCTACTGGTTGGAATTTTTGAGCGAGGCGCTTGCTGCTGGCTGGAATTTATAATCAAGTCGCTTGTTATTGGTTGAAAACTCAACAATTTTGAGAGGCTTAAATGTTTCAAGAGAAATAATATTGTGCGAACATTCGTCGTTGACACGTGGTTTATTATTTATAATTTCGTGTTTTTTCTAATTTTTTTAATTTAGAAATCGTGTTTCGGTTTGTGCCGAAGAGGTTTCATTTTGTGGTGAGTTTTTTTCTTTTCTATATATCAATATATACTGTACCGTCTGAATTTGTCAGTCCACTCATTTTTTAAGGTTTAAAAAACGTCTTTAAACGCGCCAAGTATAATTACTAAAACTTGTCTGTCTTTATTTTCTCAAAGTAGATAGAACTTTAAGGAAAATAAGATGTGAGTGAAGTGATATAGTTAATTTTTTATTAAAATATGTTTAAAAATGTGGAATTTTTAAAGTTTGACAAAAATTTAAATTAATCTCGAAATAGTGTTGGTTTTTTCAAATTCCTATGCTTGTTTTAAAGAAAGATTCCAGTGATTTTAAGGTTTTTATCAAACATAATTTTTTTTACAATAAAATACAACTCATTAAAAACATTTTTTGTTTTTGTAATAGAGTCTTAGAAAATGGTCCTCTCTAAAAGTTGTTTACACTTTTTCTCTGCAACGGTCAATGTGAAATAAAAAAAATTAAATAGTTTTTTAATCTGTACCATTTTGGCTATCGTGTAAACTAGGATAAAAATATTTATTGAAAAATAACAGGATGACAGATAGTAAAAAAATATTTATTACATAATTTTTTTTACAATAAAATATAACTCATTAAAAACATTTTTTTTTTTTTTGTAATGAAGTCTTAGAAAGTGGTCCTCTCTAAAAGTTGTTTATACTTTTTCTCTGCAACGGTTAATGTGAAATAAA
The DNA here is from genome assembly GCA_037103525.1 of Ganaspis brasiliensis. NCBI lineage: Eukaryota > Metazoa > Arthropoda > Insecta > Hymenoptera > Figitidae > Ganaspis > Ganaspis brasiliensis. The sequence goes on along the minus strand of JAZKLR010000221.1, from coordinate 122,890 downwards.
AAAAATTAAATAGTTTCTTAATCTGTACCATTTTAGCTATCGTGTAAACTAGGATAAAAAATATTTATTAAAAAATAACAGAATGACAGACTTTTGAATTTTTCATCCCTAATTTTGCAACTTAAATTGTTAATAACTTTTTTTAATATTAATGGATCATAAAAATCCTAGTTTACACGAAAACTACACATTCAAGGAACATGCTGTCCAAATTTCAAGTTATTTCGTTAAATAGTGTCAAAATAAGAGTATAAACAAGTTGAAAATTTGCAGTTTCGAGAAAAACACGTTTAAAGTTTGAAGGACCAAATGTACAAAAATTTTAACTTAAAGTTCGGGAATATTTTTAATGAGTAAAGCACAATAAGAAAAATTTATATTAATAGTTATATACAGTACCGCTCAAAAGGATTTGCCCTCCCTACGGCATGCAAGGGCTCTACAGAAAGTTTTGTATCTTAATTAATAATAAAGATAAATCCTTCATCAAATATTTATTTTAAAGTTTAAGTATTTGACTTGAAATGACACCTAAACAAAATTAAAAAAAAAATTTTTTTATTGTTTAACTGCTTAAATTAAAAAAAAAAATTTTTCACTTTTTTTTAAAAATTTCAAATTGATACCATTTTTGAAGAAATCATCACATTTTAATTCTACAAGTGTCATTTGAAAGCATTTTTTGTCACCTTTAAAACGATATTTTAGAAGTTGCTCTACGATAATTTTTAAGGAACATATGAGCATTTGTTGATAAAAATAGCCTCTTTTTCAATTGTTGGTAACTTGATAACAACTGACTTTTGGAAAAAATTGTTAAGGAAAAAAATGTGCCTTTTTGTGCATAGAATTAGAAAAAACATATTTGAACATTAAAAAAAAAAATTTTTTATCGATATATAATCGATATATATATATATAAGCATGTATATGTTGTCCGTCTTAAAATATATTATACAGTAGGAAAAATGGAATAAATTTTTTTTTTTAAAATGTTCAAATATTTTTTTCCTAATTCTACGTACAAAAAGGCACATTTTTTTCTTTAACAATTTTTTCCAAAAGTCAGTTGTTCTCAAGTTACCAACAATTGAAAAAAGAGGCTATTTTTATAAACAAATGATCATATCTTCCTTAAAAATTATCGTAGAGAAACTTCTAAAAAATCGTTTTAAAGGTGACAAAAAATGCTTTCAAATGACATTTGTAGAATTAACATGTGATGATTTCTTCAAAAATGGTATCAATTTGAAATTTTTTAAAAAAAGTGAAAATTTTTTTTTTTTAATTTAAGCAGTTAAACAATAAAAAATTTTTTTTTTAATTTTGTTTAGGTGTCCTTTCAAGTCAAATACTTAAACTTTAAAATAAATATTTGATGAAGGATTTATCTTTATTATTAATGAAGATATAAAACTTTCTGTAAAGCCCTTGCATGCCGTAGGGTGGGCAAATCCTTTTGAGCGGCACTGTACATATAACCCTTCTAATGTAACAATATACATTTCTTATAGTTTAAGAACTGCTCTTTCAAGCGGTGTACCAGAAAAACTGTTAATTAAAAAATAAACATACTACAGTCAGTTAATTAATAAAAAATAAAAAATTTCGAGGTTTTTTTTTTACTTCAGACTATTTTCCCCGTCTTTTTAGATAATTATACTATCCAAAAATGAAAAAAAAGAATTTCGATTTTTGAAAAAAAATCACTGTAATCCCCCCTTAAAGGTCATTTTCTGAAAAATAAAAATAATGTATAAGCATTGAAATATAAGTTTTTTCTTAAAATTTGCAAGGGTCGGAAGTTCGACCGAAGAAGATAGAAAAATTATGGTTTTTGGGGTCACTGATTACAAACCTGAAGTCACTTTTTGAAAATTCAAAGTGACGGATCCAAAATGGCGGACACCATTTGTAAATTTTGATTAGATTGACTTCAAACTTGTTACTCGGTGGTTTTTGGATCGCTGATTACGAATCTAAAGTCACTTTTTAAAAATTCAAAATGGCGGATCCAAAATAGTGGAGAATATTTTTAAATTTTAATTAGATTGGCTTTCAACTTGTTACGCGGATTTTTTTGGGGGTTTTTAAGGGTTTCTAATGAAAAGGAAATTATTTAGTGGTCGAGTAATCTTGCTTTAATTGATAATCTGAACAAATCAACCTTTAAAAATCACCTTATTTTCAGATTTTTAAACCCAAAGAGTATTATTGATGTTTGTGAAGTCTAAGAATTTTTATGGGTTTCTAATAAAATGGAAATTATTTGGTGGTCAACTGACATTGATAAATGTGATAACCTGAGGCGATCAACTCTTAAAACACACCCTAGCTTTAGATTTTCAACCCCAGAGCCTTTTATGAGTCTTGTGAAATCATAGAATTTTTTAAGGGTTTCTAATGAATTAAAAATGATTAAATGGTCACCTGATTTTAATATATAGTGATAACGTGATCCGACTAACCCTTAATACTCACCATAGATTCAGATTTTTAATCCCAAAGCATATTATTAAATTTTGTGAAGTCTATGAATTTTTTAAGGGTTTCTAATAAATAGAAAAATATTTGGTGGTCAACTGAGCTTGTTAATAAGTCATCAGTTCAGCCGATAAACCCTTAAAAGTCATCCTAGACATTATTTTTATAAAAAATGTATAACCATATAAATGCACAAAAATTAAAAAATTAAATCAACAAATAATATTCACATTGCCTATTTTATAACGTTTTCGAAACTAACCTTTCATATTTATTTAATTTACATTTTATTGTAATATAAAAGTTACAGAATAAGATTATTATACTTCAAAATACAAATATTTTTGTCAATATTTGAAAAATACTAGAACACTTTTTGCACCTTCATAAATATTTTGTAATTTGTAGTAAATAAAGCTTAACTACCCTGATGAAAGTATGGGATTAAATTTTATTCTGTTTCAATAAATTTTAGTCAGTATTTTTCCGAGGCGATCCGACATTTGATTAATGTGTGATTAATTTGTGTGAATCCTGTTATTTCAATCCGAGTCAATCCGTCCCAATTCAAATGGGGTTTATTTGGATTTGAAACGGATTGATTTAGATTAATATAAAAGGATTCAAACGGACAAAAATTTAGCTGCGGAATGCAGTGGATTAGTTTGCAGGCCCGTGCGCAAGGGGGGGGTTTTGGGGGTTTAAACCCCCCCCAGAGAGGTCTGAACTTGCTTTAAAAATTTTTAACTTTTTTGATTAAAAAATTATTTTTAATAAATAACAATGTTTACACAATTTATTTTTTGAAAACCCCCCCCCAGAAGCAAATACTGCGCACGGGCCTGTTAGTTTGGAATGATGCGGAAAGAATTTTCTTTAAGTTACATCCATTTCTAGATTCGAATAAAAACTGATTGATTTATATATGGTCAATTCTTGCGTAACTGCCCGATTTCAAGATAAGTTTTGGTAGAAAAAAAAATTTTTTTATTCAATGTTTCTCTGCACTTATTTTTCTTATTAGGGTGTAATATAAGTATATTTTAAACGATTCTACTACAACTATATTTATACGAAAGTAATAACAAATTTTTGAAAATTGGCTGCCATGTGGAGCTGAACCGCATCCTTTTATTGCAAATATATTGTATAAAATAAAAATTTCTTCTTGATATTTTGCTAAAACGATAATAATTAATAAATTCATAAATTATTTAATATTCTAACAGTATTTTAGATATTAGTTAACATATATAAAATTTTATAAAAGAACAGCAAATACAATATTTAATAATGAATATTTCGTTTTATTTTTTGGATAATTTGAAATCGAGATCGAGCAGTATAATCCGGCATTGCTAAACTACTTTATAGAATAATATTTTAAAATAACCACCACAGATAAAAAAGTTTCTCTGCATGAAGCACACTGAACACTTCATATAGGCCATGGAGCTGAAATTTGACATTTATTCTAACCTCACTTCTACAATACTCCAAAATAAATCTATTCCTTCTGCAGATCGCTTGTTTTGTTACATCCCAGTAACATACATTTTTTCTTAAGGGTGTTCTCTTTATGGCTTCAAAGGCTACTATGCATTGTGACCTTCCGATAACAAACATCTATTGGTGAATATACATTGGAGTCCTACTTTATCTTTTACGGGTAGAGTAGAGTTCTAATGGTAATATGATAAAACAACGCGAGAATTATAATATAACATCAGAAAGTTGATATGATCAAATGAATAGGATAAATTAAGAGAAGTGTTACAATTAAAAACCAAAGACTTTAATCTTGGAACATAATTGCAGATGAATAGACGCATTTAATAAGATTGCCAGCAAAAGAAATTTAACGTAATGTGTTTAATAATATCAATAGTTGTGGGTGCAGGTCTATGAGTCACTCGGCCGCCAGACGCCTTACGCGAGAAAGGCGAGCGAGCGTCTCAAGTTACATGCACGTGCATCTGCATTTCATATCACTGATATGAACAATAACACTAAATATCTTATTAAATGTGGGACACATCGCACATTCAGATTCCTGGGATTATTTATCATGGTACTTTCCTCTTTTTAATTATTTTATGAATAATTCCATTGACTCCTGGAAATTATCAGTTCTCAACTGAAAGAAGGATTACAACGCGCTTGATGTATCAAAAATTAAACCCATATTACAATAATATTATAAGATACAATGAGTATGGAGGTTCAAAGTATATTGTTTTATAAAACACAATAATTATTATTTTTAAAATCTTTAATCAAGAATATGTACTTTGAGATTCCATTCTTATTGATGAATTGTTACCGATGATATACGAATTGCCAGAAAACCATTTTAATAGGACTGATATATAAAAATGTGACATTACTACTTAAATGGGAAAGAGATGCTAGCTTTCTGAAACGCACTGATAAGTCACATGAATACTCATCACTGCACGTGTTGAATCAAAATAATTCCTCTTATCATAAGCTCTCATGCCTTTCCTATATTCGAAAACAGCATTATTGAAACTAAATGCTTGTCGAATACTTTCGGTAATATGATCCTTCCGCTGATAAGAAGCGAGATGTGCGCTTGGCAATCCGATTTCGATGAGTCATCACGCGAACGACATGACATATCGCTTTACGCGAAGGAAGCTATTGAGTTTCTAGGAATTCAAGCGCACGTGTCATTCCCATGAAGCCAGAATATATCGTTGCGATTACTTTTTCCTTCGTCTCAAGCCGAATCAAGTATTAGGCATCAGTAAAGAATAAAATAAACCCAACATAAGAATAAGAGTAGAGATCCAGGCTTGCATTCACAAGCTGATGAGTCACTTAAAGTCTTATCGCAACGTTTAGAAATGTAACAACACCGTCTAGGATTGCAGGCTTGTATGCCTTCTCAATTGATGATAAAGGTGCATCATTTACACTGATCATAATCACAATATAGTCAAACAATACTTGCAATGCTTGATACGATGGAGGAATTAATTGTATACCTATTTGAAGTCCATGAACTTACACTCAGTGTTATAAGCCGTCAATATAATTTATCGATGATACGACTAGCGAAGATCTAAAATCATTTTAAGTTTTAAGCAAACACTTTTAAAGGAAATAGTAATCTAATTTACTTGCAGCTGCATGATGGATATGATGTCAAATAAATAACTTTAATAAATCTGTTATCGAGTGGTATAGAATAACTCGCTGATGTTCTAAGAAATCAAGGGTTGACTCTTTGTTCTCTTAGTAACTAGAGCTATTCTATACGATGCAGTTCACGCCTATATCAATCTATCATGCATTGCTGTATTATTATTGGTTGGAACAAGTGTGATTCTTGGAAGTCTGACATTAAGCACCAATCAAATAATATCATGGCATCCAGCTTGATGGTCTGTCAGCCTAAGTAGACTCACAACGGATGCAGTTGCCCATTTTTCCATAGAATCTAGCTTTTTCCATGTACCAACCTGGGGTCATGCGGGGACCGGAGGTGGATTTTGCACACGGACCGAGGAGATTTGCCACTATAAAAGCAAAAAAGCTTCCAGCAGGGAGTCGTCAAATACTCTGTGCAAGTCTTCTCGGCTCATATCGAACGACACCTCGGAACAGTAACCGTGCAACCCCAGTTGTTGTAATTCAGTTTTCTTCTTGTCAACGTTCGGTGCAAGAAGTTCCTTGTTCACATCGAGTGACCCTTTGGTCTTCGGCCTCCTTCGATCATCGTAATACTCGTCGCCTGTCGTGACTTGATATTAGAAGCTTGACTGTTTACCGTCGTATTAGTGTGTTTCTGTAGAACGATTGTGAGCGTGACGGTTTTACATTCGGGAAACATAAACTAAATCAGTGTGTGCGAAGTCACAACCGTTCGGAACTCCGAGTTGCAAAAAGCAACACTGTGTCAACTACCGATAAGCGGGTTTTGTCATCGACATTCATCCGTCTCATCTCAACCATTAAAATTCGCCCTTTTCTTTTCAAGAAAAGGTAGTATGTAAGTAAATTTTCCGTTTTTCAATCCAGAAACAGTTCAAATTACAGAAACAAAAATTATCAAACCTTATTGTAATGCTCTCAATTCATTCAATTACTATTTTATACAAAAGAAACTTACATTAAACCAAATCTTTCAATAAAATCTTTGTTTATTTATTCAAACCCTTTTAAAGTTTAGTATTCCTTATTTATCTTTTATGAACATTCAAATCATTTAACAATTGACAAAGACGCCCCCCATAGGAGCGATAGAGAACAACGGACTCACATAAAAATAAATGGTCCAGCTTTACCAACTTGACTTAATCAGCCTACCATTCCTCCAGTTATTAGTTTTAAATTAAGGTAACTTGTTTTTAATTAATATCTAACCACGCCCTTCGCTCAGGATGTAACAGTTTTACATGAAAACTTGAAGAAAATGGTAACAATACTATCAAATAGTTGTTACAGTAATATAATAGTAATGACATAGAACTGAACGCTTTTTTTGTACACATGCGATTTTCACAAAAATAATTTTTTTTAAGTAAAAATTTGTCTTTTTTAAAACTTTTTTCACATGTGATTTAGTGCTAATGGATCAAAATTGAGATTTAACTTATTAGAAGGCGTAATAACTAAACATATGACACCTTAATTATAAGTCTACAGATTGCGTTCAAAAATTGAAAAAATTGAGGGACAAAATATTTTTACAGATTCTAAGTATAAAAAAGGTATTACAAAGTGTAATATAAACCTAAATTGTTCATAAATATAGACACTTTATGCTTGAAAAAGGCTGAGTTATAATAATGATATTTTCACCGAAAATTATTAAATTAAAGTTAACATTTTGCAAAAGGTACACGCCACGGAGCTGAAATTTCAGCAGTTATAGTGCAATATAATAGAAGTTACAATATATATATTTATGTATACTTGGTTTTCAGTTATTCTCATATATACCTTTAAAATTCACTAATACACTTCAGAATATATTTTTAATTTAGGTGTATTTTTTCAACGCCGCCAAGTAAGGCAGTTACGTAAGAATCGCCCATATACAAAGTTACATTTTACACACATTATTATTATAATTATATTATAAGAGGGTATATGGAAATCGATAAGGTCTTTTCAATAGGATTCCGTGCGTACACTTGTTGTGTATGGAATCCTAAGAAATAAAAAATTAATTCTTAGAATTGAAATAATTTATCCTATTGAAAAAATAGTATTTCATAATATGTAACTATGTTGATAATCAGAAAAACGACATGGTATTCTTCTTAGTCCTAAAAAATGTTGAAAACTATCGATCTCAACGATAATTTCAGTTACCAATTTTCTTTAATTGCATGTCAGAGTATTGAGAGGAAATCAGTGTATAAATATTGGACCAAAATTGCATGATATATTGGAAGCCTTGGCCAACAATATTGAGCAAGGTCTTGGCATATCGTCACTTTCCTACTAAATGTATTAGATTTCAAATCCCTCTAATGAAATATAGTACAGAGGCGCGCAGCGCACGCCCTTCTATGTTCTAGTAATATATAAATTATCGTAAGACGCAGTCAATTGTTCGATCCGGTTGTCATAAATTCATCCATACATTTGATTTAGTTCGATTAGTAAACAATATTCATGTCAGTTCTTAAATGCAAGATACGTTCATAAAAGTTTAGAGTTTGTAGACAATTGAATTCGCGCTGGATCACTGTGACAGTCAGAACGTCACCCAAATGATAATTTATCGTTGATGTAGACTATTAAGATGTGCACTCCACCAAACGCTTTTTATAGTTTATTTATCAACAGATCACAAATCAATTGGTGCGATGCTTTTAGTAATGTCGTCGGTATCACTTATGATTTTCCCGATGCAAGATAAAGTACAAGACACTGCATTGATTATTATGATTCTGACGGGTCACTCAACGATATCACGCTTGTAAAACTACCGGAGTATTAGACCTATTATCTACTTCTTCAAACAAAGGCAAAAGATTGAATTGAATAAATGATGGTGAACAATATTGACACGACGATCGATTTAATCGCTTACAAGGTGCCGATGGAAGTGATAGATGAAATAGACAAAGTAATTATACACTTCAATATGTCTTTTATAGTTCCTAACTATACCTGTCTTAACGTTTATTAGTTAAGACTGATACGACAGTGCACTCGAACCTTCCAACCCGGTTTAAGTTTCCGTCGATGATAGATGTACACACACTGGGGATTGCAAGACTAAATTGTAGAAAAGCAATTCTTTCTACCGGTCTACAATTTAGGTAAATGTACAAAAATATATACAGTAATCCCTCGATAGTCGTGACAACCTATGAAATTTTCCCCACCCATCAACCTCGATAGTCGTACGCCGCAGAAGTTATTTCTCTTGGACGATTTCAGGAACGTATGCTTCATAAATTTCTCCCAGAGATAGACGACAATTATAGAAATATTTTTTAAGAATTGACATTATGGTATTAATAATAATTAATATAATTATTAAATAGATCTAAACATTTGAGTAAACTAGAGCTTCTGTGTATAAAATTTGAATGCAATTAAAATTAAGAAAATTTTTTAAGAGTTTAAAAATTTAGATTTAATATAAACTGTGGATCAATTTAAATTCGAATAGTTCGAAATGTAATTCAATTAAATAAAATTTGTTCTTAAAATTCAAATATGTTACTAAATATCTGAATTCAATAAATAATACTTTCTGGTTGTTCAGAGCAAATATCTTAAATATTGTGCTTTGGTTAACTGTCCCTCTTTTAGAAAATATAATTTAAACTCTTCATTTTTAGAAATTAATTTTGCTAACGAGTATATTAAGTTCTTAAATATTATTGTAATTATGTTTCTTATTTGACGTTTCATGATATTGAATTTGTAAATCGTAAAGTTCCTTTGAAGTTCACTTAAATGTATTTAATTTCATTTTCTGAGTGATAAATACTTTAATGTACCTTTTAATTTGTGTAAACAGATAATTAACTTTTTTAATAACAAATATTTATTGTATTTAATTTTCACAAATGTAGATTACACAAGCACACAAAAAAAAATAAAGTTCTCTGAGCTGGGTATGAGACCAATATTTTCTTATGTATTTTGATGCGCTGAATCCGAATCCGTCAACAGAATTGACCGATCACGTCACGTTTTGACCCTAACCTCAAAATCAATAAAATGACAGTTTTTGTTCATTAGAATCTGAACACAACTTAACTTTAATGCATACCTAGTGCCAATAGAAAGCTTGATTTATGACCTTTAAAATGCTTTTTTAAAAATTGTTCTAAGATGATTTTAAACGGAGATATGGTATGTTTTTCATAAAATAATTTTTTTTCATAATTTACTATTCACGCGTTTTTAACATTTTTAAAAAATCATATGTTACGTAAAACATCATATCTCCGTTAAAAATCATCGCAGGACAATTTTTAAAAAAGCATTTTAAAGGTCATAAATCATGCTTTCTATTGGCTCTAGGCATGCATTAAAGCTAAGTCGGGTTCAGATTCTAATGAACAAAAACTGTCATTTTATTGATTTTGAGGTTAGGGTCAAAGCGTGACGTGATCGGTCAATTCTGTTGACGGATTCGGATTCAGCGCATCAAAATACATAAGAAAATATTGGTCTCATACCCAGATCAGAGAACTTTATTTTTTTTGTGTGCCTGTGTTATTCTTCTGCACTGACTAGTGACGCACGCACGATGGAAAGCGTACGACTATCGCGGTTGGGGCCCGTCTATAAAGCGTCCGACTATCGAGGGTCACGACTATCGAGTGTCACGACTATCGAGGAATTACTCTAATCGGAAACCGCAAGACTTAAGGGAGGAAAAATTACTAATGTCCAAAGGGTCGCTCATGTGAACCCGACACGGGCACATGAGCATTAGACAACTTAATTCAAGTTTCGCTTGTATTTATAGATCATTTTTTACCCTTTCTTAAGAACAGGCGTGTCAAGGATTTCAATAGTAGGAGATAAAAGAATAAGATTTTTACCCTTTCTTAGAAACAGGCGTGACTGTGATTCGAATAGTAGGAGGTAAAAATTGATGAAGTTTTAAAAAGGACATGCGATCGCACGCGTATATGACATCGATACTCGTGATCTCCTATTTCTTTCTGCTTTCCAGAAATGTGGTATTTATTATACTATGAACAATTAGACACATTCTTGAAAACTCTTCTAGACTATGTTTTGCTTATCTAAGGAAGAATGCACGTGTGATCATTTGAAAAAGTCACGTACGTTTATCCGGGTCGATGGAATGCATAATATCAATTTACTAATAGTGTTCAGACGATATTATGAGAGTATGATCTTTTACAGAAAACGGTGAAATCAATTTGTTGCAGCAACTTGCATTTTTTAGACTAGAATTTCCTAGAAACTAAACAATGGGTTTGTTTCATTCACATTTGCAAATCTTGTAATTTCATCTATCTTTGCAGCTGTTTAAACATATTAAAAGAATTTGCTAAATTTGTGAATAAAGTCTAAAACTATAACCTGCTGACTATTTTGTCTTGCAGCTACGAAGATGTTTACAGAAATATTAGATTAATGTAGATTAGGGTGGCCCAAAAAAAATTTTTTTTTTCAGCGACTTGAAAAAAAATTGTAGCCAAGAAAAAACTAGAATATACGTTTTTTTGTTTTAAAAAAAATCATTTTTAGAACTTGCTAAAGGTTTTCAAAGTTTTGTTTGAAAGACACCTAAAATAAGGAAAATTATAAGTCCTCCCTAAAGTTCCAATACAGTTGGCTTTTAAAACATCTGGCTTCTAAGCACGGAACCTTGTAAGAAAGCTCTTCACTGATCTATGGTTTTGTTTAAAAATTTATGACGCGGGGTAGTGAATTTTTTTTATTTTTAGGTTTATTAAGATTTTTAAAGAATTTGTTACTAGGTCTATTATTAAAGCTAGGTACTGGGACTTAGTCCCAACCGTTCGTAAAAATACACAATAACCCTTTTCTCTGACTTATTGGATATCATAAATTTTCGACTTGCCGAGACTTTAGGGTTCGATTACACTGAAAACCTCGGTTTTTCACTGCACTTTTATTTCCTTTTTCTAATGGAAATTACACTATAAATATTTTAAAATATTCATATTTCTATTCTCGAAATACTAATAAATGATCTAAAAAAATTTCACTCCGAACAAACAATACCAAAGCTCGCAACGAGTCCTCCAAGATCGTAAAATATCGTAAAATATCACGATATGAGGCAAAATTGACCTATTGTAAAATTGTTAATTAAAGACTGTATGACATAAAAACTTCAGTAAATGCAAGGTAATATACTCAAAAATAGACAGATGAAAAGTGAAGTAAATAGAACCCTTATAAGGTAGGAAAAACTTTGATTGAAAATAAATCTGAGTTTTTACATGTTAAAGTCCATAAGAAAAATAAATGCTTTTAGCGAGTTCCAAAAAAGATTTTTTTGAGAAACAAAAAAATACGTATCTTCTAGTTTTTCTTTGGCTACAACATTTTCAAGTAGCCGAAAAAAAATTTTTTTTTGGCCACTCAAATGTAGATACATAAGAAACTTCAAAAATTTGATTACTGGGATGTAACATAAACACATTAACAGAAAGTTTAAACGATGTTCAACACTCCACAGATTTAGAGATATTTAACTTGTCCGGTTTATCCCCATGTCCGGTTTAGCCCCGGTCTCCCTTACTATAGATGAACTTATAACAGCATAAGAGTAACATCTGGCTATCATTCCTCAAAAAATCGAGATGAGCATGGGAAAAGAAGATTTGAGATGAGATGAAATGAGAAGAGGCAGTTTTGAGAGGAAGATTTTTGATAAATTTGGACCGCCTCATTCTCATATCGTCTCATTCCACGATTTTCTTGCTCAACTGCGTAACTACTTTTTTTGGACTGATTTCGGATTACAGACTGATCTCGGATTATTTCGAACAAATTACTGTTTATTTCGGACAAATTACGGATTATTATTTAATGCCGAACAATTTAGGATTACTATTTAAGGAACCGGACAAATTTCCGTTTTTTCTACGATATATAGTTTTTACTGCAGACTGATTCGGATTATTTCGGGCAAATACTGGATTTTTATTTACTTCCAGACTATTTTCGGATTCCACCAAACGCATATCCTATCTTGTTAAATTTTTTTTGCACACTTAGTACCAAGCGAATCGCGTATGCGAGGTTACAGCGGCTAACTTGTATCCCAAGGAACCCGGGATCGATTTCCACGGTCGTGCGGTTTTTAATTCGTTTAGTTGTTTTAATTGTTTAGTTGTAGCGTAGGTATCTTAAGCTAATATAATCTTACATGTCAAGAATAAAATAATAAAAAATATTATAAATAGTCAAATAACTTACACAATAATAATGTGTAAATAATAATTAAAAGATAATGTTCTTTTGTCATTAAAGAAAAATAATTTTTTCAGTAAGAGAAGTTCAATTTGTTTTTATTTGCTCGAATAAATTACAGTAAACAATAATAATAATGTCAATTATTGAAATATTTCCTTAACAGACACGTGGTAAAGCTCTTAAAGATTTTCCTCTGGGCAATGAATCTATCTCTTAAATCCTGATTAGTTAGCTTTACCATAACAGTGGGCGGAAATTTCGAACCAGAAGTGTCAGTTAATCTACAAATCCGAAAGATGTTGACAATATCTTTTTTTGAAATCTCGACCTTTAATGTGTCAGCCAATGCATGTTTAATTAAACATCTTTGACAGGGAGCCCATGAACCTCAAGAAAGTTAAGAAGGGAAGACTGCTAATGGAAATTTAGACCTCGTTCAAGAACACTAATTTTACACTGCAGATTGGCATTTTCCCTTTTAACAGTGTTAAGAGACTTAGCTTGAGTAAAGGAATCAACTTCCAGCAGACCAATTCTTCTTGCCTTATCCGCAATGTCGGACTTCATCTCTGTCACTGTATAATTAAGCTCGACGTTAAACTGATTTTGAGTCGTCTCGAAATTTTTAAATATTTCGGTCATTTTAGTATGATACTCATTGAGAACAGTACGATGCTCCTGTTGAATGACTGCCAGGACTGCAACTAAGAATCCATTAGGAGAGGAGTATTCTGGCGCCGATAAAAGCGAAGAAGGATTATCAGAAGGAGGTGCAGCATTTGAAACAGAGGTGGCGCCTTTTTGCAGGCAACACAAAAAAAGTCAATAAGGCCTTTTTTAAGCTTATCAAACTCCTTTTTTGCAATGTTTATATTGGCACAACACGTATGAACGATGCCACTACACTTTATGTACTTGAAAGATTTCTCCGGTCTTGAAACTGTCAATTTGCGCTCTAAACACATCGGCATGTCAAGATATTACAAGGTATAAGTCACCAGCAAAAAAATTGCATAAAGACACACCGGCACTGAGAAAAAAACACCAATTGTTCGCTCAATCCGTTCACTGGAGTACACAAGAGATGTTGACTGATATGTAACTATTCAAAAAAACTTTAAATTTAAAAAAAATTATAAATAAAAATAGGAACAAGCAGAAGACAGTTTAATTCAGTCTGTAGATAAAACAGTATACGTTAGTTTTTATTGACACAGAACGTGACTGCTCATCGGGCAGTAGCTAATTCTATCCAATAAAGTTGGCTGATTCATCAAACACACTAGCTACTGAAACTAAGTAAAAAGACACTATAACCAATAGCAGGTATAATTTGTAATTTGTTGTTGTGACCAACAGCCATAAGCATGCAAAATGTTTTAGAGCCTAAAACGTTGCAAGAGTTTTTAGCTTTTAAATATTTATAAAATATTTATACGCAACAAAGTTGTAAAATCATTAAGATACCCTAAGGATATCCTGAGGATATACTGGGATATCCTATGGACATTCTAGGGACGTTTTCAGGATACCTTGACATTATTTCAGGATGCCCTTAGGATATCCTGAGGATGTCCTTTTGGTTTTGAGGAAGGCCACTTAACTTTATGGAAGAGTAACAAGGATTCATAAGATTTTAAATATCAAGTGCTAAGTAGCCGAGAATCTTAAGTGTACGGGTCAGATTAGCGCCATTATAGTTCGGTAGGTTCGATCCCCGCATACTCGTAAGATTTTTCTGATGCGTTTAATCATTGAATGTGGATGTATAAGGAAGAACAAAAAAAAATTATAAATAAATAAATGTATTAACTACTTGATTATAAAAAAGAATTTCAAGAATATCATTGGGATGTCGTGGAAATATCCTTTGGTTTTAAGGGAAATTTATCAATCTTTCCAAGTCAGTAGATTTTGGTTAAATAATAACACAAAAGTTTAACGTTTCGACGGCACTGCCGTCCTATTCAGAATTGTAATTTATTGGCATTATAAATATATTTTTTCAAAAATAGAAAAAGAGATTGGACGTTCTTTGTGAAACGGAACAATGCTCTATCTAAAATTTCTGTTTATTTATTTTAATGATCCCCCTGCCCCCCAGAACGTAGCTTTTTCCATTTTTCAAATTTTATAATACAAATAAAATTATTTCTTTGACACTTGGAATAACATGTAATTGTTACGTACGTAACAGTTAAATAAAATTAATTAATTTGTAATAAAACATTAAAGGAAAAATATAACCCGATAATCAGGTGCGTTGACTTATAGACTACAGTGAGCCACGTGCTTATATTTTTAAAAGTACATCTCCAGTTCCATATAGTGTTCATTTAATTAAAATCTTTATTCCTCAATTAATTCCATTCTTGCTTTACCTACTTCATCTACAACTGCTCCATTCGTCCTGGAAGATAAGCAAGAGAGTGATTCATTTACTGAAGACGTTATCCATGTTTCTTGCACTGTTGTTCTAATCCGTAGCCGTCGATGTTCTTAAGCGGTAATCAAGGACGTTGTTATGATTTTTTAGAGCTACCGAAAAAGATCTTATAATGAACAGTGCTGCAGAACCAAATTAAGAGAGTTCAAAAAAACAACCTTTTGCATGCGAACCGCTAACGCATCAGCCTTGGCTCGCAGCCAGGAATATTCTTCAATTGGCTCGCAGCCAGGAATATTCTTCAATTGGCTTACAAATGAAGCTTTAATCCCTTCTAAACAACCGATTATTAGAACATTCAATCGGACTTTATAACCTGAATGCATTCGACTTACACTGATCATTTTCCACTACGGACTCCTGATCCCCTTGGGCATACAGCAAGATGGGTTCTTTATCTATACCATACTGGTGTCGAAGGTGATAATACAACAACTTCAGGGAACCATTGTGTCTTTCCACATACCTATAACACGCGTACTTCAGACACGCACTTAGAATATGACTAAGTGTCTCCGCATACAATTTACATGCACGACAGTTGTCATTGTCGACAGGTATATGCATCACGCGACTGCGGCACACCAAAGTATTAATTACACCATCCTGACAGGCGAATAGAAATCCTTCAGTCTCCAATCGTAAACCAGCAGATTTAAGGAACGAAAAGGACAAACCAACAGACAATTCTACTTCAGTTATGAGACTGTAGAGCTGACCGTGAACAGATATTCTCTTATGTTTTTGTAATAGAAGCGCATGTTCTGCTTCCTTGACACGACCCTTAGGCATCAATGGTGGTATCGATGCTAATCCAGGCTGTACATTACCAGTGTCAAATACTGAGGCGTCATATCCGCGTATTGGGGGTGCATATTAACCACAACAAAATGTCCCTCCGAAGTTGGTCCGTCCATTTTAACCTTAATCGAGCTTGTCCCTGATCGTTGCTTAGTCGTCGCCTGGGTTCTATCCTATTGCCACGCCCAACTGAACCCTGATCTTCATCCGAGAGAGACCTATTGTGGGTGGCATTGCTCGTTAAAGTAGTCGTAACCGCAAATACTCTGTGTGGGAGGTTATCCTAACACAGAGTGGACAATTATATCGGGTGCCCACCCCTATCTGACTTTTGGTCCGCCCTGGGTATTTTAATTTCCTCGGTACCTCCAATCTCTGAGAGGTCTTCCCCTATCCGCCACCTGGGGAGACGCCCGATTGGGGTGTCAGAAACCCCATCTCAAATGCCATTCAAGTACTTGACCTAGTCGGCTCAGAAATTCTGTGATATTGCGTAAAGGGTATCACAAGTACATTACCAACCCGATCAAATACCTATACGATGTTCTGTAATGGTGATCTAAGTACTGAGCCAAGTAGCACCAGTATCTTTAAGCTGCTTGGCAACGGAGTCACCAAGCAACCCATTTCCAGGTTTCGCACTGTTTTGAGAGTTCAAAAATAGTAGGAAAAAGTAGCTTGCATGATTAAAAAAAGTAGGAAAAAGTAGCCAAATAGAAAATAAGATAAGTTTGATTTATTTTTACTATTAATTATTATTTTCATTTTACATAAATGTTTTACATGTTCGTTTAGTCACAGCACGTTTCAGATTTATTTAATATTTGAAACAACAAATTATTGTTATAATACAGTCAAATTTCCATACGGCGGAAACTCATAAGGCAAGTGTTGAATGGATTATATTGTTGAGAGTTATGACTGTGTGCGTGCCATCAAATTCAGGGCCGAAAAGTTCTACTGGAATCAAAATTAGTGAAATCAGCTCTCATAGAAAAAAAAGAGTTCTCTTTTTATCGAAATATTAAAAAAATTATTATGTTAGATTCTAAAAATGTTACAACCAAACGAAAATTTTTTAAAATTTTGATTATAAAAGTTATTGCAAAATGAAAATTTTGAACACTTTTTAAATAAAAGCTTATATTTCTTAAATGAGTTTTCCGATTTTAGTGTACCTTAGATAGAATAAAAAAAAACATAAAACAGACTTCCACTTACTCGAAAAATCAAAAAAAAAATTTTTTTTATAAACAGTTAATTTTTTTAATTCTGGACCTTTTAAAAATCGAGAAAAGATATGAAAATACACTTAAAACTCTAAGAAATCAAAATCACTCAAAAAAATTAATGAGCGATTATTTTTTTGGGGCATTCCATGAGAAATTCGGTCGATCGAAAACAGATATTATTTTTTCGATTTCTGTTTTTCGTTAGTATTGAAGGTGCTAAATAAGTATGCTAAAAAGTTTCACACCATTTTTAAACACTTATTTAGCACCCAAAATACTACCCCAAACAATATCAAAAACAAAAGAAGAAAAAATCTTTTAATAATAAGAAAAATTATTGGTAATTGTTAAAAACAGTCTCATTTACATATATATTAATTAATATTATTCAATTAATAATAACAAAATATTAGGCGAAAATTACTTTTAAAACTTACTTGCAAAATGTAAAAATTTTAATTTAAATTTTACAATCTGGCAGCAGCTAAATTTAGCTTTACAAAACTACTTGCATTTTAACCTTCAAATTCGTATTTAAAAGCACCTCGTAAAGCCCATTTTTCAAATTGTAAAAAGTAAAAAAGTAGCTGATTCTCCAGCACCAAATTTTTATACTGTGGAAAGGAGGGTCAAACTTGAATTTTAAATCCAAAAATTGATATTTTCACGCCTCTGGCGATGAGTTATTAGAGTTCAAAAACACTGCTTCTTCTCAAAATTTAAATAATTAAGGTAAAAGTTTTCATATTTCTCCATTATAAAATTAAAAAGTTAGTACGTCTTATAAAAGACTCAAGATGAAATAATATTTAATACTAAAATATTTGAATTCTTAATAGAAAACTTTAATTGAAACTTTGAAAATTGTGACATTGTGCAAGTAAGTTTTAAAAGTAATTTTCACCCAACATTTTGTTCTTATTAATTCAATAATTAATTAATATAAGTAAATAAGACTGTGTTTAACAATTGTCAATAAGGAAATTTATGTTATCTAAATCATTAATGCGCTTTTTTATTTCATCTTACCAGTTGTTGAAATAACCTCTTTTTCTTGTAGCTCAAGTTACTATATAAGTCAAATTACAAAGCAATTGTAGAAATTTTTTAAAAATAATTGTCAGAAACGTATGTTTGCCAATTTTTTTATTGTCAATTGTGAGCAAGGTATAGTTTGTCCCGAATTACCCCAACTAAGCCTATTGTAAATTTGTAAAATAATTATAATTTTTCACTATTGAAAAATTCGAAGAGTTTTTTAATAAAAATAATGTAAATTATAACGATAGTAGACTGATTTGTGCAAATTGTTATATAAATTTTTATTTCTCACTGCAGCCTAAATTAATAGATACATTATTGTTTAGTAATTATTATAATTTCCATTTTATATTTAAAGGTCCTATGATTTAAAATGGTTGTTACATTCCTGAATGTTCACTCACTAATAGTATTGTAACGAACCTTTCTACCGCGGAAACGTCAAATTTCTTTCCGCTGTATGAAAGTTTGGCTGTAAATTAATAAATTTTTGCACTTATAAAATTAATAATCTAATAACTGAATACTTTTTTCCCATAATTTAAAAAAAAGTAGCTTTTAGTAGCTTTAGGCCGAAAAAAGTATCAAAAAAGTAGCCTTTCATGAAAAAAGTAGCAAACAACCTCTCCCTTTCTTGCTTTACCTACTCTTATCCGCTTTTGCTTTATTCGTTCTGAAAGGTAAGCAGAAGCATGATTCGGACCAGATTAAGAGAGTTCAGAAAAACAGTTTTTTGCATGTGAACCGCCAATGCATCAGCTTGACGGTCACAGCTAGGTATTTTTTTCAATTGGCTTACAAATGTAGCTAGCATTACTCCCAAAGAACCGACTATAAGAATAATCAATCTAACCTTATAGCCGGCATATAATTTGCTCAATTCAAACAGAAGGTCTTGACACTTTGTCCGTTTCTCATCCTCCTTTTGAGTGATATTGCTCTCAGCAGGTGCTGAAAACTCTATTACAAAAAATACTTTATTTTTACGGTCCTGGAGCACTATATCAGGTTTAGTGGCACTGATACGATGAGTGTATTATTACTTTTTTTTTTTTTTGTTACAAAACAAGTTTAGAAGAGGAAAAAATGACTTTACGCAATTGTTCGTGTGGGACTCAACCACGTGCTGTGGTAATACCGCACTAAAACAACCTCTCCCATTCTTGCCTTACGTACTCTTATCCGCTTTTGCTCCTTCCGTCCTGAAAGGTAAGCAAGAGCGCGATTCTTTTGCTCGAGGTGTTTTCAGATCACTGTTCTGTAGGTGTTCTTGTCCCTTGCCGCTGTTGTTCTTACGCGGTGGCCCGGAACGCTATTGGATGCTTTTTTAGAGCTACCTTCGGTATATTATATTATGAAGAACAGTGCTGTCGGACCAGATTAAGTGAACTCAGAAGGACAGCCTTTTGCATACGAACCGTCAATGCTTCAGCTTGACGTTCGCAGTTTGGTATCTTTTTCAATTGGCTTATAAATGAAGCTTTAATCCCTCCCAAACAGCCTAGTATGAGAACAATTAATCGGATTTTATAACCTGGATACATTCGGCTCAGTTCAAACTTAAGATCTTGATATTTCGTCCGTTTCTCACCCTCCTTTTGTATGATGTTGCCCTCAGCAGGAGCCGAAAACTCTATCACACAAATGATCTTACTTTTATGATCCTGGAGTACAATATCAGGCTTAGTAGCTCTGATACGATGAGTTGTAGGAAAAGAAAAATTCCAGTAGATCTTACACTGTTCATTTTCCACAACGGATTCCTGATTCCCTTGGGCATACGGCAAGATGGGTTCCTACTGGTTTCGAAGGTGATAATACAGCACCTTAAGAGCAGCATTGTGTCTTACTACATACCTGTTACATGCATACTTCGGACACGCACTTAAAATGTGACTAAGTGTTTCCGGGTATTGCTTACATGCTGGACAGTTGTTATTGTCGACAGGTATATGCATCACACGACTGCGGTACACCAGATTATTAATTACACCATCCTGACAAGCGAACAAAAATCCCTCAGTCTCCGATCTCAAACCAGCAGATTTAAGAAAAGCAAATGTCAAGCCTTGAGACAATCCTATTTCACTTATGAGATTATAGAACTGCCCGTGAACAGGTTTGCTTTTATGTTCCTGTAACAAAAGCGCTTGTTCTGCCTCCTTGACACACTTTTTAAGCATCAATGGTGTTAACGATGCTAACCCGTATCACTGGCTTCAAATGGGAGACTAAGTTCATTTGCAGCTCTTTCTGCCGCACGATATAAAAACGCCCCAACATTTGCAATTTCATGATGGTGGACAAATTGCATAAGGGGATCTCTACTGATACTGGCACTGATACGATGAGTGTATTATTACTATTATTATTATTATTATTATTAATATTATTATTATTGTCTTTTGTGTAATCTATATTATGCATGTATGGCGGAATGGGTGTACACAAGGTTGTGAAATAGCCAGAGGAAAGGAGGATGTCTATTTGCTCTTCGTCGCGCTTTCTTCTTCATTTCTCTTTCGTCTCTTTCTTACGCGATCAGGTACATCGAGTATAGCGGTATGGGAACATTACGCAGCAAGCATACCAGCATGAACTTCCCATGACATCTTTAATGTATTTATCTTCTGCATTGCAGAGTGTCGCGCGATGTATATATTCCTTTCTGACTTCTATGTTTTCTTTCCTCCTCTACCTCAATACTTAGTTCTAAAAATAGAACAATGTTAGCAGATATAATTAGAATATGTCATATTCTTTTGACACACGCAAACTCGTGATAAAATTAGACTTATGAGCATCGAATTTGCAAAAATATAATTTATCGAATCTATAAACAAATTAGTAATAATCCATGCAGATCAACGATCGCTCTGAAACCCAGGAAGGGCATGGGTCATACATATTGAAGCATGTATAGGATATATGCATTCTAATAATGCCAACAAAGAAAAGAAATATAGAAATCTCAGATATCGAGATACAATTATAACCTAATGAGTCAATCATTCTGTACCCACACCAACTACCCCATAAACCCCTGATTTAATCCTATCTTAGTGCATCTCGGACACTCAATAAAAGCAGAAGCTCGCAAGGTGTCCATGACTATTTAATCACGGATAATCGTTGACATTAAGACGGGACTTGATACGATTGTCGAACTACCGGTACGAAATTTTTCATCACAATTTGAAATCGTAATTTTCAAGAATTGGAAAAAGCTCAGTTTTTGCTACTTGCTGGATCGCGATAGATTTTCGCAGAGCCAGATGACAATTTAAGAATAAGGTCCGTCCGCAAGCTGTTTCCAATTTTCTATTTTTTTTTTGGCATACTTTAAAAATTATAAATACTCAAAATCAGCTGAGTTCCAACCGGGAAAAATAGTGAAAAGAAATTTTCTTTGTGCTTAACCGGTCAGTATTGTACCTGTACAGGATTCTTGATTCGCGTAGTGGACGGAGCGCGTAATCATTCATCCCTTCTACCCCTTCTGCCCGTCAGAAGCGCAGGAGGTGAAAAGAGACATCCTCCTTTCCTCTCCAGCTTTCAGGCAGTAAACTTAGGATATAGTTCGTAAGTACAAATGTTGTATCGTTTAAATTTTAGAGAAGAACATTTTTTAATTTTTTACAAAACATGATTATGAAATACTCAAATATTTATTTTTATAATTGTAATATTCAAACATTTTTACTTGACTTAATAAAATAAAGAGAAAAAAGAGAGTTTAATTTACAGAATTTACCGTTGTCATTATTGTAGTTTTTGAAACAATAATTTATTGATTTGTTTTTCGTCTTCTATCTGCGAATTCAATTTATTCTAACCCACATTAAAAATAAACATAAAACTATTCATTACTCGAATAGTAATAGATTGGTTCTTCCGGCGAACAAGGTAAACAACTTATTTTTTTAAAACAGGATTAGAACAGAGAAATAAATTTCAAAATTAAAATGTATCTAATTTAATAAAACATTGCGATTTTCACTATTTTTAGAATATACGTTTTAAAAATGAACAGAACAACATCAACCTGGGCTTATTTTATTCAGAATTTAGGTACTTTCATACCAATTACAGGGAAAATTTTATTGTAAAATTAAAGACAAAAAATTAATTATTTTAAAATACTTAAGACAGCTGTCCACTCAATTATGTCCAGTAGTGTATGCTTAGATTTATAAAAAAAAAATTTTTGATCATTAAAAATCGAAAAATTTATGTAATTAGTTTAAACCGTTTCACACTTACTTATTACTTTTTTGTCCCAGTAATCCGATTGCAAAATGATAATTTTCATTTTTTGCTTATGATCAGCAAGGTCATCTATAGTTCGCACAACAATAGCTCCTGTGTGGAAAAGTAAATCCTATAAAGAGACAAAAGAAGCTGTTTAGAATCAACAGTAAAAATGAATTACAATTGCCATAAAACGATTATAAAAAATAAGATGGTTAAGATGGTTTTAAGGGGTAAGAATACTATGCAGCTATGCACGTATAAAAAAGTTGAATTTTGGGAATTTTTTAAGAAGTATTGTAAAAGCTGTCAAATTGCTAGTATCAATGTCATTATAAATATTATTTTAGTTTGAAAAATGAGCATATTTGAGTATCCATTAACTCTCATAATAAAAGATTCGATACACTGGTCGCCAAAAAATAACTTTTTTTCTGAGTCAAGCATCGGACCAGAATTTTCTTGTAGATTTTTGATCGCTGAACACGAATCTGTCCCGAAATGTCAATCACGTCAGAATTTTGAGAAAAAAAGGGTTCAAAAAAGCTGTTTTTGATCATTTGTGATCAATTATAGCAGACGAACCTGAGGTGCTAGAAATCTTTACATGTTCTTAAGTTGAAGCTGAAGTTCAGTTATAAGAGAAGAATCTAGAAAACTCGGAATCAAACATGAATTTTTGTGTATCACAATTTTTTTCTGTGCGCGCGTACTCTATTTTCCCATACATGGCGGTATAAAGTGAGGACATTAATCTAAGACTTTTAACTTTGCTATTCACTGTTTTGGAGTTTTTTTATCAAAAAAACCTTTTATTATCGATTTTTAAACGCTAGACACAAATCTGTCCCATGTATGTTCCCATCAGTGATCCTTTGCCTTCTAAAATTTGTTAATGTGTTTTCCCACATGGGATGCCGTGAGGAATCCTTTACATTCTGAAAGTTGTCCATATGTGTTCCGTATGGGATCGTATAAGAGATTCTTTACCTTCTAAAAATGTTAAATATATATGTTCCCGTATGAGGTCACGCGTGTGTTTCTATCGTATGTCGTGTTTAAAAGTGAAGTGCCAACAACTGGGCCTGAGGTGACAATGACTGGGGTTAGGGTGCCAACGACTGAAGCATTTGGACTTTTTCGAAAGTTTTATTAATTTCTAAATTCTCATAAAGTTTTAATGAAAATTCAATATGTCATCTTATTCTTTATTAAATTGTGAAAACATATGAATTGTTAGCCGGAAAAACGGCTTAAGTCGACTTACGCCGTTTTTCGAATGACGACACTTTCGTATTGAGTGTCATCTAAACTATAATATTCAATAGACATTGTTCATTTATGAACCTTTTTAAAGTTTTAATTCGAATTTTAAAGTACGCGCCGGCCAAACGTCGCGACGCGACGCAGCTTGCCTAGGTCGGACTCTGTCTTTTGTGAGACAGAGCTCTTTCTTTCAAGAGCGATAAATATTAAACCATTAACGCCCATGCTTTGGGAAAAATTGTTACCACAAAAGTGAATACGGGAAAGAGGACCGTAGACTAAACAATGATTTTTGACATTAAAAATGTTTTAAAAATAATTTGTTTAAACAATTTGTTATAAACAAATACAGTGGAACCTCGATTATCCGAACCTCTATCTTCCGAACTCTCTATTATCCGAACCGTAAATTATTTTATCCGAACTTCTATTATCCGAACTTTTTTTCGCCTTGACAAATTTCAAAATTTATTTTTCCTTTTTAATTCATAATTCATATTTTCGCGGCTATTGGGCAACTCCCCCTTTATTCTTTTCTGAAGTAGACTTACTCGATGGGTACAGAAGTATGTACTCGAATTTAATTGGTTGTCAGTTGGACTATAATTATGTGTACAGCCAATCATAAATTGTGAATTCATTCGTTACATACTTCAGAACGCATAACCTTCTATCGTGAAGTATTTCTATTCCTGTGTTTCATAGTCAATGCAGAGAAAGTATAATATATTTAATCAAAACAAAGCAAACGAAAATCAAAACAAAAGATTGAAAACTTCTGCAATGGTTTTTCCTACTAGTCCTTCTACTTCTAAGCGCAAGCGCAATGTTCTTACTGTGAAAACAAAATTAGAAATTCTTTCAAGATTAGACAAAGGTGAATCTGGTGCTTCTTTAGCTATTTTATACGATGTGGGTAAAGCGACGATTGCTGATATTAAGAAAAATCGAGAGACACTAACATTATTTGCTTCACAAATGGACAGTGAATGTGGTTTGAAAAAAAGAAAAACAATGACATTAGCACGGAATGAAAATCTTGATGATGCAATGTCAAAGTGGTTTATACAAAGACGAAGCCTTGGACAGCCAATTTCGGGTCCACTTGTATGCGAGAAAGCTCTCGATTACAATAAAAAACTTGGCGGACCATTAAATTTCAAAGCTAGTTCAGGTTGGCTTGAGAAATTTAAAAATCGCCATGGGATACGGGAATTGAAAGTCCAAGGTGAAGCGTTATCAGCAAATGCTAGTGCTGCCAAAGAATTTAAAGAGACATTTCAAAAGTATCTGGAAAAGGAAGGATTTTCGAAAGAAGATGTGTATAATGCCGACGAGAGTGGTCTTAACTGGAGGTCTTTACCACGAAAATCACTTGCATCTTGTCAAGAACTTGCAGCCCCTGGTTGCAAAGTTTCAAAAGAACGGGTGACTATAATGACTTGCGCTAATGCTGCTGGAACTCATAGATTACCTTTACTGCTAATCGGTAAGTCTAAACAACCGCGTTGTTTTAAAAATCTTGCACGTTTACCTGTCACCTATAAAAATCAAAACAATGCTTGGATGGATTCGAAATTGTTCTGTGACTGGTTCAAGAATGATTTCATAAAATCTGTAAAAAAATGGCGTACAGTTAATGGTAAAAATGGTAAAGTATTATTGTTGTTAGACAATGCCCCGTCTCATCCATCGGCTGAAGTACTGAATTCTTTTGATGATGATTTCGAGGTTATGTATCTCCCGCCAAATGTTACTGCACTTATCCAACCGATGGATCAAGGAGTGATTGAGAAACTAAAACGCTTGTACCGTAAAGAAATTCTC
This sequence comes from Ganaspis brasiliensis, assembly GCA_037103525.1. Lineage (NCBI taxonomy): Eukaryota > Metazoa > Arthropoda > Insecta > Hymenoptera > Figitidae > Ganaspis > Ganaspis brasiliensis. The sequence goes on along the minus strand of JAZKLR010000221.1, from coordinate 97,111 downwards.
AAGAGGTTGCTATTAGCGGAAGATACCTCTGAAAGCGATATAGTTTCATTCTTGAAAACATTAAATTTAAAGCACTAGAACACAAAATCGCGCGCGAAGCGCGCGTGTAGATTTCCGATTTTTGGAAATTATAAAAATTTTTTTAATAAATTGTAATATTATTTAAACATGTTTCCTTAATCGGTATAACGGATACAAAATTTTGTGAAATTTCTGTGTCATTTATAAATTTGCATGTGAAAATCAAGGAATTTTACAGTAAGTATGTAAAATTAATTCTATCCTTCATTTCTTATGAATTTTATTTTTACTTTTCCTGTGTCAATTCTTTGAAAAATTTTATATGTTAATAACATAAAGTCGCAGTTAAGTATTTCTCGAGACATATTCATTAAATAATAAAAAATAGTGTTGGATTGAACTGTTCTTTTTAAACAATAAAATATAGTTTTGGATTTAACTGTTATTTTCATAGAGATATAAGAATAGAGTGCGATCTCATTGGATAGAAGGAGTCGGGTAGCGTTCCAAGCACCCTTTGTCGCCTTTTATTGTCGTACTACATAAATTATGAGTTAAATAAGTTGCTACAAGGGGTGTAAAGATAATTTCTTTCTCTTTTTATTTATTTTACATCTCCTTGAATGGGGATTTATCATTCCTGAAAAATGATAAATAAAATAAGATTCCAGAATAAAACATAAATGTAAAACGTGTACTTGATTATTAATGATAAAAGAATGAAAGCATATATTTAATTAAACTTAAAATTAATAAATACTAATAATTTATGAAATCAGCTAACATGATTGAAACGAAAATTATTATTTTTGATATACTGAGAAAATACGATAACTAAATATAACCAATTTTTGATTAAAAGAAACCGAGATAGGTTGTTGATATTGCACTTGCAAAACATTTTGTTGATTATAGACGAATAATTATTCGAAAAGGTTACTTTTAACCTTCAAGTTCAATTGTGACTGCAGGTAACTTGATTATTTTGATCTGAGTCCCTTTAATCGAGCTATTTTACTACTTGATAAAAGGCTTATTTTCTCAGTGTAATATTTTTTTGATGAAATACGAGATTGGAATACGATTAAAATATTCCTTCTTGAATATTCTTCATTAATGAAAAATTCCTTATTATTATTATTATGGAAACAAATTCATAAATATACGGTATAATGAGAATAAAAACAAAAAATTAATTAATGAGGTTAATCATTATTATCATTATTATTATTAATTATAATCATATCCCTATTTAATTCATTTTTATAATAGTAATTAGTTATACATAATTAATAATTATATGTATAATATTAATAATACATATTTCAATATGAATAAGTAGATAAATGAATTAATGCAAAATTTAAATTTTATTAATAATTATATAAATAATGAACTTGAATTACTAACTTGTGAATTACTAATACCGACTGATAATTAATAATCATTCTTAAAATATGTTAGAGACATTCTATTTCAAAAGGTTCCATCTAAAAAAGGCGATCGCAAAAAGGGATGTTTTTAAATAAAATTTATTTGATGAAAATTAAATTATCTATAATATGTAATCCACTATTTTAAAAGAGAATTTAATACTCTTTCAATTGGTCTTTACATTATTAATTTTTTTTTAAATTTCATAGAGAAATTTGTATTTAAAATCTAAAACTCTCAATATCTCAAAACGCCCCTCCTCAGTATTTGTTGAAACTTATGTGAAAATTAAGCTTAGATATTGTAGTTTCTAGTTACTTTGGATTTATTATGGACATTTCAGAGGATTCTTGGATAAAAATGATATAAAATATGTGTTTTAAAAAATTAGACATGAAGTGAAGTGATCCTAACTCACCATCCAACCAACGTCAAAAGTAGGATTTAACTTCACTTTATAGCAGATTTTTAAATCACGTATTTCATATCGTTTTTATACAAGAATCCTTTAAAATGTCCATAATAAATCCAAAGTAACTAAAAACTACAATATCTAAGCTTTATTTTTACATAAGTTTCAAGAAAATCTAAGGAGGGGCGTTTTGAGATATTAGGAGTTTTAGATTTTAAATACGAATTTCTCTATGAAATTAAAAAAGAATTTCAAAAATTTAAAGACCAATTGAATGAACAATTAAATTAATACTTTTCTTTTGTTTCTGTTCTCATGGTAACACATAAACAATTTCACTCGTTTCAGTTTTTAAAAACATTGATATCGTGACTACGTCATATTCATCATTTGTATGAATTATAAATTATTTTGCAATAACAAAGAAACTAAAGCAAATAAAAGTAAAGAAGACGTTAATTATGAATACAACAAAATCATATTTCGCTGGAATTTCAATTCCGTATTCCAGCAACGAAATGATCAACGCTATAAAAACGTTCGACTCAACCATGTAAGTTTATTTCATATAATTAATATTTATCAATATTTATCAAATATTTATCAATATTTTTCGAAAAAAAAAATTAAACTATAAATTAAATTATAAATTAAATCATTATTTTTTTTATTCTAAATTTTAATAAATTATTATAGAGTTTAGTTTAATCTATTTATATTTCAGTGAATTCATAGGCTTCGTAGACAAAGTATGCGACGTTGAACCTGTGAGGAAAAACCAAAAAGTTTTTAAATTCCTTTTAAACAATGATGATGGCAGTGTGATTCAAGTAAAAGCATGGGACGAGCAAATTGCAAGAACTTTGCGTCTTATTGAATCTAATGCGGTATGTATAAACATTATTATTATTATTATTATTACTATTATTATAATTAATTTTTATTATTAATATTATTATTTTTGTTATAAATCGTAAAATAGAAATCTAAGTTATTACAAAAATAACTTATTTTTTATTTAATATTAAAACTTTTCCAACAGATAATTCATTTGGATGGTGTAGCAGCGAAACCTGTGAAAAAAATGTTCAATTTGGGAACCACGGATCTCGAGTTCTGCATTCAAAGCAACACAGTTATAAATTGTCTTGGAAGGCACCAAATTAAAACGGACAACGTAGAACATCTGCCAGAAAAATTGAAACTTGCCGACGTAGGAAGTACTATTGCAAGAATAAGTAAGTATAAAATGTAAAGTAGTATTAAGTAGTAAAATATTTTATTTATTTTTAATAGAAAATTACTAATTAGAAACTGAAATATCTATTAATTATCTATTAATTAAAATAGTAAAAGTTTACTTTCACTTTCAAATTAGTAGTTTTCTATTAAAAATCAATAAAATATTTTACTGTTTATTAATAACCGATTTTTCTTTCACTTATTAGTAGAAAACACGTTAGAGAGTAAAAAAATCAAATACTATATATACAATACATATATAATTCTATGAGTTTTTTTAGTTTTTTATTATTTTTTATAGTTTTCTATTATTTTATTCCATTTATTATATTAAAATTTTTTAGTTGCTCTCATTTTTTCAATTATTTCCTATTTATATATCACATTTTACTTTATTTTAAAGTTTTGTCTTTTCAATTAGTCATTTTTTAATTTATCATAATGTTTATTTATAGTAATTTTTAATCAAATTTTAAATGTTGTTATTTTTCTATAAATTTTTATGCAATTTTTAAATTTTACCATTTTTGCTTCTAATTACCCAAAGCATTTTAAGAATATTTAGCAAAATTTAGCAATTTATCATTCCTTTTTTTTTGTAATAATTCTTCAATAGTCCATTTTTCTTTGTTTCTTCCATTACTATCTTCAATTTATAACTTATTTAATAAATTATCATTTATTTGCTCCAATTTAGAGTTTAGAGTTTTTTTCAGTTTGTATAATTCACTTTGTTTTTTTTAATAAATATTTCTTTAGCCTGTAAATATCAATATGCAGTTATTGTTTTGCTTTTCCTAGTTATTTTTTTAAAACTCTTTTTTTTTATTATTATAATTAACTATATTAATTCTTAAAAATTATTTTTCAACTTGTTAACCTATTTTTTAAATTTTTATTAAAGGAGTTGAAGGTTGGGTGAAAACACCATTCCGAGATACGCTTCATGACAAAACCGGAAAATTTATGTATATGTGCGGCTCAATTACAGATGGTTTTTATAAACTGGAGGTTAGAATCCAAGATAAGACTGAAGAACTTACGGTAGAAAAAGGAGAACCTATTGAACTGACGGGAAATATGAATTTCAAAAGTAAATATTCACTTATTTTTAAAAAAATTTTAATTAATTAAAATTTTTTGTTTTTATTTATTATTTTTAATTACATTTCAGATAACAGCAGTTTCTTCAACGTCGATTCAACTAAAAATGTCATAAAAATGAAAGGAGAAAAATTGGAACTAAAAAAGCTTCTTAAAGTATCAACAAGAATAGTGAAGAGAATGAATTGCGATGAAATTGATACTTCCAAAGCAAAGAAGCAAAAAAATTAATTAAAAAAACAAAGTTATTACTGTTCAAACAAAATTGTAACTTTTTTTGTAGTTAAAAATAATTTTTTTTTAATTTTGTTCTTGTGAAAACACATTTAAATATTATTATCGTATTATTATAACTATTTTTTGCTTCATTAATTTGTAATAGTTTATTATGATTTTGTTAACTAAATAAAAGTAAAGTTTACTTGAATTTTTACCTTATTAATTATCTGTTTGTTTTAATAAATTTTTGCTCCTTTATATATGTTTTAATGTAAAAAAAATTAATAAAAAGGTTAATGATCGAAATGTATACATTTTATTGCTTTTCAAGTAAGATTTATATTATTTGGATAATTTAAAATGAAAAACTTATCCAATATAGATATAAAATAAATTTTTATTCAAAATACAAGATAGAATGAAAGTAAAGAAATAAACTTTAACTTACAATTGTTTAAACATTTTGATTTATTGTATTTTTATTTTTAGAAAATAAATTACTCAGATTATTTATAAAGCATGTTTAAAATTTCCTATAAGTAAATTAATTTAAAACAATTTTATTAAAAAATATTGTTTTTTCATTTTTAAAATAAAAAGAATGAATATGAGAGACTATATATTTTATTTTCCAAATTAATTATACATTATCCAGTCAGTTACTATAATCTCTTTCGATTTACACATTTTTTCCAATTATTTGAACTTTTTTCGAAACTATATTTTCAAAAACAAATTATTGAACCTATGATTTACCTAATACAGTTGAATCTCCCTGGTTGTCATGACAATTTATTAACATTTAGAAATGTCAAAAAGAGAACATTAAAAAATTTTTGAAAAATGTCGAACGATAAAGTAGTCTTAGAAAGCGAACAATCTATAACGCATTTGCTTGAAAATAACGACGATCCTCAGAATTCTCAGACTTCGTTTCAAAACGAAAATGATAATAAAGCAGAAAATGAGATAGAAGACATGTTTTCCTCTAATGAAATTTTTGAAAATATTGAAATTGGAGATGCCAGTGTGTAAGTTAAAAAATCTTGTCTGAATATAAAGTTGTAATTTCTATAATTTATCATTTCTACCAACTTCAAGTATTGTTTTGTGCAAAAAATTGTTCTCATATTTCTTAACCTATTTTTATTCATTTTTAAACTTTTAGAGAAATCTCAGGCTTTGTGAATAACATTGATAGTGCTAAGACAGTGACTGGAGGTTTTACCCTTTTTTCCTTTGATATAAATAATTTAACAAAGAAGAAATGCCGGGTTATAGTTTGGGGAAAAGCGTTAGCAGAGAAGATTGAACGTTTAGCAAAGACAAGAAGCGTAATGACTTAATATTTATAAATTAAAAAGTAAATATCATCAAAATTATAATTTAAAAAAATTTGTAGGTGCTTCATATAGATGGAGCATTAGCTCAAAAATATAAGGATAAATCTTTCAATAAAACAAACGTTGATTATCAATTAGTGATAAAACCGAACACGGAAGTAACTGTTTTATTGGAAAACTATTTTGATTTGGAAAATCCGCAAGATATACCTTCAATTGACTTTGATTACGTCGGCGAAAAAATTGATTGTCAAATTCGTAAGTTTTAAAAAATTGATTTTCTTTTAGAAAAAAATATATACAGTTAATAAATATTACAAAAAAAATTTTTTCGTTACTTTCAATACTATTAATCTATATTTTAGGAATTCAAGGTTATCTGAAAACAGTATTTGCAAGACTTCGGTTTCAAAATAATGATAAACTTATTAATTATGGTGTCGGATCTATTACCGATGGATTCTATAAAATTGAAATTAGAATTTATGATTTTAATGATCATCATAACTTTGAAAAAGGAGAAAAGGTAGAAATAGTTGGAACTGTTGGCACATATGGTAAATATAAAATATAATAAATGATAGTAATACATTAAATAATAATACATAATATAATAGAATAAGATTTAAATAATTTTAATTGTAATGTTCATAATACAATTAATTTTATTCTTAAAAATAATTTAAATTAAATTAATAATATTTAACTTAGTAAAAATCATTTTATATCATTGTAGAACAAACCATCTACATTCTCGTAAAAAGCAATCAAGAAGTTAAGTCATTGGATGAAGAAAAACTTCCATTTTTGAAATTGTTTGAAGGATATCGACAACCACCACATTCTTAAGAAAAAAAAAAAATTAATGGCAGTAGTTTTGCGAATTTGTAAGTTTACCAATATTACGTTTTTTAATCATAATTAATAATATATTTTGTTGTTACTTACGTAAATAAAACTCAAGATTTAATTTATTAACTGCAGTTTGACTTTTACTTTTAAATCTTGTCATGATACAAAATTTAAATTACAGTATTATTACTATTAATATTATTATTATTATTGTTGTTCCTATTATTATTACGGTTCTTTACTGTATTTATGTCGTTTTTTCAGTAAAGTTTTTAAATTGTTAAAAAAATGTCACTAACATCAGGAATCTGAACTGTCAAAACCTTGATTTATCAAAAATTGAATTTGTCAAAAGAGTAATATGACAGAAATCTTATTTTTCAGAAAATTCAATTATAAGAAATCTAATTTGTACTAAATTGCATTAATCGGAAAACTCATTTATCCAAAATTGCATTTACAAAAAACCTGCTTTGACAAAAAAATATAATTTATAAAACAAATTTTATTTATTAGAAATTTACATTATCAGAAATCTCTTATGTTCAAAAATTCAATTTATCAAAAATCTCATTTATCCAAAATTGCATTTATCAGAAACCTCATTTGTCAGAAAATCCAATTATCAGAAATCTAATTCATCCGAAATTTCATTTATCGAAAGTCTAATTTGTCCGAAATTACATTTATCAGAAATCGCATATACAAAAATTCTGCTTTGACAGAAATATTATTTACCAAAGAAATTTTATTTATCAGAAATTTACATTATCAGAAATCTCTTTTGTTAAAAAATTGAATTTATCAAAACTTACATTTAACTAAAATTGCATTTATGAGAAACCTCATTTGACAGAAAATCCAATTATCAGAAATCTAATTCATGCGAAATTTCATTTATCGAAAGTCTAATTTGTTCGAACTTACATTTATCAGAAATTTAATTTGTCCGAAATCTAATAATTTCAATCTAATAATTTATTCCACTAATATTTTCATTCATTGAAAGTTTTATTTTTTCAAAATGATTTTCTGACAAAGAAAAAGGTGTCATTAAAATTTGATATAAAAAAGTGAATGAGTCAAGTAAAAATCAGGAAAAAGTCAGGTAATTTTTTACTTTAATGCGCTGGACATCCTGTGTAATAAAAAAACCTACGTAATGTGGAGGGTAGAAGAGGTCAAAACTATCGAAACTGGTCCAAAAAGCGTTACGCAGTTTTTGAACAGTCCCTTATTGATGAAATATTTTGGGAACGCACGAATAATGTCAAAAACTCATTACATCGAACTTTCAATTGATAGAAATTTATTAAACAGAACTTTCATGAAGTTGAATGTTTATTTTAAAGAATTTGTATTTAATCGATAATGCGAATTAATCCAAAATCTCACTAAATAGAATTTTCAAGTCATCGAATTATATTTAATATAAATGTCATTTTAAAGAATTTCTATTTGACCGACTTCTTACATAAAAGAATTATAATGCAACCAATTTTTAATTTAGCAAAATTTCCATTTAACAGAATGTTAGCTTATCCGAATCTTTAAGTGACAAAGTCCATTTGGAGGAATTTTTATTTGTCCGAATTTTTATTTACACGAATTTATTTTTGATAAAATCCTTAAAATACCGAATTTTCATTTGGCTGAAACTGATGTCCGAATAAACATCTGCCAGAAAGATTTTCGTGTGAGTTTGAAAATTAACCAATTATAATTTTGTTGATAATTTGTGATAGGTTAATTTTCAAATTCGCGCCAAAATTTTTCTGGACGATATTTATTCGTTCATTTGCAGTTTCGGCCAAATGGAAATTCTGTGTTTTAAGGTTCTATTAAAAATGAGTCGTCTAAATAAAAATTCGGATAAATGAAAATTCCGCCAAATGGATATTCTATCACTTGAAGGTTCGATTAAGTTAACATTTTGTTAAATGAGAATTCTGCTAAATTAAAAATTGGTTGCATTATAATTCTTTTATGTAAGAAGTCAGTCAAATAGAAATTCTGTAAAATGACATTATATTAAATATAAGTTCGGTGACTTGAAAATTCTAGTTAGTGAGAATTCTGATTAATTCGTACACAATTGAATACAAAATTCCCTAAAATAAACATTCGACTTCATGAAAGTTATGTTTAGGGGAGCCTGGGGCAAAGGTGCTAACCGGGGTAAAGGTAATAATCATAATATCTTTAGTATTAATATTTATCAAAACTTTCTTCTATACACGAATCTTTATTTTTTATCGCAATAAAAATGAATATTCGTGTATAGAAGAAAGTTTTGACAATTATTATTACTAAAGATATTATGATTATTACTTTTACCCCTGTTAGCACTTTTGCCCCAGTCTCCCCTAATGAGTTTCCGATAATTGAAAGTTCAATATAATGAGTTTCGGACCTTATCCATGCGTCCCAATTTTTTGGTATAAATTAATTGAATATTCGGATTAAATCATAGACTTTAAAAAAAATTTAATTTTTAAATTATTCATTTAAATATCTATTTAATCTTAAAATAAAATGACATATTTAGAAACGATTTTCTGATATTATTTATTTTAAGAGGAAAATATAATCAAATTAACACCAAAGTCAAAAGAAATTTTTGAAGTTTGAATCTTTTCTAAACTATTAGGAAATATAAATCATTTAATGATAAAAGAATTTCTTAATATCTGTGATTGAAAATGCTTATTTTTCTATAAAATGTTTCATCCAATGATTGTCCATGATCTTCATTACTAAGTACACCTAATAAAAATAAGTTAAATGGTTAATAATTGCAGAAATAAATTGTTATTAATTAAATCTATTAATTGAAAATATTTTGCTTTTTATTAAAAATTTAAGAAATTTAATTAATGTGAACTTATTCAAATTTGTTTTTAATATTTCAATTTTTATAACAATTGTTACTTATGAAAATTAAAAAATTTAAGTCAAACGTTGAAATTTCTGTTTTTATCATAACCTGAATAATAAGAAAAGTAAATTATTTTTCATAATTGAACAAAATTAGAATTCTATCTATATCAGAATTACTGAAAAAATAGAAAATCAACTTTTGAAAATTTTTAATATTAATAAAACAAAAAAATTTAGAAAATGTCTAAAGATTTACCATTTTTACACCAACACAAAAGATTTTCTCAATATTATATGGATTTGGAAAATTTAAAAATTAAGGTATATATACGAAATCTTAGGCAATTAATTACATAATATAATACCTGTAATTTTAATGAGCTCTTCTCATTATAACCCAAGGCAAAAATTCTAAAACAATCTAAACTGTGAATCTACTAACAATATTATGAATTTAATTCTCTGTAAACATAATTTTTTACATAATCTGTATTTCTTTCACTTCCTAAAAATACTTTTAAAGCATTCCACTTTCGAACACGTGAGCATGCAACGTACAATTGACCATGATTAAAAACATCTTTTCGCAAATCTATAGCAATTTTCGTAAATGTTTGCCCTTGTGATTTATTTATGGTCATTGCAAAAGATAATTTAATCGGAAATTGCCTTCGCTTGAAAGTAAATGGATAAAAATTTTCACAATAAAGAGTAATTCGATTTATAAACACGATGTCTCCAAATTTATCACCCGTTAAAATCTTGCAACGCAACAAATTGTTTGTTAGTTCTAAAACGAGCAATCTTGTACCATTGCATAAACCTTCATTGACGCTTAAGTTTCTAATAAGCATTATTACACTATTAACTCTTAATCGTAATTCATGAAGAGGAAGACTTGGAGGCGATAAACTATTTAAATATTCAGGTAAAATGGTTTCGCTGAAATTATTGTTGCCATCATTTTCAATGGTATCTATGCTCGTGTAAATTTTTTCGGTTGTAGCATCTAACAATTCAACGACTTTATTATTAAGATCATTCACATCAGCGTTTCTTGCAGATAATATTGCGCATTCAGAAATTTCATTAAATTTATTATCTCTAATTAATTTTCCATAAATTTCATGTACTATATCTGAATTAGCATTTGCAATAATTTGTTTTGGAATTTTTAAATTGTCATTAATGTCATTCAAAGTACCATTCCCTAAATTTAATAAAAAATTTGAAAATTCAATTTCATCTGGCAAAACCCGCATATTCTTAGTTAAAGAAAATATTTTAAAATATTTCCACAAAAAACTAAACTTAATTGATAGATTAATTATTTCGCTTCTAGTTCCATTCTCTTTTATAGGTAAAAGTTGTCGAAAATCTCCTCCTAAAACAACAATTTTTCCACCAAATGGTATGTCATTTTTCATAACATCGCGCAAAGTTCGATCCATTACTTCTAAAGCATATCGCGGAGCCATAGGTGCTTCATCCCAAATAAATACATCAATATTTTTTAAATACTGACCTTCCTTTGATTGAACTTTAATATTTGACGTAGAATCACAAAATAAAGGAACAGGCAAGCCGAATGTTTTATGAACAGTTTTTCCGTTTGGGAGAAGAGTTGCCGCTATTCCTGTAAAAGCCATTGCACATACCTGCTTTTCTTTGCTCTTTAATAAATGCCACAATGTAGTATATACAAAAGTTTTTCCAGATCCTCCTGGTCCGTCAACATAAAAGCATGTACATTTTGATATTCCATCACTATTTACTGCAGTCAAGATTGTTGAAACAATTTCTTTTTGGTCTTCGTTAAGTTTTTCAAACTGTTCTAAACCAATTCTTGTAGAAACTTCACTTGATATACCATTATCATTTACTTCAGTAAAATCTGTAATTTCGGGCATTCCTGAAAAATTAGATATGCTCCATCCCTCTAATAGTAACATTGAATTTAATTCTGCATATGCTTTATTTTCACCTTGTATTGGACCAAATTTTCTCACATAATCTTCTGACATTGGTTCTTTAAATTCTTCCCACAATTGGTTAGGATGTAGTGGATTACAATGTATTAGAATACGAATAAACAGTCTACGAAGACTCTGCGGCATCATCCAAACTGTAGCTTCTTGCAAGGCTCGTTTCCATTCATCATCATTTTCAATGAGACCTCGTTCTATACAAGCCTCAGTAAACGTTTGAAGAATTTCATTATTAACAGTTCGTAAATCTTCAAAACTCTTTGCACCTTTTACTGATAATAGTAATAGCCTTAAATGAAACAACTCAACTTGTGATGGATTAACAGAATACATTCTTCCTATAACTTTAAATTTGCTTTTACGTGGTTGCCATTGAGATACGGTTTTACCATTTATTTTTGTCTTTTTAAATCTGTAGTGCAAAGGTATATCGGTATAATAGTAGCTTTTAGCATTTACATCTCGAGCATTTAAGGCAAAATAATCTAACAACATAGTTGCTTGATTTATTGCTCGATTTAAAATAGATTCAATTTCTTTTCCATCAAATGTATCATCAATTGCTATGTTTTGCTCATTTGGTAAATGCACAGGCAAACGACAAATAGAGTGACTCTTTTTTTGTAAATTTTTATTTAAAATACGCCATATAGCCTCAACTGGTCCTACATATCGAGTTTCCAAAAAATCTTTTATTTCATCATGATTAATTTCACCAATTTCAATTGCAGAAGCATCATGGCCTTTGTATATGTATTTATACAAATACTTTGCAGATTTTTGACCGTCTATAACAATTTCTACATTGACGTGGCATCTTAATAATAATAATAAGACCGGACAATAAGGAACGACATTCCCATTGTCAACTGAATAGTTTCCAGGACGATTATAAGTAATACCTGTATTTCTTCTACTATATCGAACACCTTCATTCTCGTTTATTACTGTGTTTTCACAATATTCTTTGGGATAATGTTTAGAACATTTTTCGTTCACCAGGCACCAATCACCACAAGGTCCATGAATCATATTTTTCATAACAATTTCATGTAAATCAGGATTTAAGTTTGGATCCGGAATTTCCGCTGAAATATAATGATCAACTTTTTCTACAGTATTTATTTTAGAATTCGGTTTCAAAATAATTAATAAGTGGATATGCGGCAATCCTCGTTTTTGAAATTCAATTACGTATACGAAAGAGAGAACTTCACCAAAAAATTTTTGTCGAACTATTAGATCGATTAAAAATTTTACTTTTAAACTAAAAACTCGTGCTACAAGATCGGGTCTATCTGCGGCTGTTTGATTTTTGAATAAATTTTCTTCTATTTCTGCCCAGTTAGGATTGCAAGTCATTGTTAGAAATATATCTGGTTTTCCATGTTTTCGTACAAGGGTCATGGCATCTTGATAATGTTGCATCATATTTCGAGGAGAACCACTGAAAGTTGAAGGTAGTATAACCATTTTCCCAACATTTGTGTTATTTTGATTTGCTGAATTTTTCATGTAATCCATTAATCCCTGATATGAATCGACTCTTAATTTTTTTTGATTTGCTTTGCAATACTCTAATCTGTCTCTTTCCACTTTTACATAACTATCCACTACCCACTGTTGAAATAATCGTTCACCTAATAAATATGGGTTAAATTTATTATCACGCACTGCTATTCTATATTTAACGTAAGCACCTCTGCTAACACGTTTGTCGCTATTTTCACGTTTAATATCTCGATGCCATCCTTGATTACCATATGGATAAAATATTGGATAGATCATGGGTTCAACATTAGCGTCCATGCTACTTACATACTGTAAGGTTTTAGTATTAATATCTCGTATAACGAGATAAGATTCAGGAATTTCACCATCAGCAGAAGTCGAAAAAACAGCAGCCACTTCATTAGTTCTTTGAAAGTTATATCTATTTCGATCCATTCCTGGTTTTAAAGTAAATAATAATTGTAGCTCTGGCATTGTATCATTATTTTCTATTGCTTTTTGACGCTGAATTTTAATTTCTTCACCCATCATTTGATAAGATTTAGCCAATATGTTACAGTCTCGCATCATATTTTCTAGAAGTCGTAAAAGTTCGTTATCTAAGCCGAAAGTATCCGAACGATAATTTACTGCTTCATTAGCATCAACAATAAACAATTGTCCAAAACTTGGATTCTCATTAGGTTCAGGATATAAAGCTGTATTTATTTGATAGTAAATTTGTCCCTGAATTTTAAAACAATATGGACCAGGTCTTCGAGATTGAAAATTAACTAACTTAGTATTAAACGATGCAAATGAAAATGAACTGTTATAACTTCGTATATTTTTAAAAAAATCGACTGACTTTGAATGAGTTTTTAAAAGCAAAGATTTTAAATCTGGAGGAAACTCTGGCAATAAGTCAAGACTCGTTTCTCCATGACTGCAACAGTCATTAAAAGAATTTCCCTTACCAACTTTTTCACCTTTAAAATGTTTCGCATCGCAATGTTGACATAATACATCCATTTTTCCTAAATAATTTTCACGAATTGTAGTAGTTTCATTATCAATAGAAATATCGACATTAATCAATCCTTTTTGACGAGCATCGTAATTTTGAATTCGTTCTAGACCAGAATACGAGCAACTTGATGAATTATCTACATGCAGCACTTCAGATTGTACTAATGAATTAACCCTTAGTGCTCCAGTTGCGTTTTCAGAAGATTCTAATTTTTTTTGATCTTTTAATTTTTGACGCCTAATCCGCTGATATTCAGCATTTTTTTCTCGACGAATACGCTGAAATTCTTTCTCTTCTTCAAGATTTCGCTCAATTTTTCTCCGTGGCATTTTAAAACCCAAACAGTTTTTAGATAATATAAAATAGAACACAAAATATTACAATTTTTTATATAAAAACCTATCACTGATTCAATTGGAAAGTTTTATAAATCTTTATTTCCAAACTAAAGTATATTGTTATTTTTAATCTAATAAAACTTATAAATTTTTTAATATCAAAATTAGCGTATCATTATCATTATTATCATCATCATCATAATAATAAACATCATCATCATCATCATCATCATCATCATCATCATCATCATCATCATCATCATCATCATCGTCAATTATTATTGTTATTACAAGAGCATAATTATCATCATCATCATCATCATTATAAATTCTTCATTTTTTTAAATTTAAAAAAATTAAAAAATAAATTTTTCTTATTGTATTAAATTTACTAAAAAAAAAAAATTTAATGTAAAATTACCTTTTGGAATGATTATTTAAATTATTAGCACTTCAAAAGATCAAAATAGTTTATTCCTTTTTGGTCCAAAAAATTCAAGTCTGTAAATGAAAAATTTTATTTTTAGTTATTTTTTTTTTTTTTGTAAAATTTTAAAGAAAATGGATTTTTTTATAGCAAATTTACGGAAAAGTGTATTTTCCCTATGAGAATTCAATAGTAATTTTCAAGGACTTTACGGCACGTGTGTTAACATTAAAAAAAAAAATACGTATCACATATTTTTTGCCAAAGAATATAATTGTAGGGTAAGGTTTAGGAAAATCGAATTTTGTTAGGTCATTCTACTGAACATAATACCCTCAGAAAAAAATAAAATGTACCACTTCCCGGGAAACAGTATACCACTTGGCAATGTGGTATATATGGTTTCTGAGCAAAAACCATATGACTCTGTCAAGTGATATATGGTTTCGAGTATTATTATATATGGTCAACTGATTTAACGTATTTAAGAAAGAAATATGATTTAACAGGCAGCTTAAAGGATGCAGATCAATAAATAAATTGTGCAAAGCCTAGATCTATAATGCAAATAGCCCAAATAACTTATTCCATAATAAAAAAGAAGAAAAATTTTTAGGTTATGTAGACTACCTGGCTACCATTCTACTAACTCTATTTGAATTTAACGCGCGAAAGATGATTTTTTCTTAAAAATAGAAAAACTTGTTTAAACAATAAAAATAAAATTTTTATATAGGTATATATTTAAAGAAAAGAAGTAAATATTAAATATACTTATAATATAAAATTATATTAATTAATTAGAATTTATTCAAACATTATATAAATGGAATTTTAAAACTTTTGTTTTGTTTAACAATTTCAACTTCTTAATTTTTCTTAATTTTAATTTAAAATGATTTCAAAATTATTATTAGTAGATAAAATTATTATTATTATGTTTAAAATTATATATACTTGGAATAATTTTAAATTAAAATAAGAAATTTAAAAAAAAATTTAATTGACAATTATTTCAAAATAATTATTCGAAAAATTAATAAAAGAAAGGCAGCAAATATCATTTATTTCAATTAAGTAGAATTTATTTATTCATTAAGTTTATTTATATTATGTGCTATATATTAAGAATTCCTTTTTATTTAAAATTGTTTCAAAATATAATTTAAAATGTAGGTACTTTAAAATTATTTAAAAATTATAATAATAATAATTAATATTATTATTATTATTGTTGTTCATTGTGAATATTAATATGTGTAAAATTAAAAAAAATGAATAATAATTTTTTTAAAGTAAAATTAAGAAGTCATAAATTAAACATTTTAACCCTAAATAAAATCTTACTTACTATTATTAAATTTTAAACGTAAATAAATTTTTTTCTATTTTAATCTTAATGAAAACATTGAAAACTACCTTATCTCCTAATAGCCGTATTTTTTGTATTTGTATCCTTTATATACTAATTTTCTTCAACAGACAATTTTTTTTCAAACAGCACTTGAATTTTGTAGTTAAATAACAAATAATGAGAAATATATCTTTTCTACTCTATTTTCTATTTATATTTTCTATTTCTATAATAAATTATATACTGAATGACATAACATTTGTAAAAATAATGACATGACATTTGTAAAACTAACATTGACATTGATTAATTAATTAAACAAAACAAACAAACTACATTCAGAGATAATAAAATTATGGTCACGTCATTAACGACCAATCAGGTTTTTGACAACAATGTGCTCGATATCTCGTTAGTACTACTTTTTAGGATAGGATTGTTCTTTCATGGTTGCCGATGC
Organism: Ganaspis brasiliensis; assembly: GCA_037103525.1. Lineage (NCBI taxonomy): Eukaryota > Metazoa > Arthropoda > Insecta > Hymenoptera > Figitidae > Ganaspis > Ganaspis brasiliensis. Next base: position 80,516 of record JAZKLR010000221.1, on the reverse strand, counting down.
TTGGGAATCGCTGACGGAAGAAAATTTAAAAAGAGCGTGGAACAAACTTTGGCCTGCTGCCCTCGAAGGTGACGAAGAAATCGAAACAGACAATCATGATCCTGAAAATGCAACGGAATTTACTGAATTGTTCAACAACATCCCAGGTTTTGCAAATAGTGAAGCCGACGACGCTATCGAATGGATCAATAGCGACGCAAATGATCCTGGTTTCCAAATTCTGGAGGATGAAGACATCATATCTTCAGTAATGGGATTAAATGAAAATGATGACATCGAGAACACCAGCGAGGACGAATGTTTGAATGAGATAAAAAAGATTTCAAATACCGAAGCATTTGCTGCATTTAATGTAGGTCTGGAGTGGTATTCGCAGCAAGAGGAGTGTTCCACCACTCAGTTGCTATTAATTAAACAAATGCGTGATTTAGCAGCTAAAAAACGCATAGATGCCATCCGACAGTGTAAAATAACAAAATTTATACCAAGAAAACCTTAAAAAAATATATCATATTATAATTTTTATGTTTAAAAGTTTTCTATATTTTATTAGTATATAAATAAACAAATATATATGTATATATACTGTACATATGTACATTTAAATAAAATATATTAAATTGAATATATGTGTGATTCAAAATATCAAATTTCTATTATCCGGACTTTCGATTATCCGAACCAGGCCCTGCCTGAATTAGTTCGGATAATCGAGGTTCCACTGTATTTTATCTAGGTTCCTGCTATTTAGTATACATATGCATATTTACGTGTAGATTACAAGAAAATTATAAAGAACTGTCGTAAAGGCGGAATTTATAGTGTTTACTAACCAAAAAGTAAAAAAAATATTCGAAAAAATGACCATCTCCCCCCCCCCCCCCTAATCTTCCAAACTATTTGACTTAGGATGCTGCCATATGGTACACATATGCATGATTACGTGTAGATTACAGGCAAATTATACAGAACTGTCGTAAAGGCGGTCTTCATAGTGTTTAGTAGCCAAAAAGTACGATTTTTTGAAAAAAATTCGAAAAAATGACCATTTTACCCCATTTTTCTTATTCTTTCAAACTATTTGACATAGGTTCCTGCCATTTAGTACGCATATGCAGTTTTACGTGTAGATTACAGAAAAATCATAAAGAACTGTCTTGAAGGTGGACTTCATAGTCTTTACTAGCCAAAAAGTACGATTTCTCGAAAAAAAATCGAAATAATGACCATGTCCCCTTTCCCTAATCTTCCAAACTATTTTAGTTAGGATGCTGCTATTTGTTATATATATGCAGATTTACTTGTAGATTATAGGAAAATTATAGAGAACTGTCGTAAAGGCGGTCTTCACAGTGTTTACTAGCCAAAAGGTACGATTTTTTTTATAAAAATTAGAAAAAATGACCATCTTCCCCTCCTTTCCCCAATTCTTCCAAACTATTTGTCTTAGGTTTATGCCAATTAGTACGCATATGCAGAGTTACGTGTAGATTACAGGAAAATTATAAAGAACTGTCTTGAAGGTGGACTTCATATTCTTTACTAGTCAAAAAGTACGATTTATGGAAAAAAAATTTAAAAAATGACCATGTCTCACCACTCACTTCTCCCTAATATTCCAAACTATTTCCCTAGGTTTCTGCCATTTAGTACACATTTGCATATTTACGTGTAGATTACAGGAAAATTAAACAGAACTGTCGTAAAGGCGTTCTTCATAGTGTTAAGTAGCCAAAAAGTACGATTTTTTGAAAAAAATTCGAAAAAATGACCATTTTACCCCATTTTTCTTATTCTTTCAAACTATTTGACATAGGTTCCTGCCATTTAGTATGCATATGCAGTTTTACGTGTAGATTACAGAAAAATCATAAAGAACTGTCTTAAAGGTGGACTTCATAGTCTTTACTAGCCAAAAAGTACGATTTCTCGAAAAAAAATCGAAATAATGACCATGTCCCCTTTCCCTAATCTTCCAAACTATTTTAGTTAGGATGCTGCTATTTGTTATATATATGCAGATTTACTTGTAGATTATAGGAAAATTATAGAGAACTGTCGTAAAAGCGGTCTTCACAGTGTTTACTAGCCAAAAGGTACGATTTTTTTTATAAAAATTAGAAAAAATGACCATCTTCCCCTCCTTTCCCCAATTCTTCCAAACTATTTGTCTTAGGTTTATGCCAATTAGTACGCATATGCAGAGTTACGTGTAGATTACAGGAAAATTATAAAGAACTGTCTTGAAGGTGGACTTCATATTCTTTACTAGTCAAAAAGTACGATTTATGGAAAAAAAATTTAAAAAATGACCATGTCTCCCCCCTCCCTACCCCCTAATCTTCCAAACTATTTCCCTAGGTTTCTGCCATTTAGTACACATTTGCATATTTACGTGTAGATTACAGGAAAATTAAACAGAACTGTCGTAAAGGCGGTCTTCATAGTGTTTAGTAGCCAAAAAGTACGATTTTTTTAATTAAAAATTTCAAAAAATGACCATGTCTTCGCCCCTTATCTTCCACACTATTTGACTTAGGATGCTGCCATATGGTACACATATGCATATTTACGTGTAGATTACAGGCAAATTATACAGAACTGTCGTAAAGGCGGTCTTCATAGTGTTTAGTAGCCAAAAAGTACGATTTTTTGAAAAAAATTCGAAAAAATGACCATTTTACCCCATTTTTCTTATTCTTTCAAACTATTTGACATAGGTTCCTGCCATTTAGTACGCATATGCAGTTTTACGTGTAGATTACAGAAAAATCATAAAGAACTGTCTTGAAGGTGGACTTCATAGTCTTTACTAGCCAAAAAGTACGATTTCTCGAAAAAAAATCGAAATAATGACCATGTCCCCTTTCCCTAATCTTCCAAACTATTTTAGTTAGGATGCTGCTATTTGTTATATATATGCAGATTTACTTGTAGATTATAGGAAAATTATAGAGAACTGTCGTAAAGGCGGTCTTCACAGTGTTTACTAGCCAAAAGGTACGATTTTTTTTATAAAAATTAGAAAAAATGACCATCTTCCCCTCCTTTCCCCAATTCTTCCAAACTATTTGTCTTAGGTTTATGCCAATTAGTACGCATATGCAGAGTTACGTGTAGATTACAGGAAAATTATAAAGAACTGTCTTGAAGGTGGACTTCATATTCTTTACTAGTCAAAAAGTACGATTTATGGAAAAAAAATTTAAAAAATGACCATGTCTCACCACTCACTTCTCCCTAATCTTCCAAACTATTTCCCTAGGTTTCTGCCATTTAGTACACATTTGCATATTTACGTGTAGATTACAGGAAAATTAAACAGAACTGTCGTAAAGGCGGTCTTCATAGTGTTTAGTAGCCAAAAAGTACGATTTTTTTAATTAAAAATTTCAAAAAATGACCATGTCTTCGCCCCTTATCTTCCACACTATTTGACTTAGGATGCTGCCATATGGTACACATATGCATATTTACGTGTAGATTACAGGCAAATTATACAGAACTGTCGTAAAGGCGGTCTTCATAGTGTTTAGTAGCCAAAAAGTACGATTTTTTGAAAAAAATTCGAAAAAATGACCATTTTACCCCATTTTTCTTATTCTTTCAAACTATTTGACATAGGTTCCTGCCATTTAGTATGCATATGCAGTTTTACGTGTAGATTACAGAAAAATCATAAAGAACTGTCTTAAAGGTGGACTTCATAGTCTTTACTAGCCAAAAAGTACGATTTCTCGAAAAAAAATCGAAATAATGACCATGTCCCCTTTCCCTAATCTTCCAAACTATTTTAGTTAGGATGCTGCTATTTGTTATATATATGCAGATTTACTTGTAGATTATAGGAAAATTATAGAGAACTGTCGTAAAAGCGGTCTTCACAGTGTTTACTAGCCAAAAGGTACGATTTTTTTTATAAAAATTAGAAAAAATGACCATCTTCCCCTCCTTTCCCCAATTCTTCCAAACTATTTGTCTTAGGTTTATGCCAATTAGTACGCATATGCAGAGTTACGTGTAGATTACAGGAAAATTATAAAGAACTGTCTTGAAGGTGGACTTCATATTCTTTACTAGTCAAAAAGTACGATTTATGGAAAAAAAATTTAAAAAATGACCATGTCTCCCCCCTCCCTACCCCCTAATCTTCCAAACTATTTCCCTAGGTTTCTGCCATTTAGTACACATTTGCATATTTACGTGTAGATTACAGGAAAATTAAACAGAACTGTCGTAAAGGCGGTCTTCATAGTGTTTAGTAGCCAAAAAGTACGATTTTTTTAATTAAAAATTTCAAAAAATGACCATGTCTTCGCCCCTTATCTTCCACACTATTTGACTTAGGATGCTGCCATATGGTACACATATGCATATTTACGTGTAGATTACAGGCAAATTATACAGAACTGTCGTAAAGGCGTTCTTCATAGTGTTAAGTAGCCAAAAAGTACGATTTTTTGAAAAAAATTCGAAAAAATGACCATTTTACCCCATTTTTCTTATTCTTTCAAACTATTTGACATAGGTTCCTGCCATTTAGTACGCATATGCAGTTTTACGTGTAGATTACAGAAAAATCATAAAGAACTGTCTTGAAGGTGGACTTCATAGTCTTTACTAGCCAAAAAGTACGATTTCTCGAAAAAAAATCGAAATAATGACCATGTCCCCTTTCCCTATTCTTCCAAACTATTTTAGTTAGGATGCTGCTATTTGTTATATATATGCAGATTTACTTGTAGATTATAGAAAAATTATAGAGAACTGTCGTAAAGCGGTCTTCACAGTGTTTACTAGCCAAAAGGTACGATTTTTTTTATAAAAATTAGAAAAAATGACCATCTTCCCCTCCTTTCCCCAATTCTTCCAAACTATTTGTCTTAGGTTTATGCCAATTAGTACGCATATGCAGAGTTACGTGTAGATTACAGGAAAATTATAAAGAACTGTCTTGAAGTTGGACTTCATATTCTTTACTAGTCAAAAAGTACGATTTATGGAAAAAAAATTTTAAAAATGACCATGTCTCCCCCCTCCCTTCCCCCTAATCTTCCAAACTATTTCCCTAGGTTTCTGCCATTTAGTACACATTTGCATATTTACGTGTAGATTACAGGAAAATTAAACAGAACTGTCGTAAAGGCGGTCTTCATAGTGTTTAGTAGCCAAAAAGTACGATTTTTTTAATTAAAAATTTCAAAAAATGACCATGTCTTCGCCCCTTATCTTCCACACTATTTGACTTAGGATGCTGCCATATGGTACACATATGCATATTTACGTGTAGATTACAGGCAAATTATACAGAACTGTCGTAAAGGCGTTCTTCATAGTGTTAAGTAGCCAAAAAGTACGATTTTTTTTAAAAAATTCGAAAAAATGACCATTTTACCCCATTTTTCTTATTCTTTCAAACTATTTGACATAGGTTCCTGCCATTTAGTACGCATATGCAGTTTTACGTGTAGATTACAGAAAAATCATAAAGAACTGTCTTGAAGGTGGACTTCATAGTCTTTACTAGCCAAAAAGTACGATTTCTCGAAAAAAAATCGAAATAATGACCATGTCCCCTTTCCCTAATCTTCCAAACTATTTTAGTTAGGATGCTGCTATTTGTTATATATATGCAGATTTACTTGTAGATTATAGGAAAATTATAGAGAACTGTCGTAAAGGCGGTCTTCACAGTGTTTACTAGCCAAAAGGTACGATTTTTTTTATAAAAATTAGAAAAAATGACCATCTTCTCCTCCTTTCCCCAATTCTTCCAAACTATTTGTCTTAGGTTTATGCCAATTAGTACGCATATGCAGAGTTACGTGTAGATTACAGGAAAATTATAAAGAACTGTCTTGAAGGTGGACTTCATATTCTTTACTAGTCAAAAAGTACGATTTATGGAAAAAAAATTTAAAAAATGACCATGTCTCACCACTCACTTCCCCCTAATCTTCCAAACTATTTCCCTAGGTTTCTGCCATATGGTACACATATGCATATTTACGTGTAGATTACAGGCAAATTATACAGAACTGTTGTAAAGGCGTTCTTCATAGTGTTAAGTAGCCAAAAAGTACGATTTTTTGAAAAAAATTCGAAAAAATGACCATTTTACCCCATTTTTCTTATTCTTTCAAACTATTTGACATAGGTTCCTGCCATTTAGTACGCATATGCAGTTTTACGTGTAGATTACAGAAAAATCATAAAGAACTGTCTTGAAAGTGGACTTCATAGTCTTTACTAGCCAAAAAGTACGATTTCTCGAAAAAAAATCGAAATAATGACCATGTCCCCTTTCCCTAATCTTCCAAACTATTTTAGTTAGGATGCTGCTATTTGTTATATATATGCAGATTTACTTGTAGATTATAGGAAAATTATAGAGAACTGTCGTAAAGGCGGTCTTCACAGTGTTTACTAGCCAAAAGGTACGATTTTTTTTATAAAAATTAGAAAAAATGACCATCTTCCCCTCCTTTCCCCAATTCTTCCAAACTATTTGTCTTAGGTTTATGCCAATTAGTACGCATATGCAGAGTTACGTGTAGATTACAGGAAAATTATAAAGAACTGTCTTGAAGGTGGACTTCATATTCTTTACTAGTCAAAAAGTACGATTTATGGGAAAAAAATTTAAAAAATGACCATGTCTCACCACTCACTTCCCCCTAATCTTCCAAACTATTTCCCTAGGTTTCTGCGATATGGTACACATATGCATATTTACGTGTAGATTACAGGCAAATTATACAGAACTGTCGTAAAGGCGTTCTTCATAGTGTTTAGGAGCCAAAAAGTACGATTTTTTAAAAAAAAAACCGAAAAAATGACCATGTCCCCTTTCCCTAATCTTCCAAACGATTTGACTTAGGATGCTGCCATATGGTACACATATGCATGATTACGTGTAGATTACAGGAGAATTATACAGAACTGTCGTAAAGGCGGTCTTCATAGTGTTTTGTAGCCAAAAAGTACAATTTTTTAAATTAAAATTTCAAAAAATGACCATTTCTTTGCCCCTTATCTTCCACACTATTTGACTTAGGATGCTGCGATATGGTACACATATGCATATTTACGTGTAGATTACAGACAAATTATACAGAACTGTCGTAAAGGCGTTCTTCATAGTGTTTAGTAGCCAAAAAGTACGATTTTTAAAAAAAAATTTAAAAAAATGACTATGTCACTCCCCTTCCTTCCCTCTAATCTTCCAAAGTAATTTACCTAGTTTCCTGCCATTTAGTACACATATGCATATTTACGTGTAGATTACAAGAAAATTATGAAGAACTGTCGTAAAGGCGGTCTTTATAGTGTTTACTAACCAAAAAAAAAAACATTCGAAAAAATGACCATCTCCCCCCCCCTCACCCCCTAATCTTCCAAACTATTTGACTTAGGATGCTGCCATATGGTACACATATGCATATTTACGTGTAGATTACAGGAAAATTATACAGAACTGTCGTAAAGGCGGTCTTCATAGTGTTTACTAGCCAAAAATTACAATTTTTTTTATAAAAATTACAAAAATGATCATGTTTTTGCCCCTTATCTTCCACACTATTTGACTTAGGATGCTGCGATATGGTACACATATGGATATTTACGTGTAGATTACAAGAAAATTAAAAAGAACTGTCGTAAAGGCGGTCTTCATAGTGTTTACTAGCCAAAAATTACAATTTTTTTTATAAAAATTTCAAAAATGACCATGTCATCGCCCCTTATCTTCTACACTATTTGACTTAGGATGCTGCCATATGGTACACATATGCATATTTACGTGTAGATTACAGGCAAATTATACAGAACTGTCGTAAAGGCGTTCTTCATAGTGTTAAGTAGCCAAAAAGTACGATTTTTTGAAAAAAATTCGAAAAAATGACCATTTTACCCCATTTTTCTTATTCTTTCAAACTATTTGACATAGGTTCCTGCCATTTAGTACGCATATGCAGTTTTACGTGTAGATTACAGAAAAATCATAAAGAACAGTCTTGAAGGTGGACTTCATAGTCTTTACGAGCCAAAAAGTACGATTTCTCGAAAAAAAATCGAAATAATGACCATGTCCCCTTTTCCTAATCTTCCAAACTATTTTAGTTAGGATGCTGCTATTTGTTATATATATCCAGATTTACTTGTAGATTATAGGAAAATTATAGAGAACTGTCGTAAAGGCGGTCTTCATAGTGTTTAGTAGCCAAAAAGTACGATTTTTTGAAAAAAATTTGAAAAAATGACCATCTTCCCCTCCTTTCCCCAATTCTTCCAAACTATTTGACTTAGGTTTATGCCATTTAGTACGCATATGCAGAGTTACGTGTAGATTACAGGAAAATTATAGAGAACTGTATTGAAGGTGGACTTCATATTCTTTACTAGTCAAAAAGTACGATTTTTGGAAATAAAATTTAAAAAATGACCATGTCTCCCCCCTCTCTTCCCCCTAATCTTCCAAACTATTTCCCTTGGTTCCTGCCATTTAGTACACATTTGCATATTTACGTGTAGATTACAAGAAAATTATCAAAAACTGTCGTAAAGGCGGTCTTTATAGTGTTTACTAAGCAAAAAAAAACATTCGAAAAAGACCATCCCCCCCCCCCCCCTAATCTTCCAAACTGTTTGACTTAGGATGCTGCCATATGGTACACATATTCATATTTACGTGTAAATTACAGGAAAATTATACAGAACTGTCGTAAAGGCGGTCTTCATAGTGTTTAGTAGCCAAAAAGTACGATTTTTTGAAAAAAATTCGAAAAAAATACCATCTCCCCCCAACCCCTTAATCTTCCACACTATTTGACTTAGACTGCTGCCATTTAGTACACATATGCATATTTACGTGTAGATTACAGGAAAATTATACAGAACTGTCGTAAAGGCGGTCTTCATAGTGTTTAGTAGCCAAAAAGTACAATTTTTTGAAAAAAATTTTAAAAAATGACAATGTCACTCCCCTTCCTTCCCCCTAATCTTCCAAACTATTTTATCTAGGTTCCTGCCATTTAGTATACATATGCATATTTACGTGTAGATTACAAGAAAATTATAAAGAACTGTCGTAAGGGCGGACTTTATAGTGTTTACTAACCAAAAAGTAAAAAAAATATTCGAAAAAATGACCATCTCCCCCCCCCCCTAATCTTCCAAACTATTTGACTTAGGATGCTGCCATATGGTACACATATGCATGATTACGTGTAGATTACAGGAAAATTATACAGAATTGTCGTAAAGGCGGTCTTCATAGTGTTTAGTAGCCAAAAAGTACGATTTTTTTAATAAAAATTTCAAAAAATGACCATGTCTTCGCCCTATATCTTTCACACTATTTGACTTAGGATGCTGCCATATGGTACACATATGCATATTTACGTGTAGATTACAGGCAAATTATACAGAACTGTCGTAAAGGCGTTCTTCATAGTGTTTAGGAGCCAAAAAGTACGATTTTTTTAAAAAAAAAACCGAAAAAATGACCATGTCCCCTTTCCCTAATCTTCCAAACTATTTGACTTAGGATGCTGCCATATGGTACACATATGCATGATTACGTGTAGATTACAGGAGAATTATACAGAACTGTCGTAAAGGCGGTCTTCATAGTGTTTAGTAGCCAAAAAGTACGATTTTTTGAAAAAAATTTGAAAAAATGACCATCTTCCCCCAACCCCTTAATCTTCCACACTATTTGACTTAGACTGCTGCCATTTAGTACACATATGCATATTTACGTGTAGATTACAGGCAAATTATACAGAACTGTCGTAAAGGCGTTCTTCATAGTGTTTAGGAGCCAAAAAGTCCGATTTTTTGAAAAAAAAAACCGAAAAAATGACCATGTCTTCGCCCCTTATCTTCCACACTATTTGACTTAGGATGCTGCGATATGCTGCGATACATATGGATATTTACGTGTAGATTACAAGAAAATTAAAAAGAACTGTCGTAAAGGCGGTCTTCATAGTGTTTACTAGCCAAAAATTACAATTTTTTTTATAAAAATTTCAAAAATGACCATGTCTTCGCCCCTTATCTTCTACACTATTTGACTTAGGATGCTGCTATATGGTACACATAAGTATATTTACGCGTAGATTACTTGAAAATTATACAGGACTGTCGTAAAGGTGGACTTCATAGTCTTTACTTGCCAAAAAGTACGATTTTTTAAAAAAAATTCGAAAAAATGATCATGTCACCCCCCCCCCCCCTATTTTTCCAAACTATTTGAGTTAGAATACTGCCGTTTAGTATATATATGCAGATTACAGGAAAATTATGGAGAACTTTCGTAAAGGTAGTCTTCATAGTGTTTACTTGACAAAAAGTAGGATTTTTTGAAAAAAATTCGAAAAAATAAATATGTCTCCCCCCTAATCTTCCAAACTATTTGACTTAGGATGCTGCTATTTGGTATACATTTGCAGATTTACGTGTAGATTACAGAAAAATTATAGAGAACTGTTGTAAAGCCGGTCTTCATAGTGTTTTCGGACGGTACTGTATACTGTATAGTCATGGCACCTAAACTTTCTAATAGAACTGTCTACAGGAAACTTTATCGGTAAGACTGCTAGATTGTAAAGCAAGAGGTGGTAATTATTTTTCCTAAATTTTTTGTACGTACGAGCTAAATTGTTTTTGTACTTCGGCAATCTAGTTTAAGTATACTCCAATAACGGATTGCAATTGTACCTATATTTAACCTGCAATATATTTCTAGGTAATGTACCAAAACCATTTTTTTCAGTGGCGCATTGTCAACATTGAAATCAGGTGAAAGCCTTCTTATTTACAGGTTTGATCAGTTTTCAGGGGAGGCACCAGCGAAATTTCAACATTTTATATATCGCGTTGTTTAAAGATGCCAATGTTTTTCTAGCAACATTTTGGATTTAAAATTATCATACATTGATAGAATTTAAAAAAAAAAAATTATGCGTATTTTAGAATTTTCAATTTTTTTTTTAATTTAAAAGTTATTTAAGTCTTGTTACATCCCGTATTCACACCATTTTAAATTTTATGCTTTAAATCCTTGCTTCTTGTTTGTTTATCAAAAGAGGGGAGGAAGGATCAGGTTTCACCTTATAAAAAATTCCAAAATGTGTGACTTTAAATAAAATTATTATTTAAATTAGAAATGAAAACGGCATTTCGAAGCTTTGAGTCGTAAAGAGCGATCGTTGTTTTCTCGTGAACACAGGCTGGCGGTCCTGTGATTGTAATCCTGTCATAAAAGGATGTTAATGATTTGAGTTTGGCCAGTCATAATTTCCACATTATGTTATGGAATTCAATATAAACCATACAGATAAACACAAAAAGTAAGCGTCAAGTCACGTCTAAACTCAATAACCATTTAAACTATGTGAGCCTACGTTCAGCCGACTTTCATTATTGAAAATCTGTTTTAATGTGGCATGCCAGTATTGGTAAACCAACAGTCAAGACAACGCACTGGAATGCCAATGTTAATATCTATATAATCGCTCAATTAAGGCATGTTTTCGCGTAAACTAACTCTTTAGTCCGACTTGCTAGTACTGGCGCGCAGCGAAACCAGTATACGCATTCTAGTAAACCGGTTTTATATTGAACCAATGCTAAAACAGAATAACAGTTTTAGAATAAAATAACCTAATTAATACTAGAGTATATCAATATTAAACTTGAAAACATAAATTCTAACGATTCTAACGAATCAATAGAACATAGCATTGGTTGAGTATCGAGCCAAGTATCAATAATGATGGTCGACTCTGCGAAGGCATCTTACACAGCACAGTTCCTTGCCTGAAGTTTGAGCGAAGTTGTCACTGCAAACTTCGCAAGTTTGCATTTGACATTTATGAAAACTTGACCTGACTAAAATGTCCGCTTGTGCAGAAAGCTTGACGGGACAACTTGCGGCAAGTATAACCTGGTTGGTAATTGAAAACTTTCCTCGCAAGTTTCAGGAAAGGTTCTAGAAAAGTTCGAATTAAAGGTAAAAAAAATTTTTTTGTGGATTGAATGAATTTGTAACACATCATTGTGAGCCCTGTTGAAGGTATAAAAAAATCTATTGCGCAGCCCTAACTATCATAGAAATCAACTGCGCAAGGCCTAAAGTTGAAATTTGCAGTGAAAGTTTCCAGCAAGTTTCAAACGTCAAACTTTCTGCACAAGCGGACATTTTGTTGGTTAGGTCAAGTTTTCATAAATGTCAAATACAAACTTGCGAAGTTTGCAGTGCCAACTTCGGTCAAACTTCAGACAAGGAATTGTGCTGTGTGGGATTAGGTTGAGCGAATCGATGAACATTCATTATAAATGGCATATTCATTAATTAACCACCTTTCTTATGTGAAATTGATTAGAAAATGTATCGATCAATGTAAAATATGAGTCGTATATCGAAACGTGACTTTCTGCGCTTTGTCGTAGCTTCTAGATCTTCGTGTTTTCTTGCGCTTTGTCGCGTCTATCTATGATGGACCCACTTCTCCATTTGTAGTCTTTTTGCATTTTCCACCCCGCAACTCTTAGTTTGACTACTATAAAATAAAGCGACGCATAATGGAGGGGGTCTTATCTTCCGAAACTATTGTACGAATAACGTCGTGAGTGACCCGTCAGTTTTGACAACAGTTTTCCGCTTCACATTGTAATTGTATCGGAAAGTCGAGTGCAAAATAACGAGTGTCGTGGATATTGATTGTTAAACTGTCGATAAAATAACAATAAAGTAGTGTATGTTTGTGTGAGCGGATACCGAGCGGACGTTGTCAACGGATTAAGATTCTAAACTTCCTAAAAATAATAAATGTAAGTAATCATTTTACACTTATCACAGAGAATTATATCTTGTATCTCTATTGGAAGAATCCGAAATTTATTAAAACTGGCATGAAAACGGCATAAAGAGTATTGTGTTAGAACGATCCTATGTAATTTATATTCATTTTCCTAATTGACTACATTACTAATAAATTCATTAAAGTGTTAAACTGTGCAATTTTAATTAAATATCCCTTGAACATTGGCCCATTACTGGCTAGGTATAAAAATTCACTTTCGTTTATTAATTGAGTCAACTAATGGTTAACCAGTATCGGCCCAGTAAATTCATTCTTTTAACCCATTAACGCCCAAATGCACAGATTTTTTACTGCAAATTCGAGGCCAGTTCTTTCCCAAATGAGAAAGGAGATTTTTATCGGAAGTACTATTTCTTACGTATTTGAAATCGAAAATTTGTTTAAAAAATTCTTTTTAACTTTTTTTTGCACTTTTTTGCAAAAAATCACGATTTTTTAACGCTTTTATTTTGATAAAACATGAGTTTCATGTCGAAAAAAAATTTTTTGACATCCAGGAAGTACAAAAAACGTGCACTCGATAGTTGTACTTTAAAAATATGTAAACACATTTTCACCCCCCACCCCTGTTTTTTCAAAATGGCGTCCTGAATTTTCAAAAACTGGCATTATTCACTCTACTTTGCTACAAACTTTATTTTTTCATCAAATCATAAGGAAAAAGACTTTTCTTGTCTTTTTTTACTTGAGTGAACTCAATTATTCCATAAATAATAAAAAATTCAAAATGGCGGATTCAAGATGGCGGACAAAATTTTTTAAAATTCTCTAAATTGGCTAATAATGGTTACTCGGGGGTTTTTAGAGTCTCTGAGTACGAATATGTTTGTTAAATTTAAAAATTCAAATTGCCGGATTTAAGATGGCGGCCAAAATTTTTTAAATCTTTAAATTTATCTCAAAAAGTCATCAATAAGTCATTTGGAATGGTCTCATCTAAATCATATATGTTAGGAATTGTTGTTGCCTTAACACATTCATTAGCTTACATAAGTTAAAGATTGTTTTGAACGTCTCTAGTTTTGAGACATCATCGAAAAAGAATCTTTTAAAGATGCAGCTTTCTTTTTCAGTAGCAGCTTTAGGTAAATGCTATGATTTGGCAGAAGTGTAACAAGACGGGTTCCAAAACATAGTTCCGATGTTCGCCACCAGGTGGCGCTGTTACCCTCAGTCGGTATTACCGTTCGTCAGTAAGGTAGATTTACCCTCGGTCGGTAATGCAGATCTCTGTCGGTAATGGTCACTGCTAGGTGGCGCTAGTTTTATAATTACCCTCGGTTGGTAATGTAGATTTCTGTCGGTAAGTTACCGCTAGATGGCGCTGGATTTATAATTTGCATAAACAATATATTGTTGTTAACTTTTGGTACTACCACTCACCACCCAACCCAACACCAACCACCCACCAGTCCAACACTAATCTAGTATATCTTTTCATTGTAACTATGCACCCAACCACCCACATACCAGAAATAATGTATAAGGACTTGAATTTTCAAAATACCACCCACCGCCCACTTTGTATATATGATCTCAAATTTCAAAAATCATAATAAAAACCGCGAGGAATGGCTGAATCGCAGGATACCGCGCAGTATTAGCCGGGTGGATTGGGAGGTGGGCCGCGCTGGGTCTGACTCGACGCATGGTGGGCAACGAGACGCGTGTGGCCAATGTGAACGTTGTCTAAAGTTTAGGTAGTGGGGCTGTCGGTAATGATCACTTCTAGATGGCGCTAGTTTATTCTCCATCGGTAAGGTAGATTTCGTATATGTTAGCATCTGCATAGTTTTATCCTCCGTCGGTAATGCAGATTTCTGAATTACCTTGTGTCAGTAATAATCACCGCTAGATGGCGCGAGTTTGATAATTTGCATAAACAATAATTGGTTGTTAACTTTTATCTTAAAAATAATTTACATTTCTTTGGTACTACCACCCACAATCTACCACCCACTATCCATTTAGTATATGTTTTCAATGTATGTATCATATGCCGAAGACCCCCCCTCCACCCACCAACCCACCACCCATTTAGTATATGTTTTCAGAGTAACTAATCTATTCCTAACACCACCCACCTACCAAACTAATGTATTAGGACTTACATTTTTAAAATACCACCCACCACCCACTTTTGCATATATGATCTCAAATTTCAAAAAATCATAATGAAGACCGCAAAAGACCGTAGAATGTAAAATACCTCGCGAGATTAGCGGGTGGATTAGTGGGGTGGGTCGCGTTGGGCCTGACTTGATGCATGGTGCGCAACGAGATGCGCATGATCAATGTGAACAGATACTCAAGCGATGTATACATATTCGGTCTAGCCTAAATAATGAATCAACAATGTATCAATAATGAATCAATATTGAATCAGCAATGATTTAATAATGAACAAATAATGAACCAACAATGATTCACTAATGAATTAATAATGAAACAACAATGATACATGAACACAGCCCCACAAAAAAAAAAAAGTGTCATGTACTTTTGACCGGAATACCTTAGCCCTATGTATTTTGACGCGCTGAACACGAATCCGAAGTCCATTTTGCTCCATCACGTCAGGATTTTTTCCTAACCTCAAAATCAATAAAATGACACTTTTTGTTCATTAGCATGTGAACCCGACTTAACATTAATACATGCCTTTGGCGAATAGAAAGCTTGGATTGTGACCTTTAAAACGCTTTTTTAAAAATTGTTCTACGATGATTTTTAACCAACTTATGATGTTTTATTTAAAATATAAATTTTTTCAAAATGTAAATAACACTTCAATTATTGATGTGGTATGGTGTAATGGAAAAAAATGATTTTAAATAAAACATCATAACTTCGTTAAAAATCATCGTAGAACAATTTTTAAAAAAGCGTTTTAAAGGTCACAATCCAAGCTTTCTATTCGCCCTAGGCATGTATTAATGTTAAGTCGGGTTCACATGCTAATGAACAAAAAGTGTCATTTTATTGATTTTGAGGTTAGGAAAAAATCCTGACGTGATGGAGCAAAACTGACTTCGGATTCGTGTTCAGCGCGTCAAAATACATAGGGCTAGGGTATTCCGGTCAAAAGTACATGACACTTTTTTTTTTTGTGGGGCTGTGTAATGAATCAACAATGAATTTATAAAAAACCAATTTCCTTTTTTATTAAATTTGAAATTTTCACATGCGACATAATTATCAGTACATAATAGAATAAAAACTAAATGTTTATAATTCATTACTTGCTTTGAAATATTAATCTTCGTGGAACAAATAGCTTCTTAAATGATTTTTTTTGTTTTATATACATAATTTACGGAAAAATAATAAAAAACACGAGTTCAATGAAAACTATGCATTGAAGTTGTTTACCTCGTAATAGGGACAATTTATCAGCTTGTTATAGAGAGAATTCGTAATATCGAAGGTCGTTACAGTAAGATTTAAGTGTATATATAGTTAACAACGAGTCTTTTTTAATATTTCTAATTTAATTTTTCCAGAAGTTAACATTAACTTTTCGGATGGTTTACTTTAACTTTTCCGAAAGTTAACTTTAACTTTTTCGATAGTTAACTTTAACTTTTTCGAAAGTTAACTTTAACTTTTTCGAAAGTTAACTTAAATTCTTATGGGATTTACATGTTAATTGCATTTAACTTTTTCACAAGTTAACTTTTTCAAAAGTTAACTTTAACTTTTAAAATACTAATAAATTCTCAAGATTCCTCGAATTATTCAGTCTAGATGTGGCAACGCTGTAAAGCTGTCAATTGTAGTAAAGAACGTAGGTTACGTAAGTTAGGTTTGAGTCAGGTAAGAAGTTCCGGCTACAAGCGCTCTAAATTCAAATTCATAAATATTAAAGTTTTTTCAATTTACTTAAAGATTGTCAATTATTATTTATTTGTAAATATTTAAATAATATTCCACTTATAAATTACTGTAGACATTTCTTTTAACTGTCATTTCAATTTCACTGTGATTTTTACGTATTTAAGCGCATTTAAGTATTTAAGTTGTCAAAACTCAAACAAGCAACCTAACTCTCCGATACTCAAACGCTGCTACCAGTCTTTGAAAAATAAAACTTAGATATGACACGTTGTTAAGATTTTGAGGTTAATTTGGAATTAAAAATAACACTTATATTTACACTAAAATAAATCTGATTATTGTATATTGCGATACATTTTAGTTTATTAAATATTAAAATACGCTATTTACCATAAAGTTAAAAATAAATACGGAAATAAATTTCCCCAAATTTTGTTTTCTTAGGTTTCCGAACCGTACAGTTACTGTCAAAAGCTTTGTTTTCTTCTGACAAATCATGCTGATTTCTTATACCAAACATAATATTTAAGTAAAAAAATATTGACGTTTTAGTAATAATGAGTTAATAATTTGTTTATTTTTATTTTAATTTTAAAAATGTAACGAGGATTAGCCAGATCTCAAGTATATATTTATATTGTTTATTTTAAGTATTATTTAAAATTTTGAATTTCGCGCTGAAAATCTACATAAAATAGGTATAATGATATCAAGGCATTTCAACTTGTGACGTACACTACCGACCAAAATTGTGGGACCACTTACAAAAATGGGATTAAAAACATGATCGTCTTAAAATGTTTATAACTCTGTCAGATATAAGCAAAATGAAATTTATCATAGTCCATTGAAAAGCTTATAAAGTTTTCCAATAAACAATCCTATTTTAAAGTTTTTTTGATTAACAGAAACTGAAATTCAATGTAATAAAGACAGATGAATTTTTCGATTTTTGTGAATTTTCATTGTTCAATTTTAGCAGGCTGCTTTTTCTGGAAAAGTACTTGGAAAAAATTTGAAAAATCAAGCTACATAAAACCTTGAGTTTCTAACTTCAAAATAAGTCAAAGAAAACTTAAATATCTTGACTAGTTCTAAAGTTATACGTAAATGTATCATACGAAAAAACGCAATGATTCTAGTGCTCGCTCCACTTTTGAATGCTTAATACACTGCAAATAGGCAGGGAGGGGAGGAAACGAAGAAATTATTGCGTTTTGTTCTTTATACACATATACTTATATCTTTTTGAACCAGTCAAGATATTTTAATTTTCTTTGGCTTATTTTAATGCTAATAGCTCAAGTTACATTGCTCATAAAAATATTAATATCAAATAAAACAATATTTACATTGCTCATAATAAGATTTCAAACAATTGGAAGTATGATCCACTTGGATTGGTGTAACTAAACCCCCGCGAGTAGAAATCTATTTACCGGGTAGGAATCTGTTTTACCCTAGTTACCGACCAGATGGCGCAGTGTGGGAGATTCTCCGCGCCATTTTGGATTTTTACCCCCACTTTTGCGCGGGAATTTAAATTTTACTCACACTTTTGAGCGGGAAGTTAAATTTTACCCCCACTCTTAGGTTTTTTAAGCGCGCTATTTTAAATTTTTTCCCCCACTTACCCTTTATTTAAACTGGCGACCTTGTATTTTTATAAAACTTGGTATCCAAAGGTTTTTAAAGTCGACGATTATGCGAGGATTATCAAGCGAGGATTTCCCTACTTTTGAGAGGGCTTTTAGTCTGTTGTTAGTGAGAGTTCTACGTTACCGATAGCCATTTTAGTGAGTAAGCACACCGGCCACTACTGATAGACGGCGCTGCAATCGAATTGCCTTTTTCAAGCACGCGATTTTGAATTTTTACCCCCACTTACACTTTATTTAAACTTGCGACCTTTTAAAAAATTTCATAATCTTAGATAAGCACAGGTTTTTTTTTAAATTGCAATTTTTCAGGGCTTTCTTTTTAATTCAAAATTTTATCCAAAATAATCCCTTTCTCTAATTATACATCTGAATGGCTTGAGTTTTAAAAATATTTATTTATACTCAAAGTTATTAGAACAATCTAAATATAAATTTCTAGAAAAAGTATTGAGTAAAGTTGATGGAATCGAGTACTTTCCATATAGTGAACATGAAGAAGTGTTTCGCCTAAAGATGCTAAACCAACTTTAGGTTTTCCGAAAGTTAACTTCAACTTTTCCGAAAGTTTACTTTTACTTTTCTAAATGTTAACTTTAACTTTTCCAAAATGTATCTTTATCTTTTTTGGGATTTACATGTTAATTGCATTTAACTTTTCCAAAAGTTAACTTTAACTATTCCGAAAGTTAGCTTCAACTTTTCCAAAAGTTAACTTTAACTTTTCCAAAAGTTAACTTCATCACTTATAGGATTTACATGTTAATTTTTACAATGACTTTCCATGACTGTTAAATTTAATTTCTCTAAACTTTTCTGAAAGTTATCTTTAACTTTTTCAAAAGTTAACTTTAACTCTTAGTTAATAGATTATTATTAAGAAGATTCCAAAAACTTACTAGGATTTGAAATAAAACTAAAAATCTGTGGAAAATGCATCGAAATCAGGAGTGTTGCAGGGCGGGGGGTTATGAAAGTTAAACTTAACTGTTCTGAGTAAGAGAATTTTATCACAGGAGTTATAGGTTGGTGGTGGTAGAAAAAAGTCGTAGATCTTTTCTGTCTGGTCTGGGTGGTCTGGGATGTTGGTTGAGCTGGCGGGGATTGCAGGAGGTGTTGGGGTGGTAAGTGGAGTGCGGGGAGGGGGGTGTTTTACCTTTTCTGAACATCCATACGCACTGGACTTTCCACCAGAGAATTAACATTACTATTTTCATCAAATTTGGTTCACTGATAGACAAAGGTTTTATAATGATGCAGTTAAAATTTTCAGACGTTCTGACATTTTAAAATGATGATTTTGATCACACATGAAAAATACTCACATTTAAAAAGTAAATAATGTAAATAAAGTTAATAAGTAGAATTGTTTAATTATATATTCGTAAAATTAAATTTAAACCTAACCTTAAAATAATGGTCTCTGTTTTGACTAGTACCGTCATACCATAGAACCTCCTCAAATATCATAATTTAACTTTTTTAATGAAAATACTAACTTTTATTTATAATGTGATTACATATTCTAATATGAGGGTTGAATAAAGTAAAAGCATGAAGAAGTATAAGGAGGCCCCACTGCTATGTTTAACCTTGAAAAAGTTGAAGCTGGTTTCCCCGTTTCTCTTACAAATTAGCAATAGTGGAGAACCTAGCGGAAAAGCTTAGAATTATAAGCCACACAATGTCATTTTTTGTGTATATGCAATTACTAACACACTTGAAACGCTTTTTGCAAATGGCTGCCTACAAACAGCTGAGTGATCAGGCGGGAAAAGTGACTAGCAAACGCATTGTAGCAGACAAAATTTCGAAGTTTGAAATTATCTCGCTTGGTTCTCCACTTTCGCTAATTTGTAAGAGAAACGGGGAAATCTGCTTCAAGTTTTCATGAGAGTTGGGCCTCCTTATACTACTTCATGAGTAAAAGCAATTTATATGTAAATTTTGTTTTTATTGAACCTTTTTTTTATTTACAATGTTTTACAATTAAAGTGTTATAATATTTATTATATTAATAGTCAGGGAAGATGATTGTAAAATGAGTTAAAGGAGAAGAGGGGGGTAATACAAGATAATATCAATAATAGCACAAAAAAAGATTCACTGTATTTATACTTTATTTGCATTGTCATCAAGATGGTATGTAAATCTAATTTTATCACTTCTTAACTTAATTCTAGCACGTTGCTTATTTATATATTTTAATTTTAAATTTTCTTCATTTGTTGATTGTGTTAAATAGTCTAACTTAGTGCGATCCCTAATTAATGATTTCTCAAGTCTTGTAGGCAGGAAGATGTTGAATGCATCATCTAATTCTACTAAGATTTTAGCTCCAAAGCTGGTGCTAACTTGGTAAATTTTAGAGACGTTGTACATACATTCAGAAGTCAATACAGTGAGCAGTTTTAAAGGGATGAAACCCTCTGAGCATTCAGCTTCGTTGTATTTGTTGAGATGCATGATTGTTAAATCTCTGCTGGAACCTGCAAACAGAAAAAAGAATTTAGAAATTTATCCAGAGGAATATAATAATAGATTGCAAAATTTTAGATAGTTAGAAATACTTACAGAGATACTCTAAGGAGTGTTCAACTTCTACAAAATTTGTAAGTGATGCTGCTTCTGCTGCTGTTTTAGTCTGTAACAGATATGTCTCCACTTCGCTTCAATAAATCCTTCTTATATCTTTTGAACCCCACTATTTCTCCAATTTCCCACTCTTCTTACCCTTACTTTGTTGCGCGCGCAACTTTACTTTCACTTAGTCTCACGAGCAATGCAACTTCACTCTTCCATGCAAATTATTAGTATTATAATAGAAAAACTTTATGAATTAATTCATAGACAATGTCTTTGTTCTGTTTAAAAGTCAAGTTGAGACTTGTTTGGACACGCTTGTTCTGCTAAAATCGTACACTAAAGATCAAAGTGTCCTTATTGCTTTACCTTATATTATTTAATTGTTTTCTCTGTTTTTTCTTTTTTCTTTTTTAAAATTTGTTTTATTGTTTCCTCCATTTTTTTATTTCTTTTTTATGTTATATTATTTTTTTTATTATATTTTTCTCTTTTTTTATTTTTTACACTTCTAAAATATAATAGTAGAATAAAAAGAAACAATTTATTAGTAAATTTTTGCTTTTATTTAAACATATATTTTAAATATTTACAGTATATTACAATTCTCTTTATTACAATATTTATTAGATAAATTCAAATTCTATAATATTATATTTTCCACCAATATATTTTAGTTTCAACTTGTTGGTTTCCACAGCTTCGTCGAGCACCTTGAAGTTGTCTAGCTCCTTCTCAAACAGGTTCGTAAACCTTGCTGGCAGGAATGTCCGAAATTTAACATCCAAGTCAACTGCAAATTTAAATCCATATTTGGTTGACATCCTCTTTATACTAGTTACGGTATATAGGGCATTGACATCCAACTCAGCAAGCGGCTTCGTGGGTAGAAAATGCTGCAAACGTCCAAGAGAGTTGATTTTGCTTAAAATGGCGTCCATTGTTATGAATATCTGTAAGCAAATAAAAATGGAGCTGTTAGATCAAAACATATTATTAAGCTAAAATCAAAAATAGATTTTAAGGTGGAAGAGGGCTTACCTAGTAGAGGATTCGGAACTGCTCTTG
This sequence comes from Ganaspis brasiliensis, assembly GCA_037103525.1. Taxonomy (NCBI): domain Eukaryota; kingdom Metazoa; phylum Arthropoda; class Insecta; order Hymenoptera; family Figitidae; genus Ganaspis; species Ganaspis brasiliensis. The sequence goes on along the minus strand of JAZKLR010000221.1, from coordinate 58,477 downwards.
ATGCTGCTTCAGCTGCTCATGAAGTTGGTAACAGTGGGTAAAAATTTAAAATAGCGCGCTTAAAAAACCTAAGAGTGGGGGTAAAATTTAACTTCCCGCTCAAAAGTGTGAGTAAAATTTAAATTCCCGCGCAAAAGTGGGGGTAAAAATCCAAAATGGCGCGGAGAATCCCCCACACTGCGCCATCTGGTCGGTAACTAGGGTAAAACAGATTCCTACCCGGTAAATAGATTTCTACTCGCGGCCGGTAAGGCAGATTCCTGCAGGGTAAGAGGCCCAGAATCGGTATAGCTCTACTACTAACATTACTTTAGGTTAAACAATATAACATGAACTACAAAAAAAAAATTTGTCAAAACGATAAGGGCTTAGATTGGGCTCCCTTAAAACAGCGGGCCTCCCGCACCGCAGGGACTCGCGGGGGTTTAGTTACACCAATCCAAGTGGATCATACTTCCAATTGTTTGAAATCTTATTATGAGCAATGTAAATATTGTTTTATTTGATATTAATATTTTTATGAGCAATGTAACTTGAGCTATTAGCATTAAAATAAGCCAAAGAAAATTAAAATATCTTGACTGGTTCAAAAAGATATAAGTATATGTGTATAAAGAACAAAACGCAATAATTTCTTCGTTTCCTCCCCTCCCTGCCTATTTGCAGTGTATTAAGCATTCAAAAGTGGAGCGAGCACTAGAATCATTGCGTTTTTTCGTATGATACATTTACGTATAACTTTAGAACTAGTCAAGATATTTAAGTTTTCTTTGACTTATTTTGAAGTTAGAAACTCAAGGTTTTATGTAGCTTGATTTTTCAAATTTTTTCCAAGTACTTTTCCAGAAAAAGCAGCCTGCTAAAATTGAACAATGAAAATTCACAAAAATCGAAAAATTCATCTGTCTTTATTACATTGAATTTCAGTTTCTGTTAATCAAAAAAACTTTAAAATAGGATTGTTTATTGGAAAACTTTATAAGCTTTTCAATGGACTATGATAAATTTCATTTTGCTTATATCTGACAGAGTTATAAACATTTTAAGACGATCATGTTTTTAATCCCATTTTTGTAAGTGGTCCCACAATTTTGGTCGGTAGTGTACGTCACAAGTTGAAATGCCTTGATATCATTATACCTATTTTATGTAGATTTTCAGCGCGAAATTCAAAATTTTAAATAATACTTAAAATAAACAATATAAATATATACTTGAGATCTGGCTAATCCTCGTTACATTTTTAAAATTAAAATAAAAATAAACAAATTATTAACTCATTATTACTAAAACGTCAATATTTTTTTACTTAAATATTATGTTTGGTATAAGAAATCAGCATGATTTGTCAGAAGAAAACAAAGCTTTTGACAGTAACTGTACGGTTCGGAAACCTAAGAAAACAAAATTTGGGGAAATTTATTTCCGTATTTATTTTTAACTTTATGGTAAATAGCGTATTTTAATATTTAATAAACTAAAATGTATCGCAATATACAATAATCAGATTTATTTTAGTGTAAATATAAGTGTTATTTTTAATTCCAAATTAACCTCAAAATCTTAACAACGTGTCATATCTAAGTTTTATTTTTCAAAGACTGGTAGCAGCGTTTGAGCATCGGAGAGTTAGGTTGCTTGTTTGAGTTTTGACAACTTAAATACTTAAATGCGCTTAAATACGTAAAAATCACAGTGAAATTGAAATGACAGTTAAAAGAAATGTCTACAGTAATTTATAAGTGGAATATTATTTAAATATTTACAAATAAATAATAATTGACAATCTTTAAGTAAATTGAAAAAACTTTAATATTTATGAATTTGAATTTAGAGCGCTTGTAGCCGGAACTTCTTACCTGACTCAAACCTAACTTACGTAACCTACGTTCTTTACTACAATTGACAGCTTTACAGCGTTGCCACATCTAGACTGAATAATTCGAGGAATCTTGAGAATTTATTATTATTTTAAACATTTTTGCCTTTAAATGATCTGTAAGGTTACCAAACTTTTCCAATTTATTAAACCTTAAATATTCATCTTTCAAATACAATTATTCCAAGAAAATCTGGCATTGATATCTATTAGAAATTTACTTTAAAAGTACCTTGGTTACCGTTTCTCCATAAGAGACCATGACAAATAAATAATTTTAACATCTAAATGTTATTTTCCAATTTATTTTTCAAGGTTGCTGGATTAGTACAACTCTGGTATGTAATACTAGTACGATACAAGTACTTCGTACAAATCTAATAAAAAGGTACATACATACTGGCACTATATTAATTTAGAATCAGTACTGTGAAAATCAGTATCATTATACAGTAAGTTCTTGATAAAGTGAAGGACTTCATACAGTGAATATTCCACTTTTCACTCAGCAGTTCTCCTCTTTTTCTTTTATCTATGTGTGAGTTAATTGCTATGCTTGCACAAATTGTACAAACGATGTGCGCGTAAGGGGGGAGTATACAAACACGTGTCATATTTTTAGGTTATGCTAAGTTAATATTTTAAGTTCAGGTGAAGTTAAACATATTTAGAACTTCAATGAAAAGTGAAAAAATAAGAAAATTGCAGGATGCTTTGAAAATAACGAAATGAAATCAAACAAAGTTCATTAACGGTTTTAATTGTCAAAACCGTTTCATATCCGGTTGACTTCCAGTGGGGATAATTTTCTTCATTATATCAAGTCTTAAACATTCACTATATTCAGGTCTTCACTTTATTCAGCTTCACTATATCAAGAACCTACTGTACTCGTATAGTAGTAGTATAGTAGTATAATGTAAAGGTGCGTGGTACGCACAGTAATTGTACGCTAGTTTTCTGGGTAGTTATACATTATACATTTGACATGTAAATTACCAAGCTTTCTACGTATACTACATCGGAAATTCGAATTTCAAAGAATTTACAAACTGATAAAGGTAAAAGTTTTACAATTCGCAATTTGAAAAATTAATAAAAATTTATAAGATTAACATATATTCAACAGATATAGTAATTCCATAAGAATTTAAGTTAACTTTTGAAAAAGTTAAAGTTATCTTTCGGAAAAGTTAAAGTTAACTTTTAGAAAAGTTAAAGTTAACTATCAGAAAAGTTGAAGTTAACTTTCGGAAAAGTTAAAGTTAACTTTTAAAAAAGTTAACTTGTGAAAAAGTTAAATGCAATTAACATGTAAATCCCATAAGAATTTAAGTTAACTTTCGAAAAAGTTAAAGTTAACTTTCGAAAAAGTTAAAGTTTACTTTCGAAAAAGTTAAAGTTAACTTTTAGAAAAGTTAAAGTTAACTATCAGAAAAGTTAAAGTTAACTTTCGGAAAAGTTAAAGTTAAAAGTTAAAGTTAAAGTTAAAGTTTTTTGAAATTTGAGATCATATATGCAAAAGTGGGTGGTGGGTGGTATTTTAAAAATGTAAGTCCTAATACATTAGTTTGGTAGGTGGGTGGTGTTGGGAATAGATTAGTTACTCTGAAAACATATACTAAATGGGTGGTGGGTTGGTGGTTGGAGGGGGGGTCTTCGGCATATGATACATACATTGAAAACATATACTAAATGGATAGTGGGTGGTAGATTGTGGGTGGTAGTATCAAAGAAATGTAAATTATTTTTAAGATAAAAGTTAACAACCAATTATTGTTTATGCAAATTATCAAACTCGCGCCATCTAGCGGTGATTATTACTGACACAAGGTAATTCAGAAATCTGCATTACCGACGGAGGGTAAAACTATGCAGATGCTAACATATACGAAATCTACCTTACCGATGGAGAATAAACTAGCGCCATCTAGAAGTGATCATTACCGACAGCCCCACTACCTAAACTTTAGACAACGTTCACATTGGCCACACGCGTCTCGTTGCCCACCATGCGTCGAGTCAGGCCCAGCGCGGCCCACCCCCCAATCCACCCGGCTAATACTGCGCGGTATCTCGCGATTCAGCCATCCCTCGCGGTTTTTATTATAGTCCAGTCACTGGGGCGTCAAAAAGACCAAATAAAAACATTAATTAGAATATGGCCAATTCTTTTTTTATTCGAAAGAGCGTTGTCCACAGAGTTTAAATCTTAGTTTTCGACCTCGGGGGGTGGTAACTTTACCCGCCATTTTGAAAAAAGGGGTGAAATTTGGTTTTGCAAATATCTCGCAAACTATCACTGTTACGCAAAAAATTGTGAAAAGCAGTTTTATAGAGCACAACATTCTCTACTACATTTGTAGGAAACTTTTTTACACAAAATTAATATTTTCCATTTTATATTGCAAAAAGAGATTGCGTTTTAAAAAATAAATAAGTTTCATCTAAACTATTTTTTTATACAATAATTAGGTAAGTCCGTGGAACGTTGCAAAGTACGCAGCTACCGGGTGTTCGATAGGTAAACTTACCTTGCAATATTTAATTATTTTACTTTTAAGACAACGCATTAATAGAACATGGCCAATTTTTTTTTAATTCAAAAGGATATTGTTTACAAAGTTTAAATCTGAGTTTTCGACCTCGGAGGGTGGTAACTTTACCCGCCATTTTAAAAAAAGGGGTGAAATTTTGTTTTGCAAATATCTCGCAAACTATCACTGTTACGCAAAAAATTGTGAAAAGCAGTTTTATAGAGCACAACATTCTCTACAACATTTGTAGAAAACTTTTTTACACCAATTTAATATTTTTCATTCTTTATTGCAAGGTGTGTCAACATAGGGGGGATGCAAAATCACAAAATCCCCTTTTTTCAAAATAGCGGGTGAAGTTACAACTTCCCAAGGTCGAAAATTTAGATTTAAACTCTATAAAGAATACCCTTTCAAATAAAAAAAAATTTAATTATCTTCTATTAATGCGTTGACCTACAAGTAAAATAATTAAATAGTTTACGCTATCGAACACCCGGTAGTTGCATACTTTGCAACTTTGTACAATCTTACCTAATACTGTATTGAAAAAATGGTTTAGATGAAAGTTATTTATTTTTCAAACATCATTTTCTTCATTGAAACACTTTTTACAAAATTTACATTGGATTCGTGGAAAATGCAAAATTATTATTTTGCATCCCCCACTTTGATACACTTTACAATATAACATGAAAAATATTAAATTGGTGTAAAAAAGTTTTCTACAAATGTTGTAGAGAATGTTGTGCTCTATAAAACTGCTTGTCACAATTTTTTGCGTAACAGTGATAGTTTGCGAGATATTTGCAAAACAAAATTTCACCCCTTCTCTTAAAATGGCGGGTAAAGTTACCACCCCCCGAGGTCGAAAACTCAGATTTAAACTTTGTAAACAATATCCTTTTGAATTAAAAAAAAATTGGCCATGTTCTATTAATGCGTTGTCTTAAAAGTAAAATAATTAAATATTGCAAGGTAAGTTTACCTATCGAACACCCGGTAGCTGCGTACTTTGCAGCGTTCCACGGACTTACCTAATTATTGTATGATAAAATAGTTTAGATGAAACTTATTTATTTTTTAAAACGCAATCTCTTTCATTGGAATATTTTTTACGAAATTCGCATAAGATTCGCGGAAAATGCAAAATTACGGTTTTGCATCCCCCCAGTTTGACACATTTTGCAATATAAAATGGAAAATATTAATTTTGTGTAAAAAAGTTTCCTACAAATGTAGTAGAGAATGTTGTGCTCTATAAAACTGCTTGTCACAATTTTTTGCGTAACAGTGATAGTTTGCGAGATATTTGCAAAACAAAATTTCACCCCTTCTCTCAAAATGGCGGGTAAAGTTACCACCCCCCGAGGTCGAAAACTCAGATTTAAACTTTGTAAACAATATCCTTTTGAATTAAAAAAAAATTGGCCATGTTCTATTAATGCGTTGTCTTAAAAGTAAAATAATTAAATATTGCAAGGTAAGTTTACCTATCGAACACCCGGTAGCTGCGTACTTTGCAGCGTTCCACGGACTTACCTAATTATTGTATGATAAAATAGTTTAGATGAAACTTATTTATTTTTTAAAACGCAATCTCTTTCATTGGAATATTTTTTACAAAATTCGCATTAGATTTGAGGAAAATGCAAAATTACGGTTTTGCATCCCCTCAGTTTGACACATTTTGCAATATAAAATGGAAAATATTAATTTTGTGTAAAAAAGTTTCCTACAAATGTTGTAGAGAATGTTGTGCTCTATAAAACTGCTTTTTACAATTTTTTGCGTAACAGTGATAGTTTGCGAGATATTTGCAGAACAAAATTTCACCCCTTTTTTTAAAATGGCGGGTAAAGTTACCACCCCCCGAGGTCGAAAACTCAGATTTAAACTTTGTGAACAATATCCTTTTGAATAAAAAAAAATTGGTCATCTTCTATTAATGCGTTGTCTTAAAAGTAAAATAATTAAATATTGCAAGGTAAGTTTACTTATCGAACACCCGGTAGCTGCGTACTTTGCAGCGTTCCACGGACTTACCTAATTATTGTATGAAAAAATAGTTTAGATGAAACTTATTTATTTTTTAAAACGCAATCTCTTTCATTGGAATATTTTTTACAAAATTCGCATTAGATTCGCGGAAAATGCAAAATTACGGTTTTGGATCCCCCCAGTTTGACACATTTTGCAATATAAAATGGAAAATATTAATTTTGTGTAAAAAAGTTTCCTACAAATGTAGTAGAGAATGTTGTGCTCTATAAAACTGCTTTTCACAATTTTTTGCGTAACAGTGATAGATTGCGAGATATTTGCAAAACCAAATTTCACCCCTCTTTTCAAAATGGCGGGTAAAGTTACCGCCCCCCGAGGTCGAAAACTCAGATTTAAACTTTGTGAACAATATCCTTTTGAATAAAAAAAAAATTGGCCATGTTCTAATTAATGTTGGTTGAAATGTTTAATTTGACTGGACTATTATGATTTTTGAAATTTGAGATCATATATACAAAGTGGGCGTTGGGTGGTATTTTGAAAATTCAAGTCCCAATACATGATTTTTGGTATGTGGGTGGTTGGGTGGATAGTTACAATGAAAAGATATACTAGATTAGTGTTGGACTGGTGGGTGGTTGGTGTTGGGTTGGGTGGTGGGTGGTAGTACCAAAGTTAACAACAATATATTGTTTATGCAAATTATAAATCCAGCGCCATCTAGCGGTAACTTACCGACAGAAATCTGCATTACCAACCGAGGGTAATTATAAAACTAGCGCCACCTAGCAGGGATTATTACCGACAGAGATCTGCATTACCGACCGAGGGTAAATCTACCTTACCGACGAACGGTAATACCGACTGAGGGTAACAGCGCCACCTGGTGGCGAACATCGGAACTATGTTTTGGAACCCGTCTTGTTACACTACTTTTGGCAATAGCTGAAAATGCTTGTATGTACTTTATATCACTAAATTCTGAGATATGAAATATAGAACCCCCTAAAAATGCAGTTTTAGAATGAGAGAATCATCTTAGTTTGAGAAGATTCCGCTTATTTATTGAGAGGAATTAACATTAAAATGAAAGGATCCTCTCATTCTAAAACTATTTTTTTTCGGTGAACTCATAGATCTTGACGATAAATTTACATACAAATTCTTTGATTTTATAGGCTATTAACATAACACCTAACATTTTACATTGTTCTTATTTCAACGCTATAAATATAAATAATTTAATTATGATCCAATCATAACTTTACGTTTTTTGTATCTGAGTACCAAAGAAAGCAAATGAGCAATTTAGAGAATTTTAAAAAATTTTGTCCGCCATCTTGAATCCACCATTTGGAATTTTTAAATTTAACAAACATATTCGAATTCAGAGACCCCAAAAACTCCCAAGTAACCATTTTCAGGCAATTTAGAGAATTTTAAAAAATTTTGTCCGCCAACTTGAATTCGCCATTTTGAATTATTAAATTTTACAAACATATTCGTACTGAGAGACCCCAAAAACCCCCGAGTAAACATTTTCAGATAATTTAGAGATTTTTAAAAAATTTTGTCCGACATTTTGAATTTTTAAATTTAACAAACATTCGTACTCAGAGACCCCAAAGATCCCCAAGTAAACATTTTCAGTCAATTTAGAGAATTTTAAAAAATTTTGTCTGACATCTTGAACCCGCCATTTTGAATTTTTTATTATTTATGGAATAATTGAGTTCACTCAAGTAAAAAAATACAAGAAAAGTCTTTGTCCTTATGATTTGATGGAAAAATAAAGTTTGGGGCAAAGTAGAGTGAATAATGCCAGTTTTTGAAAATTCAAGACGCAATTTTAAAAAAACAGGGGTGGGGTATGTCGAAAATTTTTTTTTTGACATGAAACTCATGTTTTATCAAAATAAAAGCGTTAAAAAGTCGTGATTTTTTGCAAAAAAGTGCAAAAAAAAGATAATAATTTTTTAAACAAATTTTTGATGGCATATTTCGAAAGAGCGCATTCAAATACAAAAGAAATGGTACTTCCGATAAAAATCTCCTTTCTCATTTGGGAAAGAAGTGGCCTCGAATTTGCACTAAAAAATCTGTGCATTTGGGCGTTAATGGGTTAATCAATAGTAGAGGCCAAATTTTCGTAAGAAATAATTAATTATACCAGATATTACCGAAGGAATCATATTAATATTACATATGTGTTCTTGCTAATTTTGTTCAATATAAAATCCTTTTTATAATGGCATATTCCAACCTAGAATAATGTTCAAATATAGAAGTGTTCACTTAATTATTATTTAGCGCAGATCCTTTAGATTTGACAAGTGACGTGGATCCAAACAAAAATATAAAAGTTAGCCTCGAGCTAACTGATCAGTATGTTACACATCCTAAATATTTAATATTAATTTAAATATCCTCGCCTTTAGTCGGAACGTAACAAGTCTATGCGTAATTTTGTTTAAAATGGTAAAAAATTGGCGTTAAAAAAATTGAAAATTTGTAGAACAAGATAGGAGTGAATCTGTGCGTACTGCAGAACTTTACTCTCCCCATGTTGTTCCCATGTTTGAAAGAATAATCACAAATAATTTTTATTTTCTCTTATGATTTCAACGTAAAAAGGTAATTTATATGTTTACAAACAAAAATCAACAGTTACTTTTGTATATATAATATTATAATTTTGCGAAGCGATAAAAAAGAAATTTCAAGTATTGTATTCAGGTATTGTCAGTCTAATAATTATAATTGCTTTGATTTCAGTCTGTTTGAATAAATTACAGCGGCTTTAACTGAATTCAAATTTATTTAAGTCAATCTCTCCACGCATTTCGTCGCCCCTAATTTCACATGTAATATTGACTCAATAAAATCTGCAAATGCGTGGCGAGATTGACTCAAATAAATACCTATCAATTGAGTTAAGGCCAGGTTCCTCCAAAAAACGTGTATTTTTCAAACTTATTTTATTGATACTACGAAAAATATTTTTGAATCAAACTTTTTTCATATACAAAGACACATAAAAATACTAATTAAAAAAAAATTAAAATTTTTTTTTTCAAAATTGCGGCACCGAAAATGGCTGTTCAAAAAAATCCCTTTTGTTGGTGGGTGTCACGATATCTCTGGATCCATTCAATTGACAGCAAAAATCAAAATGGTTTCTTATTCTGTATGACATTGGCTATGGTGTGAAGAGTAAAATGCCGTTTGGTTCATGTTGATAAAAGCAATAGTTTCTAAATAAGAGTGACACCCAGTTCAAAAAACGTGGTTTCGAGAAAAAGGCGATTAAAGTTTTTGTTCGTGAAAAATCGTAAAAAAGTGGATTTTACACATATATCCAATCCGGCTGCGTACACAACTTCTTCCTGGTCATCATAGGTGTCATTTTCAAGAATTTTTGCATTTCTTGCTGCAGTTCTGTAATCTTTAGACGCTTCTGTGGCCGCTCGAGCGGCCGGATTTACCGCTTAGCACGCACCGCTCTCTCCTCTTCTATACCTACTTCTCGGTCGTGCGGACCTTCGAGACTAATTCTATATTATTTCTAAGAGTATTTTCTAGCAATTTACGGGGGAAAAAAATTTTAGATTTTTTAAAAACTGTTTGGAGGAACCTGGCCTTAAAGCCGCTGTAATTCATTCAAACACACTGAAATCCAGACAATTAATTATTCGTCTGACAATTTCTTATATGAAATTGGAATTTATTTTTTATCAGTGCGTTAAAAGCGGCTTAAAAGGCTAAAAACTTCATAATTTGATCTGTCCCCACAGGGAGTTTAAAAAGAAAAGTTAATATTTTTATGAATATTCACTAATAAATACAATCACTATTGGGATTTTAGTATTGTGTGCTTTAGTAGACTTAAATAAAAAAGCAGTTTAACAAACAAAAAAATTATTTTTGAAATTTTTTCTGCTTTTTCTGCTTGACCGCAAGTTTTTCTGTTATTCTCTGTTACATTAATAAAAATATAATTTTTTAAATAAAAATAAATTTGTATCACAGTTTTACTTTAGTATATAAGGAACAAAAAACTTCCTTTAGTTGATCCATGAAGAAAGCAATCAATTTCCTAATTGATTTATTCATTTTTTTTACATTTTAAATTCCAAATTTGTTCAGGGCATCATAAAATCGTTTCCACCTACCTCGACCGGCCGTTGAATATTTTACAATAATTTTGAAAATTATTTATAATAAAAGTTAAATAAAATATAATTGTATTATTTTGGTCCATCTAAAAGCAATCCATGTGAGATTGAATGAAAATTAATTGTAATTTTTAAAAAAAAAGCGAATTATTTATGTCGGTCGAAAGAGTCTCAACCATCTTGACCGTCTCCACCAGCCTCAAAATTTTGACCTATTACAGTAATTAGTATATTACATGGGCGTGTTTAGGGGAGGTGTCAGAGAAGCGATATAGTGTTCTCTCTTTCTCTTTCATATATAACCTCCCCCAAAAACCTTATCTGGACACGCACCTGGTTTTTAAATTCGGCCAAACCTTTTTTTTCATTCTTTATTGAAAAAAAAATACTTAATTTTTTTATATTGTTTTTGGTAGCTTAGTTTTCGAGTTATGAATTTTTAAAATTTTTGGTTTTTAAAAGTACCTATACCTATTTTTAAACACATATATCTCTGAAACTATGCACTATAGAAAAATTTTTCCAGAAGAGAAAAAGTTTAGTTTTTCCTCAACTTTTAAATAATTCTAACAAACAAAAAAAATGACAATTTTTTATAAACAAATTAATTTTTTTTTTTTTAAAGATACTTGGGAGAAATAAGAAAAATTTGCAACACTGAGAGAAATAGATGCTACGGGGTACCATCTAGATGGTACCAGATATCATATCTGATCTTAAATACACGGACAAGAATCTAGATGGTACGGGATAGCATCTGGATGGTGAGGGTTAGCATCTGATAGCATCTGGATGGTACGATGTAGCATCTAGATGGTACGATGTAGCATCTAGATGGTACGATGTAGCATCTAGATGGTACGGTGTAGCATCTCTGATGGTAGAGTGTAACATAACCTCTCTACCATCAAAGAAAGTAAAGTTCTTACCATCTATTTCTCTCAGTGAAAAGGTTTCAGAATGGGCCTGATGATCTTAATGGGTTAAAATGAATTTTTCTTCATCCCCTATCCGAAAGTACACTGAGAAAAAAAATTGCTATGATAGCAAACTGAATTGTTAATATAGCGCCTGCAACTTTTTTTGTTATTGTAACAAAAAAAGTTGCTAAGGCACCAAATGGGTTGCTAAAACAGCAACACAAATTAGTTTCTCAATGTACTTTCGGATAGGGGATTAAGAAAAATTGATTTTAGCCCATTAAGATTATCAGACTTATTCTGAAACCTTTTGCAAACTTTTCTTATTTCTTTCAAGTATATTTAAAAAAGAAAAATTAAAAAAAATCCCCTAAATTAAAAAAAAATTAATTTGTTTATAAAAAATTTTGTTTGTTTGTTAAAATTATTTTAAAGTTAAGGAAAAACTAAAATTTTTCTGTTGTTTGGCCGAATTTAAAATCTGCATGTAAATCTCACGTGGAATCGCCCTAATGTAAGCTCGGTGTGTTGTGTAATGTAAACAATGAAATTTAAATTTATTATAAACTGTCATAGTACAGGTAAGATTACTATAAATCACCATAAATTACCGCTAGGATGTCTATAAATTACCGCAAAAATGTCCAAAAATTACCAAAATAAAAAATTTAAATTGTGATTTTTTCTTTATATTTTTGTTTTTATAAATTACACGGAAAAAAATTTAATTGTAATGATTACAATAGTTGAACAGTACTGCTCGGATATGTGACCACTTTTTGTAATTATTAAAAATCTTTGTTATCATTTCACAAGTTTAATGTACTTATTACGATTTTATTAAGAATAAATAAAAAACAAATGTTAGTGATTACTATAGTCTACGCTCTACGTTAAAAGGAAGTCAAAAAGTTCTATTTCACATTCACTGTATTCAACCGTAGTCAGTACAGCAGTACTACAGTAAAATAAGATGACTTGAAGCGGCCTTCCTATTTTACTATAGTACTTTGTACTGGCTAAGGTAGCGATATAGTTTAGCTTCTCAAAGACTGTTGTAAAGGGTAAAAGCAAATTTTCATCTAATAAAAATAATAAAAACTTTCTTATTTAGTTCGACTACTATACACAAATTAATTCACTCTTTACAAGACTCCCAACATCAAACTTAATTACATTGTTAATCAGGACAACTGTATTAAACCCTAATTATACATAATTTCGCTTAAATATATCTATACCTAACTTAAATACGATTTAGAACCTAAACGACGCATCGCGCATTATCGCTCGCTTTTAACATGTTTACCATGACTTCTAATCTTCTTATATACTAACTACTATAAAAGTTTACCACTTTCGAGAAACACTAAAACTTGAAATATTAAAATTAATTTCACTTTGCTGGATTTAAAACTTTAAGAAAGCTGTTTTTCAAAACTTTAAAAATTAAAACTTTTCTTTTTTCATATTCATGGAAATTTATTCTAAAATATAATATAAATCATCTCTTATACTCTCAGTTAAAGTGAAACTTTTATTAATTGTTTATAAGTATCTCAAATTTTTAACTGCTTAACTTTCAATACATACAATCAAAAATTCAATTATTCAAATTCTTTTCTGTGTATATTTCAGTTTGTCCAAACTTCATTCGATATACTTTTCAAGCGATCTAATATTTAATCAATTATAAATTATATTGTTCAAAACAATCGCAAGTTTAATTGTCAATTCATCCAAATTAAATTAAAAAAAATAACTATCAAGATTTTAATTTATTTTTTCAAAATATTGAATTTATAATATGCCCAAATAGCATTCGGTTTAAGTTTAAAACAATCCAACTTCTTTCAATCAATCCTAATTTTTATAAATTATTCATTTTAATTAATTAAATTTTTAATCGCTTATGCAAATTTAATTCGTATAAATAGTAAACTTGTTCAAATTTAAATCGATGTAAATTTCAATTGATTCAAAATTCAATTTATCCAAATTTATTTTTATTTGAATTTTCAATTATACAATTTTCAATCTTTTAAAATGGAAATTTATCTAAAATTAATTCGACTTAAATTTTAAATGACCCTTCTTTTAATCAATCCTAATTATTTTATTGGTCACATGCAAAGCAATCATAAATTAAATTTTTAATCGCTTCTAAACATAATTCTTTTAATTTGTTAATTTATTTAAATTTTAATCAATTTAAAATTCACTTTTTCCAAATTGAATTAGTTTTTACTTTTAAATTTTACAAATTTCAATCTATTAAAATTCGAATTAATTTTTTCAATTTATCTAAATTTTATTCAATTTAAGTTTCAAACAATCCAATTTTTAATCAATTAAAAATAAAATAACAAACAAATAACAAACATTAGTTAAAAAAGAGGTAAATCCTTCCATATTATTTTATTTTAAAAACCAATAAATGATCTTAGGAAGGTAAAATTGAATAAAACTTCAAAAGTTACGTCAAATTACCATAGCGACGTTTCCTTGGCTTGGTTTGCCAACCTCTTCAGGCTAAAATATTTATTTAAATTTATTAAATTCACACTTCACTAACAAAATAGTTTGGAGTTGCGTCTAAACTGTCGAGCTGAACAGACGTGTTTTCGTTTCGTTCTGTTATCTAAAAGTTTCAGTTTATATTTACGGTGTTTGCATTAGTGTAGTGGGTATCATCGTCTTTCTAAAGTTGTGAGATCAATTATTATCTGTGAAAATGACTACTAACGAAGAATTAAAAACATTATTACTGGATATTAAAAAAGAACTCAGCAACAAACTGGATACAGTGGAAAGTGATGTTAAAATACTAGTGAAAGAAAATGCTGCCCGTACAAAAGAGAATGCTGACATGGGTAAAAAAGTAATCGATCTAGAAGAAAATAATAAATTCTTGGAAAATAAAATTCTTTCCTGTGAATCGAAAATTGAATCCCTCTTGAACAGGGAAAGAGCTAAAAATATTGTTTTATTTAGGGTCAAGGATACGCTTGATAATAACGAAAATTTACTTAAATTAGTAAGAGAAATTTTCCAGAAAGCAGAAGTAACCTTGGAGGAGAAAGATATAGTAGCCGCAAAAGACTAAAAACTTCGGTAAATCTAATATTGGCCTCTCGAATGACCTGTCTAAAGAAAATAGAGAAAAGAGAAGGAAGGAGTATAAAAATCTTATGGAGTATAAACAACTCTTGGAAGGTCAGGGCAAATTGAAGCGTTGGGTGCAATAAGGGCGTTAAACAAAAAACGACGATCGGAGATATTTTAACTCAAAGTTTTTAAACTTTTACAGTTTAAAAACTGTAAATGCGAATTAAATAAACTTTTTTTTATTTGATTAACCATTTATTAAACTCTCCAATTCATGTATTTACTTGACTGAAAGTTGTGATTAACTATCAAAATTTCAGTTTTTTCGTAACCAATATTAACGCCCTTTTTGCACCCAACCACTAAATGTTTTAGGCGTTAATAAAATTTTGAATTTAAACTTAAGATAATTTTAATTTTAAGACATATTTCGTTATATTTCGTTATATTATACCATTTTTCATATATTCTTAACTTTAAAACATAATTTTAAGCCTTAAATAATTTAAAAAATAAAAATTTTCAATGTATTAAAAATCAAGGTTTTTAAACCTTTTTTTGTTCCTTTTTGAATGATAGAATAATAATTGCTGATCGGTATAAAATTTTTTTTTTTTTATTATTTTAAAAGTCAGATTCATGACCATTTCAACTTTTAAACTATTTAAATCAATGTATTCAGTATATCTAAAATTTTGTAACCTCCTTTTAACTATAAAGAACCTGCCATGCTGTTTATATCGTCAATTGTTTTTTAATACAAATTTATCTAGGAAATATTCAAAGCCATGAAATTATGTGACATACTTCCAGATATTTATTCTTAGCATGTTAAATAAGCCTTAGATTAAAATGAATTTTTGTAAATATAAACTAGAGTATATTGTTACCAATTGGGATGAATAATATCAAAACGGGCGTTAGCTGTCTAACGCCCTTATTGCACCCAACGCTTCAATTGGTTTCGATCAAGGGCAGATACCTAATTATAGACGATAAGTACTACGATGTAAACATCGCTTCTGAATATTTACACTCACTCAGTGAGAATCCCGTTGTAATTGAGGATCAGCAATATAATAAGGTCAGTGACAGTGAGGACTCTAATCAAGAATTCACCCCCAATCAATTTAACAAGAGATCTAGATCTCAAAAAACCAAGAAAAAAGGAGAAACTAAGAAAATAAGAAGTCTAGCGGACATAAACAGTAACGGAAAGATTGTCAATTATTTCCGTAAGCCGAATTAAATTGAAAACAAGGATGAGTCAATGGTGTCATAACAGTCTACAAGTCAGACGAGGATTGTATTTTGGAATGCCAGGGGATTGCGCAACTTGCCGGATCTACTACCATTGATAAATGAGTCAGATATTGTGTGTATCAACGAGACCTGGGCTATTTACAGTCCAACTTACTACATCGCATCTTATCTAAGGGGTTTTGAAGTTATCTATAGTGTAGCAACAAGGACAGCAACAAGAGGAAGAGCGAAAGGCGGTCTCATCATCGCATTTCACAATTGTAAATATACTGCTGCCAAGCTTTTTATATCAGATGAGTGTATCTTTGTTAAATTTACAAATAAGAATTTTAAATTTATAGTTGGTTTATGTCGGGCCAAACTCTGACTTTGATAATTTTTTATCTATTCTTGATGATCAAATTAAGATTATTTTGTATAAATTCCCGGAGCTGCCACTGTACATAGGGGGTGATTTTAATTCCAGAGTGGGAAATTTGAATCAATTGACGTACGAAATCTTATCAAAAAATTTATTTATTGATTATGAGAGGGTTAATTTGGACAAAAAACAAGAAAGTAGGGGTATTAAGTTGGTAGCTAATATGGAGAGTAATGGCCTCAGTCTTCTTAATGGCAGAGACGGGAGTGACAAACCGGGTAATTTTACATTCGTTAGTGGTATTGGTAGTTCGGCAATCGACCTGGTATGGTCGGATTTAAGTGGAATGGATTATATAATTGATTTACAAGTAAAATCTATTGTTACTAAATCTGATCATTTTCCGGTCATTCTCAGTTTGTGTAATGTTGTGAATATACCTGACAAAAATCCTGGCGTAAAATGGAAAAATGATTTAGAAGATGAGTATTCCGATCTCATGCAGTCCTGGTTATTTTATTCCAGCCAAGTAGATATTATGTATTATGAAAATTGTCCAATAGATGTATTAGATGATAAATTAATTAGTGTAATTACTGATAAGGCTATGGAATTGGGCATGGTCAGAATGACGCATAAGATCGGAACTGTATCTAAACCGTGGTTTGACGCTGAGTGTGTTAGAAAAAAAAGGTTAATAAAAAATACCATTAAAATGTGTAAAGTCAATGAGTTCAGAGTGCTGGATGAAGTGCAGTTATACCTTGGGTTGAAGAGGGAATTTGAGAAACTTAAAAAATTAAAAAAGATGTTTATAACAATAATTTGCTAACACAATTATCAACGGTACAAAATTCAGTTTCTTTCTGGGAAATTATAAATAAAAATAGATTCAAACCACCTTTATTACTACACATTGATTTAAAAACTTGGTAGGAATATTTTCGAGTGGAGCTCGCAAAACAATCTGAAAGTATCTAATTAGCTCATGAAAGATATCTTGTGTTTTCAGAGGACAGAAACCTAGCCCTTGAGTCACCTATCATAAAATGGGAAGTTATATGTAGTCTTAGAAAGTGTAAGAACAATAAAGCTCCAGGACTGGACGGTGGACGGGGGGTCTCTTTTGAATTCTTGAAAAACCTGCCTGATGTTGGTATGGATTATTTAACTTTATTGTTTAATCGAACCTTAGAAACAGAGGAGGTTCCGAACTCTTGGTCCAGAGTGTTGCTTAGAATGATTTTTAAAAAAGGAGATTTTTAATGACCCGGACAATTACCGGCCAATAGCTCTAGTAAATCATATAACTAAAGCTTTTACACAGATCTTACTAAATAGAGTAAATGAATGGACTGAAAATAATTCGATTTTGCCGGAATATCAGGCAGGTTTCTAGAAGAATAGGAGCTGCATTGATCACATTTTCACTCTCAACTCAATCATTCAGGTGCGGTTAAAGAAGCCCCGAGGGAAGTTATTTGTTTTGTTCGTTGATTTTAGAGGGGCCTTCCCTTCGGTCTCCCACGACTTGCTGTAGAGTAAGCTTTATAAATTGGGAATTGGTAAAAAAATTATTGGAATATTAAGAAATCTTTACTCTAAAGCTACCATAGCGGCCGGGGGGCAGTCGGGGGTTTCGGAACCAATAGAATTCACGAGAGATGTTCTACAAAGCGAAGTTATGTGCTCGATTCTATTTAACCTTTTTATCGCGGACTTCGAAGAATTTTTAAAAAATGAGGGTGTCAGGGGTGTGCCTTTGAACCATCTGATTAAGATCCTCCTTTTGGCCTTTGCAGACGATATAGCTTTACTCGCTGATTCATTCGTGGAAATTGGTACCCAGTCAGAAAACTGTTTAACAGCCTAATTATTAGCGTCTTAATGTATGGGTCATTAATATGGGAATGGAGATATCTCGGTGAACTAGAAAAAATCCAGACTACGTTCTATAAGAATATTTTGCGTTTGCCCAGGAAAACACCAGGATACGCTATTAGATTAGAGACCGGTTCCTATAAACTGTCTGTCTTAGTATTGAAATACACGCTAAACTACGTTGAAAAAATCTTAGGCATGAATGACCATAGATACCCCAAATTATGTTTTTTAAAACTTCGAGCTATGTCGGACAATAAAGACGGTGATGATAAATACAACTGGTTTTTGCAAATCGGAATAATATTTCAATGTATAGGTAGGGAGATTAAGTGGAAAAATTTAACACTGAATTCTTTGCAAGTAAACAAATTATCATGGATTAATGAGTACAAACATTATTTATATATAGAGGATATGAAAATCTTGAGTGAGTCCCGCTCACTGTGTGTTCTTCCTCATTTATCAATCGCTGATAATCTCCAAAAATATTTTCTTGTAAATTTACCGCTAACTCATCTTAGATTAGTAGCACAGTTAAGGTTTTTCAATAAATATCAAACCTCACTATGGTTTAATAATAAAATTTATAAAGTAAAGGAACGAGGGACATGCAGCGGGTGTGGAATGTTGGTTGACGATGTGCTCTATCATATATTAGTCCAATGTATCTTGTATGAAGAGGAAAGAAAGAAATTTATATGTAATGCGTGTGATGAAGTGACTACTAAAAATGCTGTTGTCGATATTTTAAATGATCCTCGTCCTGACTTAGTTAGTAATTTACATTTGTTTTTTAAATCTATTGTCGATAGACAGAATGACACTATTTAATGTAATATATATTTTAGAAATTTCATATGTAAAAGATGCAACCTCTTTGTATGGACAAAAGTCCTAAAACAAATAAACTAATTATTATTAACAAAATAGTTTACAAACATGTTTCAAAGTTTTATGAAATAATAAATAAATAACAAACATGTTTACCTTCACACACACAACAAATAAACTTCCGTCACTCTACGTCACAAAATTCGTTAAACATTAAAATTAAATTCGTTAAAATTATTTTAATCTCGTCATATGTCTCAAAGACAACCATCCTTAGTCGACGAAAAGTGACTACTGAAGATTGACTTTAGATTTGGAGCAAAATGTAAATCTTAATACAGATACAAATAAAAACAAAGTCAATGAACTTAGACGTAAACACAACAGACACAAGGTACATTCATATTATTTCGTGGTCAAGACTTTAATCTATTTAGTAAAGGAAAGAAGATCTTATTTGGAGAGAAAACATCTTCCTTTCTATTAAGTGTATTAGAGTTTGAATTTATATGAATCATTTCTGAAACCCTTCTTTTCATCCAATTAGATTCTCGATCTAAAATTTTTGCATTCATCCAATCAAAGTCATGACCTGAGGTATTACGATGACGATAAAAAACAGACCTGTCGCTTTTGGCATCTTTGTGCTCATTAATACGTTTTTTTGAAGTCCGCTTTGTTTCTCCTACATAGGTTGCAGAACAATCATTGCAATCGACCTTATATACAATGTTAGTACAGTCCCACTTATTATTAACATCTTTTTCAAGTCTTACAATTTATATTATAAACAAATAAGTGGACGAAGGATGCTTTGTTTTATTTGATATTTAGCAATTTAAAACTATCTGTTATTCAATATTTATAATCAATTAGTGAATAAATTACGAAAAATTATTATAAATTAATTATTTTGTTAATTTGTAAACAAATTTAGTTGAATAAAAGACAATTTTATGTATTTTTAACATTAGCATTGTTTAAACAAAAATTATGAACAATTACGTAGCTCCATTATTTTTAGTCATATATGTTTCGTTCTTTTTACATATCTTCTTAAATTTGAAATATTTTTTATATTTTAAACAAAAATTATAAACTAATAATAATAATTGTAACGAAGTGTTTCCTTACTTAAGAGTTCAAGTATTATTAGTATTATTTTGAATAAGTTGAATAAGGGAAAATTATTAGTTAAACATCTGCGCCTGGGTTTTTGTTATTGTTATTATAAATTATGCGTTTTATAAAAAGTTAAGCTCTTTGCAATAAGAATTTTTTTTTCATATTTACCCTTACAAAAAAGAAATACTAGATTCAGTACTGGTTTCAGTACTGGGAAGAAGTACTGGGTTCAGTACTGGGATAAGTACTGGGTTCAGTACTGGGATAAGTACTGGGTTCAGTACTGGGTTTAGTACTGGGTTCAATATTGGAAAACCAGTACTTTTTTTGCCATGCACTGTTGAAAATTTGTTCACGTTGCGCACTAAGTTTCTATGGGCCCTAGGACTGCGCAGTAGTTTTTTGTTGTAAATTAAATAGAGAGGAATACATTGAATGCAAAATCACAGTTCCAATGAAATTTAAAAAAAAATTGTTATTGATTTATTATTTATTTTTCTTTTTTTTTCTCTTTATTATTATATTAGTTTGTTCTTATTGAGATTTATATTGAAGAAATCTTTTCTTCCTTAATATCTTTTTTTTTCGGTCATCTACGGATACCTTTGTTTTTAGTTTTAAGAATACTACTTTTGTTAATTTTTAATAATTATATTTTTATATGCCGAATGGTTATGTTTGTACTTATTTAGTTTTAGTACTTAACCCAGTACTTCTTCCCAGTACTGAATCCAGTACTACTTTTTTGTAAGGGAATATTCTATATTAATATTAAAATGTTTATTTTTATAATTTTATTACTTTATACTGAGTTCTCCTTTTTCTTCGACCTTTCTTGATATAAATTAAAACTTTTTTGAATTATATTGGCTTGAAGGTCTAAATAAATCGACGAATTGGTTTAGATGTCAGACGTTTCGGGGTCCCATGTGTCCCTTCTTCAGTGATTTATTGCAAATATATTAAATAATATACATAATGAAGTTTTTTGAACAATATATTGCATTATTAAACTAAAGTATTTTTTAGCATTTATACATTAGGGGCAAAATTTCTCAAGTGTACCAATCGAAAAAATGAAAAGGGCTAATATTTGCACAAAATGTAGTATTCTATGTCAGTACTCAAACCACCAACTATTATGAAATTCTAATGAAAATTGTAGAAGGGGGAGGGGCTGAAGATTCTGGTCAAGTGTGAAGAGGGTATTTTTTGAAAAATCATAACTATTATGCAACAAGGTTGACAGAAAATTTACCTATATGTTTTCGAAAGGTTTTTTCCTCCTCTTTTCAATGATGCAAAAAATTTTAAAAAATTTTCAAAATTTTAAAAAAATTTTCAAAATTTTAAAAAAATTTTAAAATTTAACCTATTTTTTTAAAAAAAATTTTTTTGTTTACTTTTTTTGAAAAAAGCCTTTTTTTCCTTTTTTTTCTTTTAAAATAAAGCTTACTATGTGCACTTTCAATACAAGCTATGGAGAAAATGTCTATTTTCTTTGTTTTTGAATTACTAATTAAGAAATTAATAAAAATTAGTAAAAAATTAGTAAAAAATGAAATATTGAACAAACAAATAAACTTTTGATAATTTTGGGCATACTAACGTAAAGCTTATCAAATTCCGGATCTAACAAGCATAACTTGAAGTATTTTTGATAAATGAATGCTAACAAAATAATTAATAATAATTAATTAAATAAAAAATGTGTATTTATTTAGTATCCATTTATCAAAAAGACTTCAAATTATGCTTGTTGGATCCGGAATTTGATAAGCTTTACGTTAATAGCCCCAAAATTACCAAAAGTTTAATGGTTTGTGAAATATTTCATTTTTAAGGAATTTTTATTAATTAATTAATTAATAATTCAAAAACAAAGAAAAAATAAATTCTCTCTATAGCGTGTATTAAAAGTGCACATAGTAAGCTTTATTTTAATTAAAAAAAGAAAAAAAAATGTATTTTTTCAAAAAAAAGTAAAAAAACAATTTGTTTTAAAAAAATAGGTTAAATTTTAAAAATTTTTTAAATTTTTTTGCACCATTGAAAAGAGGAGAAAAAAACCTTTCGAAAACATGTAGGTCAATTTTTTGTCCACCCTGTTGCATAATAGTTATGATTTTTCAAAAAATACCCTCTTCACACTTTACCAGAATCTTCAGCCCCCTCCCCCTTCTACAATTTTCATTAGAATTTCATAATAATTATTGGTTTGAGTACTGACATAGAATACTACGTTTTGTGCAAATATTAGCCCTTTTCATTTTTTCGATTGGTACACTTGAGAAATTTTGCCCCTAATGTATATCTCCAAAAAGCTTTTCGAAGAATTTTAGACGACACATATTTTTTTGTTTGGCTGAAACATAATTTTTCATACAGTTATAAAGATTTTAATTTTTAAAGTCGGAACTCTTGTTTCTTTAAAATTTAAGAAAAAAACCTTATAAGTGTAATCACTTTTTAAATAATTAGGATATATCACTCTCTAAATTTGAATCAGTGAAAAGTTACTGGTGAATCAGTGCGAAATAAGCTACTGATTTCAATCAGTGAGATTTTGACTGAGAATCAATCAAATTTAACTGATTCTCAGTCAAATATCTTATTGATTGATTCAGTAACATCACTGATTCAATCAGTTACATTTTGACTAAGAATCAGTGAAATTCCATTGAAATTTTCACTGATTCAAATCAGTGGCTTATTTCGCCCTGATTCACCAGTGATATTTCACTGATTCAAATTTAGAGAGCATATTCTTTTTTACGTCCTGAAAGAGTTGTTACTCCTTTTTGAAAATCCATAGAAAAATTTTAAAAATGTTCTAAAATAACAAAATGTCAGGAGTTTTACTAAAAAATTTTGAATTGCAATTAAACAAAAACCCTATAGTTTTTTTGGTTGAAATGTTTTTTAGAAATTGTCGTCATAGTAAATATTATTTTTCACTTGTGTCCGAGTTTCGTAAAAGAGAAAAAAATAATTTTTAACTTTTTTTAAAGAACAATTTCATTTTTCTCAAACAAGACAATAGATATAAAAAAATTTCTGAAATAAAAGATGTTCCTTTTCAAAAAATATAAAAAACAGTTTCTCTTGATATTCTTCACTATTTCTCGTTTTTTCAACAAATGTCGTCAAAATTCGGTTAAAAGCTAAATTTCAGAATAAATTGCAGTGTTTTTGGATGCAAATAAGCTAATTTAATTGTTAGGAAACGTGTAATTTATCAAAAGCGTTTATATATTTCAAGCATATCACATTTTTAATTTAATAATTAATATCAAAATTTAACTTTTGTATAAAATATTTAAAAAACTATTTCAATAAGTAAGATGAGCTATTATTTGTCAAAATAGGATGAGATTTTAACTAGATTTAAAAAAAAACACCAATTGTTAAATACTTATTATTTGAGAAAAATTTTAGCTCAACCTAATTTTTTGTAAGAAATGTACACTTTTATCTTTCAAAATTTGGTTAAATTAATTATTAAAACATTTTTATTCCATGTGAAAAGAAAAGGCATTTTTAATTTAAGGTTATGTCAATGGAGAGAACCTCCATGAACTAAAAATGTGATATATAAGAAATATAAACGCTTCTGATAAATTTCATTCTTTCTAACAATTATTTTTGCTTATTTGCATCCAAAAAAACTGCAAAGTTTTCTAAAAATTAGCTTTTTATCGAATTCTGAAGAAATTTGTTGAAAAAACGAGGAATAGAGAAGAATATCCAGGACAACTTTTATTATATTTTTTTAAAGGCCGTGACTATTCGTACAGATTTTCTGTACGAATAGCCAGACCAAGGTGGAACGGCTATTCGTACAGAAAATTGAAACACTGTCTTTGGGAGCGTAATACCTTTTGTTTTAGTTGTGAAAAATCATAATAAAATGTTGGAAATGCTAAGGGGGGGTTCTTGTGTCACAAACAGTGGTCTTTTAACCAAAAGATATCCGTGTAACATTAATTTTCACAAAAAGAAAGATTTTGACAATTTTCTGTATGAATAGCTGCTCCATTGAGGTTTGGCTATTCGTACAGATTTTCTGTACGAATAGCCAGATCACATAGAACGAGCTATTCGTACTTATTGAAGCAATTTTCTGATTGGTCGAGAATTGCATTACAAATTTCTGATTGGTCGAGATTTTCTGTACGAATAGACACTCCGTTTTTTAAAAGGAACGACTTTTATTTAGGAAGTTTCTTGATATCTAGTGTATTTTTTGAGAAAAATGAAATTTTCCTTTAAAAAAAATTAAAAATTTTTTTTTCTCTTTTACGAAAAGTGGACACAAGTTAAATTCTTATGGAAAATAATCTTTACTGTGACGAAAATGATCAAAATAAATTTCAACCAAACAACGATGGGGTTTTTGAGTAATTGCAACACTGAGAAAATGAGCCTCTTGCCAAGCAGCTTTGGAACAAAACAAACGAGATACCGGCGATCACAACAGAATTGCAAGGTTAACAGTAGCCTTTATTCGGCTATAGTAAACAAAATGCTTTGCAGGGGCTATATTAACAACCTGTCACGGCTACATTTAATAAAAATTGGTTATATTTAGCCAACTTATTTTCTCAGTGAATTCAAAATTTTTTAGTAAACCGGCCGCTATTTTGTTAATTTAGAAGCATTTTTCGAAGTTTCAATGGATTTTTAAAGAGGACTAACAACTCTTTCAGGCCGTAAAAAAAAGAATGTAATATCACAATTATTTAAAAAGTTATTACACTCATAAGGTTTTTTTCTTAAATTTGAAATAAACGAGAGTCCCGACATTAAAAATTAAAATCTTTATTCCATGAAGAAATTATTTTTAACAAAACAACAAAATACGTGTCTTCTAAAATTATTTGAAATTTTTTGGAGATAAAATTGATTTTCGGTTGCGACCATGTCCAGCCTGCCTAAATTGAAATGAATTTGGTCTAATGAATTAGCGGAAAGTGAACTGCAATTAAATAGTAAAAATTTCACTAATTTTTTAGTAGAATACTACTTATTTTTAATAAAAAATTACTAATTGAAATAGTAGAAAACTACTAATTGAAATGTTCAAGTTTCACTATTTCAATTAGTATGGGAGGGTGGTACCATACCGACCCCCCTCTGTTTCTCAGAGATCGTGTTACTAGACAAATCGTGAATACCATCAAAAGAACACTTTCATAACTTTGACATTTTGACCACAGGTAATAATCTCTTGGTTATATTGTACCTCGGAATTTCACGTAAAATTAGTTTTTTGCAATAATATTTTTTGTTTTCGACCTATCTTGAATTTAAGTTAAAAGTGTTGAATTGAGTTTAGAAAAATTTAAGTGTAAGTTTTTCTGGTTGCTTATGGCCTCAACTTTAATACACAATATTTAAATTCAAACGCTTTCATTGACATGAAGGTTCGGCAAGACATTATGTGAGAATAGTGAGGGTGGTCCGAAACCGACCCCCCCCCCTTTTTCTTGCATTGTAATAGTAACTAAATTATTTTTAATTACCAAATAATACCTACAAATGTATTTTAATAAAATAACAATAATTAAGCTAAGATAGTATAGCTTGTAATTAAGATCAAACTAAAAACACTTTTTTTTTATTGTAATGATAATTCTTTTACTCTTATTCTGAAAAAGGACTTAAATAATGTATTTAAATAAAGTAAAAGTAATTAAAGTTTATTCTATTTTGTTGTTTTTTAATTCAAATTACAATGCAAGTTTTAAATTTTGTTTGTTTTCGCTATTTTCTGAAATAAAAATAGGAGGTCGGTTTTATACCACCCTTTTTAAGATTATCAAAAACGTCAGTTTTCGATTGTCTCTCTGTATCTTTCACTTAATGAGATCCAGAGCCTCGGCAACCAGTCGAAACATAGAAAAATGATTCCTTTACTGAAAAAAAATTTGACCTCAGCAATCAAACAAGTTTTTGGCACCTTTTTGGCTTTTGCCTTTTAGGGGGTCGGTTTGGGACCACCCTCCCCTACTTTTCTACTAAAAAATTACTAAAATTCTTAATATGTAATAGTAGCTCACTTCTCGCTAAGTCAATAGTAGAAAACGACTACCGTCAAGTGGGGCTATTTTGTGCGTCGTGGGGCTATTTTCTGCACGCGAGGTTTTTAATGAATAAAATCTTTATATTCAATTGATTAAGTTTACTACTTGGTATAAATATTTTCTGATATCTAGACTACAGAGAGTACTAAATGAATATACTTAATTCTTTATCAGAAATCAGAAAAAAAAATCGTAAAGTCGAGAAAATCAAGCTGAAAAATTTCAAAGTTCTCAAAATTCTGTTCAGATTTCCAGAAGTTTAAAAGTGTTTCTAAAGGTATTAATAATACTTGTTGACAATTTAGTTGTGATGATGTATACGTGATGAGCTAATTGTTTATTGCATATTTAAAAAAAAAAGTGTAAAAAACTGAAAAACCAGAATTTGGTGGGTTATTTTGTGCATTCTTTAAAAACAAGTTTTTTTCAATAATTTGTTTTGTAGTCAGTAATAATTACTTTAGAATTTCGTTTTGAAATTTTTTGTCTTATTTTTGTTATAAAAGACAAGAAATAAGCATAAAATTTCAGTTTTACACATGGTGCCTTAAAAACCTCAAAAAAATTTCGAAACTTTTTCTCTTAAAATAACTCAAGAAGTGTAATAGAAGTTATTTTAAGTCAAATTTTCTTAAAGAAACAACTTTTTCTGTAAATCTACATTTTTGTGAAATTTTATCCCTATCAAAAAATCCCACTCAAAAAACACTGAAAAAACCACTGGCCCAGTGATTTTTCAGTGGTCTGACCTGCATCTCTTCAAATAGAATTTTTTTGGAGTTGGGGTAACAATAGTACAATAGTTTTAAATGCCAAGTAGTTTTGTAGGAGAGTGAACGTTGACTCTTTAACGAAAAAAATTTACAA
This sequence comes from Ganaspis brasiliensis, assembly GCA_037103525.1. Taxonomy (NCBI): domain Eukaryota; kingdom Metazoa; phylum Arthropoda; class Insecta; order Hymenoptera; family Figitidae; genus Ganaspis; species Ganaspis brasiliensis. The sequence continues at coordinate 31,437 of JAZKLR010000221.1, read as the reverse complement.
GCAATTTGAACTGAAAATTCAGGTTGAACACCGATTCCAGATTGTAAATTTTTTTCCTTTTATGGTTCCTTAACCCAACATTTTTATGACTAAAAACTTTTGCAATTTTAAAAATAAAAATATGAAATCTACTTATTTTTACTATTAGGAATATCGAAAAAAATTCTAAAAACTATTAAAACTGAAGAAAAGTAAATTTTCAAAATTATTTTTATTATTATGAAAAATAACTTTTTTGAGGAAATTTTTAGATATACTTTTTCGTTAGAACACGTATAATATTAATATTCAATTTTTAAATTTATTAATGCGAGTTTAGAAAAATTTTTGTTCCTGATTTTTAATTAAATTCAGGAGTCTTCAAGTTTTATGACCTCTCTGATGGACCCTTCTTCGAGGCCTTCAATATATTAAAAATTGACCTGCGAAAAATTTTTTCTTAACAAATAAATTGGTTTAAATTTTAAAGTTAGAAAATTGTTTTTTTTAAATTTAGAAACTGTAAGTTCTAACAATTACGTACATATAAAAATTTCTGCAAAAATCTTAAATTTAAATGAATAATGTCGTATCTTATAAACGGTAGCAGATATTAAAAAACTGATGTCATTTTTGAATTTTTGAATAGAAGTATGTATTATGTTAATAGTAACTAGCGTAATGAACCTCGCTCGCTAACGCTCGCTCGGTGATTATTATTTATTTAATTGCTTATTGATGTGAACATTTTATAAAATGTTAGTGAACTTATTGTTCAATGAATGTTTAATATTTATTTTACAAATTTTTTATATTCTAATAATTTTTATTGTCTTTTTTTTGTCTTAAAAGAAAGCTCAAGTTGTGGACTTTAAACATATTAAAAGAACAAAATGACATTTTTTGTTGTTTTCGAATTATTAATTAATTAATTAATAAAAATTTATAAAAACTGAAATATTTTACAAAAAAATTAAGTTACGGCAATTCTGAATACACTACTTTGAAGCTTATCAAAATGCGCATCCAACAAGCCGTATAAAAAGTATTTTGAATAATTTTATGATTTATAAATAAATATGTATAAAAAATTAATTAACAAATAAATATCATCCATAAAAATAAAAGTAGAGTGTTAAATTTTTTTTGTTAGGAAGTTTTTACAATCCTTCATTAAATAATACTTAGCTAAAGTATTTCCAACCATTGAAAATGTAAATATAAACATTTTTATATCAAAATTCATGACACTTCATTAAACGCGCACTAAAATTCAAACATCTATAAATTAAGTTTGGATGAAAAAATGTTAAATATTTTCTCCAAGAGGAAGCAGAAAGTAATTAAATCGAGTTTATGAAAAAATATAATATTTAATTAATAAAAAATGAATAACTGTTCTGTAGAAAATGACATAAAAATATTAGGCTCGGTGGTTACACAAGTAGCTTTAACGAAGTTGTACAGCGCGACGCGGCGCATGCATAAAGATGTAGATGTAAAAATGTCTTATTTAAATTTTCATTGGTTGGAAATACTTTAGCTAGATATTATTTAATGTAGGATTGTAAAAATTTCCTAACAAAAAAAAATTTAATACTCTACCTTTATTTTTATAGATGATATTTATTTGTTAATTAATTTTTTATACATATTTATTTATAAATCATAAAATTATTCAAAATACTTTTTATACGGCTTGTTAGATGCGCATTTTGATAAGCTTCAAAGTGGTGTATTCAAAATTGCCGTAACTTTTTTTTTTGTAAAATATTGCAGTTTTTATAAATTTTTATTAATTAATTAATTAATAATTCGAAAACAACAATAAACGTCATTTTGTTCTTTTGGTATGTTTAAAGTACACAACTTGAGCTTTCTTTTAAGACAAAAAAAAGAAAAAAAAGGGTCCATTTAAAAAAAAAATTCAAAAAAACTTTTAATTTAAAAAAAGGGTTAAATTTTGATAAAAAAAAAACTTTTTTTCATGTGAAAGAGCAGGAAAAAACCTTTCAAAAACATATACCGTCAAGTGGGGCTATTTTGTGCACGCGAGTTTTTTAATGAATAAAATCTTTATATTCAGTTGCTTAGATTTGCTACTTGGTATAAATATTTTCTGATAATTAAACTATTGAGAGTACTAAATGAATTTACTTTATTCTTTATCAGAAATCCAAAAAAAATCTTAAAGTCGTAAAAATCAAGCTAAAAATTTTCAAAGTTCTAAAAATTCTGTTCAGATCTCCGAAAGTTTAAAAGTGTTTCCAAAAGTATTATTAATACTGGTTGACAATTTAGTTGTGATGATGTATACGTCATGCGCTAACTTTTTATTGCATATTTTAAGAAAAAAGTGTAAAAAACTGAAAAACCAGGATTTGGTGGGTTATTTTGTGCGTCCTTTAAAATCAAGTTTTTTTCAATAATTTGTTTTGTAGTCAGTAATAATTACTTTAGAATTTCGTTTTAAAACATTTAGGTCTAAGTTTTTTTTATTTATTTTTTTTTTTATTACGAGGTTTGGAAAATGCATTTACACACCATAAAGAACACCTTACAAGGAATGATGCACGCATCATTTAAGGAAGGTGCTCTCCGTGTGTGGGACTCGAGCTCAGAGAATAGTTTACTTGGGAATATAAATATTCCCTAGTAAGTTTATCTCTGGGTAATACCCACTAAACCTTCCTCGCTTCATAGGAGTACTTAACACTTAGCGGAACGATTGAGCTAAGCAACCAACATCACCGAGTGCTAACTCCACCCATACCCATAGATCCCTCAGCCCAGCATCAGATCTCGATCAGCCGACAAACCGTTGGGAGTAAGAACCCCCACCGATCAACGGCGGGCTTCGAACTGATGACAGGTGGAGGATTCTATACGGATTTCTTTCCTACCTTCTTACTTTCCTTTGTCTCCAGCTTAACCCTGGTTTCTTCTCCTGCGACCATTGATGTCTTTGGTTTTCATTACCTGGGTAATGAAGGATTCAATTTGTTGCCACGAGTCCACATTCCTTAACATAAGGTCAATCATGTTTTCGGGGGTGACTTCAGTACCCACTACCCGAAACATGTATTGCCTTTTCTTCTCCCAATATCTACAAACAAAGAGGGTGTGTTCCGCGGTGTCCACGAGGGCGTCGCAATACGAGCACGATCTCTCTCTTCTTAATTTAAAACGTTTCAAATACTCGTTGAAACAACCATGACCTGTCAGCGCCTGTGTTAAGTAGTAGCTAACTTCTCCGTGACCTCTTTCTATCCATTTAGCGAGGTGGGGAATAAGGCGGTAAGTCCACTTTCCGGTAGATTCCCCATTCCATCTCACCTGACACTCCTCGACAAATCTACTCCTCGCGATTCTACGAATCTGGGCCTTTAGGTGCTGCCTGTCCTCTGCTGGGAGCAAGCTTGCCCGATCTTTAGCGAGGAGATAGACATATTGTCTTTCCTTAGCCAATAGATCTATCGGAGGAACGCTTGCTAAGACTTGCACAGCGCTAGTAGGTATAGTCCGGTAGGCTGAGACTATTCTCAACAATACTATTCTTTGGGCTGAAAGTAGTCTCATAGAGGTGGTGTGTTTTTCTAGAACTGATGCTCACACTGGAGCTGCGTAAAGCAATCTCGAGTGTTCCACGCTCGCTACTAATCACCTTTTTGCTTCCCTGGGACCACCAATGTTAGGCATGAGCCTGGAAATATTTCCTCCACATTGGATGGCTTTGATTGTTGCAGATGTTAAATGTTGGTTGAAGCTAAGCTTCTTATCTAACTCAACGCCCAGGTACTTTATGGTGTTACTCCATTTTACTTCAGTCCCATCAATCTCAATAGGTGGGGCAACAAAGGATCTCCGGTTCGTGACAAGCAGTGCTTTGGTCTTTTCCAAGGCCATTTCCAGACCATTGGCGTCCATCCAGCGCTTGACTCGTCGCAGAGTTTCATTGACCCTTATGCCAACGATTTCTGTAGTTTGCGCACCGCATACGATAATTTTGTCGTCCGCGAAGACGAATGATTTGGTGTCCGTAGGTAGTTTCATCCGCAGGGAAGCATCATACATGACGTTCCACACGAATGGCCCTACCTTCGACCCTTGGGGGGCTCCACAAGTCATCTCCTCGCGAATCTGAAATGTTTTGCCCTCATACTCGATCCACCGATCGCTAACATAGTTATCCATCATTCGCAACAGGTAGGTCGGTATCCCTTTCCTCTTCATCGACTCAATGCAGATGTTCCATCGCGAGGAATTAAACGCATTACGTACGTCTATTGCTATTAATGCGCAAAATCCTTTCTTTTTCCCCTTGCCTTCTCTGGCCTTTTTCTCCTCTTCTACCACCACCGAAATAGCGTCGACGATGGATCGGCCTTTGCGAAAATCGTACTGGTTTTCTGATAGGTAATTTTCGCCAGTCAGAAGACCCTGAAGTCTCTGCAAAACCATACTCATTTAATTCTCAAACTCAAAACCAGAAACACCAATTTTAATTCTCTTATTTGAGAAAATAAAAATTTAAACAGTTTTATTAATTTAAAAAAATATCTAAATAGTTGAACTTTAATAAAGTGTTGATGTGTGTGAAGTTCCAGGTTGAACGAATATAATAAGTAAATTCTCCACTTGTTCAGGTAATGAAAATGATTAAAATTCTAAAGTCTTAATCTATGTTATATTATTGTAAAAACAAATACATTTTTGTAGCGTGGCATTTTTATACACGTCTCGAGTTTAATTATTGGTTGTGTTCCCGAGTTGAACTTTTGATTACTGGACACTCAGAGGGAACCATAATCGTATAAAACCATTGGAGTTTTTTTTTTATGGCGTATAAGTGGTTCAATTATTGAAGTTCAATGCATCGCTGATAGTTTTATCTTCAATCCTATGACGATCGTTGAGGAGTTTTGATTCCTTGGGACTGACTAGAGTTGAATCGACCGTAATGTTTGGTGAGATCTACTTAATATTGTATTTTGTCGCAGGTAACTAAAATTTATGTGGAGTGACTTTCAGTAATAAAGAAGGATATATTTTTTTTGTAAAATATTTAATGTTTTTCTCGTAAAATTTTTGTAAACCGATTTTAATCATTATTATAGCCAGACGAATTTTATTTAAGAGCTTATATTAAATCCTGTGACTCATTTGTGATTGTTATTATTTCACCGGACATGGGATAATTGATTAACTTGTAATATTTCAAATTAAATAATTTGCTAAAATTAAATTAAAATTTCTAAATTAATCGTATTAGATTTTTTTTGAATTTCTCTATTTTTCCGTAATATAATTTACAATTAATTTTTTTTTGATCAAGATTTTTTTTAACGCCATAAATTTTTTTTTTTCTATAAAATTATTTATGTCGAAATATTCTTGTTAATTTTCATATTGAAGATTGAAAATATGTAGTAGATGAATCATTACATACTTAATATTAAAAATAAATTCTTTAAAATATGAACAATAAACTCATACTGACCCTTTATAATAACGTATACTTTAGTTTTATACACTGAAAAACATTGTAGATCAATATTTACTAAACTCGCAATTTAATTTTAGTAAACTAACTATAATACCAGGAAAAAACTGGAACACTATTATTATTTCACAGTTTGACTATTAAAATGTAAAATTCATGGTTTGACTAAAAGAACATTCAATTTTTAGTAGTCTGTTGATTAAAATTTTATTCTAAAAGGAAGAAAAAGTATAGAGCGGAAACACAATACTTCGTCGAATCGCCATATCACAGCTAACCTAACCTCAATGCTACCTTCAATAATATATTATTGAATGTATTGAAGTAGAATTAAAAATTACATAATATAACTTATGCTACAACATATATCTTAACCTAAAATACAGATAAAATAACATTTGCGAGTTAAGCAAATAATAATCTAAAATGTTTTTCAGTGTTCTACAAATTTTGTTTGGGTTTTTTAAAATACTTCAGTTTTGTTATTAAAAACTCTAATTGTAAAAAGTTATTAAACTTATTTATAAAAACAGGAAAGAAACAATAGTCTATAACCTAACCTCAAAACATTTAAATATAAAACAATTCTTTTTTTATTTGCCAGAGTATACAGCCCACGATCATAAAAGATCTTTTTATTTTTGTACTTTTTATTTTGCGTTATAAATAATATTTTGAACTATATATTAAAAATATTTCACTCATTCTTACCTAAACTAATAATAATTATGTTTATTATTGGGAGACAACACCATTTTACTAAATGCAATTTATTAGTAGAACATATTATAAATTTATTATCTACATTTAACAGTGTTACTCTGTGTGCAATATGTAGTAAGAATGTCTTCAACTTTCTTATGAACCCCTGCAGCGTGCGTTGCGCAGATATTTGGTTAGGGTTGCGGACTGTTAGTGTTAGGGTCGTCCGTTCGATTCCCAGCGGAAGGGAATTTTTCTCTTAGATAAGCGATTATATAAATTATAATAAATATATAAATGATATAAAAGATTATAATGGGGATAATCTCAGATTATATGCTTCAGAAGCCGTGTATCGAAATATTTTTAGGATTTTTTATTTTTGTGTATAATGTACGCATAATTGGGTAGATTGATGGTTTTATTATTGGGCTAATATTAAAGTGCCAATATTGAGTATAGATTAATTTTGAGACTCAGATCGAAGTGACAGTCCAATATTGGTAGAAACATTGCCCCAATGTAAATCCCCAATATCGAAGCTCGCGGTCCCAAGCTCGCGCCGAAGGTCAAGCCAATGGAATACCCTGCTCGGGATATATCTTGAAAAAATTAGCAGTTACGATTAAGGTTAATATAGCATTTTCATCAGGGAGATTTGTAGAAAAAAAATACTATTCAAAAGGTTGCCACAATAAAAGTTGATAATATCGCCCTTCCTGCACGGTGTGACGCGGACGATGTGGCTTTAATAGCTAAGGATGAAAAGGATTTGGAAAACATGAAGACAAAAAACTAGACAAATAAAAACACGTTGGATGTAAATCGTAACAAGACTAAAATCATGAATTTCCGTAATGGAGCTATAAGAAAAAAAGAGAACTGGAAATTCAAAGAGAACGAAATTGAAGTAGTTCGTGGATTTCAATATCTCGGTTCCTGGTTTACCACAAAAAATAGCTTTGTTACACATCTAAAGAAATTGAGAGGCAGAATACAACATTTAGCCAATAAAGCATGGGGAGAGACTAAAAGAGCTGGAGTCACTGATTTAAGGAAGAAATTGTACTTTATGGACTCGACATTTAAGGCTACAGCAGTATATATGGAATATAGTTATGGGGATTGATGAGGCGAGAAATAATCGAGAAAGTACAAGCTAAATACATAAATCAGAGTATTGGGGCTAGCTAGGAATACCCCAGACTACATATGGAAGCTAGAAGCGGGTAGAAGTAGTTTAGAAGTGAAAGCGTTGAGAAGAGCAAGAAATTTTATCTTAAAAATCTACAATTTGAAGACAAGCAATTGGGCTAGAAAATGCTTAATGGAGGACGTAAGAGGCTTAAAAAATGGAAATCCCTCCAATTGGGGAAAGAAAATAAGAAAAACTTTAAAACAATCGAGGGATGGTCAATTAATTAACATGCTGTGGGAAAGAAGACCAGAGTAGAAAGTAGAGGAAAGGATGAAAGAATTTTGGGGATTAAAGAGAGAACAAGATACCCAAAATGATTAGACTAAAGTAGAAAAATCCACATATTACGAATACTATAAGGAAATAAAAATAAATTTGGAAATGGAACCGTACTTGAATGAAAAGTATGTGAAAAATAAATTAAAAGATGCTTGGTCAAGATGGCGTTGTGGAAACGTTTTAAAGGAAAATAAGAAATGCTGGAAAAATACAAACTGCAGGGGATGCAACAAAGTTCCGGAGAATTTAGAACACGTGATTGATTGTCAAATAATAGAAAAAAAACTGAAATTGGAATCTAAAATGTGGTGGTAGTCTTGGAAAAGCGGGAGCGAAAAGAATCAATGGAGAACCAGACTCGTGGAAATTTTAAAGAAAGGAGATGAGTAAAAAACTTTTAAAGATAGAAACAATTTTAAAAACTAAAGTGTTGGTCGTTTAATGTGTTCATATTGTATATATGAGGCAGGTTACACCATCTAGCTTATGATACGCTACTTCCAAAAAATCACCTTATGATAAGCTAGCTTACGTTACTGCGACTGAGCATTAGTTCGTCGCCATGACAACTAACTTCTGCGCAGACGCCAACATAGGGAAAGAGCGTATCATAAGGTGAATTTTCGAAAGTAGCGTATCATACGGTAGACAGTGTAACCTGCGTCTATATCTTAGTCCTAAATTCTATATAGGGTAACTGTCCCGTTGGCACCTTAAGGGAAGTTCCAACTTTAAGAATTAAAATCGCACATAAAATTTTAGATAATGATATTCTCTTAGTGATATATGAATCGTTCGCCGGAAGAACGGCTAAAGTCGGAAATAGACATTTTGAGAAATCTTAAATTTAAGATTCATTTGTAAGTTATAAGTAATTTAATGCATAAATATCAGCATTTTTATTTCTACTACAATGGTTTACTATCGGTCAACAAATTTCCACAATAAAAGCAATGATTTTTGTATTATTATTAATTTAGTAAATAAACAAATGAAGACGGACTTAAGCCGTTTTTCAAAAGATCGAGTAAAATATTAAAAAAACAAACGTTTTTAATCAGAAATAGTTAAATATAATATGTAACAAAGAGTTTTCTTTAACTTTTTTATAGTCTTTGTTAAAAATGTATAAATATTAACAGTTTTATATGCGAAATAACATGGGTTTTACACAACATTAAAAAATTTCTGATAAACCTATTAACGCTCTTGCTTAGGAAAAAATTGATATGAAAAAAGTGAATACGGAAAAGAGGACCGTTGACCAAATAATGATTTTTGACATTAAAAATTGTTTAAAAAATAATTTGTTTAAACAATTTGTTATAAACTGTAACGAGGTTTTTCAGAAATCTCGTTGCAAAATTGGATTTTTAGGGTTTTTCCCGAAAAGTCCAAATTTAAATTAGTTTCCCGCGACGCGTGAGCGGAAATACGCTTTTATTCGTTGGCCAAGCCCGGACTCAAAATATTTTTATTTATTTTGTTTGTCGATTAAAAATATTTGTCTCCGCTGAATTGTTATGTTGTACGGAAAATCGAATCATTTAATTATTCTGTAAGAAGCACAGTGAACCGCACTTCTTATAGAAGCAATATTATAAGAATTAAATAAGTTAATTAAACTGGTCAGTTGACTTCACTGGATTTGGAAGTCAAACCAATGGAAAGGAAGCCCAACCAATCAGAAGCCAGTTTCTTATGTGACAAAGCGGCGATTGTAGTGGAGACCCAGTCGGTGCTGCCAACTACCGAAGGCGGGCCCGAAGCTAAATTGGCGGGCTGCGCATGTCCCCGCGCGCCGCTTGGGACCAGCGTCCCAGCAGTACGAGCTTGGCTGACGCGCTTGACGGTCGACTGACAGATTGTCATTTTTAGTGCTTGCAAAAGACGCACGGGGTAGATTCTCGCTACAAAACCCTAGGAATCACGGGGAAATGGAGTACCAGCGAGTCCTCCAACAGCTTCGAGGTTGGTGATGTTCTTCCCCTTATCTCCGCCTGGTTATTTTGTGGATGCTGAGTTGCACGAGTGCCCAGTGTGCTGAATCAGCTGACCAGTCACCGGAAGTGCGGATCTCACTCGTGTGCCTAATTTGTGGATTTTGCATTAAACCATTGGGATTATTTCTTTTATGTGCTGTGTTTTCTTTAAATTCAGTGTTCCCTGTGTCGTTCTCTCTCGCGAATGGTGCCTACGACCGCTGAGAGTGCGGTACGAGTCCCAACACGTGGTTCGAGCTAGTCGTGAGAGGCTTGCGGTGACGTCGGTGCTCGCGGGGTCCGGACAGCATCCCTGTCTGGCGCCTGGGAAAAGTTCCCGAAAATAAATAAACGGTCTTCGCGGGTTGTTGGCGAGTTCAAAGTGTGGAACTCGTCAACCCGAAATTCGAAGCTGCCAACGTCGCCATTTTTGTGTCGTGGTTTCCGGACATTTACTGACCCACGTAGTTTCGTCAGGAACTACGTCACAACAGTGGCGCCCCAACAATAGGGCCGTCGCAAGAGAGAACGAAGTGACAGGTGAAAAGTGAAAAATTGTTTGTTTAAAAAAAAAAAAAAAAAAAAAAAATTTAACGAGATCGAACAGTAAAAGTTCAGAATAAAAAGTGAATTTGGAAAATTCATTTGTGCAATTAAAATTCTTAATTTTGATCCTCGTTGATAATTCAGTGAAACTGAATGGTGTTCGTTTCAAATCAATAGCACTAGTTTGTCTCGAATTAAGTGAGAATCCGACACTTCTGGTGAGTACTTTATTTTGACTTTTAAAAATTGCTTAGCTTTTGAAAAATAACTGGTCTCGTAGAATGTTTTTATTTTGATTTTGTGGTGGAATTTAAGGGAAGATAATTAAATTGAAAATCTTGAGTATTTTGGTAATATTTAAATTTAAGTAATGAAAAACATTGTTTGGTAGATTGCTTTTTATCGCTTTCAGGTATGTTTGACAGGTACCCAGACCTGCAGTGTTCCCCCTACCACCCCACGCGAGTTTAGTTTTTCCATTTTTCCGTAAAAGTGACACCCGGTAATTTTTGTAAATTTTCGGTAAGTTACCAAAGTTTCCGGTAACTTAAGAAATTTTTGATTGTTAGTGTAAAAATTTGCATTTTTGTTTACCGGAAGTGCAAAAGACCGAAAATAAGGGTAAATTAACCGGAAGTCGGAAAATTTTAAAGCAGAAAATAAAAATTAAAGTCAATTAAGAGAAAAAGAATCCACCCACATGTTGTTGTTTTGACAGGTCAACTCAAGTGTAGGAGAAATTGACAGTTTGTTCTCCCTACACAGCCAACTCGTACTGGAAAAGATTTTTCAGTGTTTTTGAGACGATAAAATCGTCAAATTGAAAAAATTTGAAGAATGCTAGGGTAAGGTTAGGAAGACCCGAAAATTTAGAAATTTAGTAAATTTGTCGATTTTTAGAAAAGCACAAGAAAATAAAAAAATGCTAGTTTATTTGTTTATTTACAAATTTTTGAGATCTTTAAAAATTTTATTTACAAATTTGTTTTCAAAATTTAACAAAATTCTGGGTTAGGTAATTTGCCCTGCGCAATAAGAATTTAAGAAATTTACGGAAATTTACCAACGTTCTTTGGAAATTTTTCGGTTTCACAGGAAATTTAGAAATTAAACCGACGAAAAGTACGGGAAGTGTGGTAATTTACCCAATGCATAGGGAAAGTTAGGAAATTTTCGGAAATTTATCAACGTTCCAGAGAAATTTTTCAGTTGAACAGTGCTTTCAGGTTTTCAAACTGAAAAAGAGTACGGGAAGTGTGAGAACTTTCTGATCCAACCCGAGAATTTTTGAAATTTAACCGGAAAGTTACCATCGGTCGTGGGAAATTTTTCAATTTTACCGGGAATTTAAGAAATAGATTGAAAATTTGGCCGAGACACGTGGTAACTTAGGTGAACAATCGGTAATTTTCACAACGGTCGCGGTAATTTACCAGGTGACGAAGTAATTTACCCACAGAACGTGGAAATTTATGAAAACGAGCGGTAATTTACCCAATTAGAGTGGAAAGTTACCAAGGCAAGCGGAAATTTACCCAATTGGTGTGGTAATATTTCCAAAGACGGGGTAATTTACCGGAAATTTATGGAAATTTTTCGATTTTTCAGGAAATTTTAGGTTTTTGTCGAAAAATCAGCCTAATTAATGAGAAATTTTGATTTTTGGGGAAAAAAAAATACAATCAAGGAGTCAAGTAGACAATTTCCCATTAAAATCTTGTTTTAAAATTAACAATCGATAAACCGGACCCGGTAGTAGAACTTATCGATAATTTAATTTTTTTTTTGTTGTTTCTTTTGATTTAACTTTTAAATTAGAGCTTGATTACAAGTAGGTGCAATTGATCAAAATGGAGTCCAAGGATAGTACCAATGATCAAGAAAGCGTGTTCAATGACGATAGTCAGGAGACAGTGGTGCCCACATCCGAAAGCGAGAACATGAGGACACCTGGCTCCCCCCTAGCGTCCAGTACCCCCTTTGACTAGCCCACAACGAGCAAGGATAGTGGAGATCAGAGTCAAGGGAAAGGAAATAGCGCAGATAAAGTTAGTGGGAGTGGGGATATGCCGTCAACAAAAAATATCACAGTCGATCAGGTTCGAGCGGTGTTGTATCACTTCGCGGTCAATAGTACCGGAACTGAAAAAGTAGTTCGTTCCCGTTTAGAAAGGCTCCTAGCGAGGATCGATGGCGATGATACTACGCCCTGGTCTTCGGAAGACCAGACCGCGCCGGTCGAAACGGAAGTTACCGGACCTAGTTTCGTGAATAAAAAGTCTGATGTCGAGGCAATCCGTTTAAAGCTTGCACAATCAGGTGTAAATAGTAGGGGAAGTGAGGAGGTAATAAGGTCACGACTAGAACGGTTACAGGCAAGGATGATGGGTCAGATGGATGTTCCGTGGTACCCGGAAGACAAAGAGAGGGAAACTTGCATCCCCCCCACGCATCCTTCAGGGCCAGCACAAAAGACTAGATTACCTTCTAGTCAAGACGGGGGTAGTTTTAGTGAAAGCCCAGGTGGAATAGAACGGTTTTTCCAACCACAGAATTTTCACACCACGCTCCCACCACCACCTCCCTTCCCAAATGTAAACACACGACCGCGAGGTAACCAAATACCCGAGCTAGAAGCAAATTTGGATAACCAAGCGGAAGTGCGACAGTTAAAAGAAACGGTAAACCTTTTAATGCAGCGGTTAACAGCGTTCGAACAAGCAAACGGAACGCAACCGAACAGTTCGATTCCCATACCGCTAACGTGCCCTACTTGTTTTTCAACAACGTACACAACCGGAGCAAACTTGTTCCAGAGCCAGGGAGCAATGGCGGCCGGAAATAGGGGGCAGGTATTTTACCCAAATACCAGCACGAGCGCAACAGCTCCACCTGTGGTATCGACAGTAAGTACCTACCATGGGAATCAGCAGTTTGCAGGGCTCAGTTGGAGCCAGGAATTCGCGACAAGCTCCAAACCCCCCACCAGATGTCTATGGTCCCGGATTTAGTGTAAATGACCATAGACAACCGAACCAGTACAATGAAAGGTACCACCCGACTACCCAGCGGTACCCAGAAACGTTTTACGGAATACCGGATACCGGATATAACAGACCCGAGCGGAATCAACCCGAGTATCCACCGAAGAGCCTCTTTCCCCACTCGAATCCGACCCTAGGCGCAGAGGGGGAAGACATGTTTGGAGGCTCAAGAGAGCATAGACGTGAGCCTTTCGGACAAAGGGCACCGCCCAATAGAGCCGATATCCCACCCGGTAATCCGAATGCACAACAACGAAATTTTCCTTATAGCCCGATTTCAGAGAGCCCGGAAGATCCGTTTTCCCATAATCAATATCAGAGAAATTTCGGAAACCCAACCGAGCCGTGTCAACCCGGATTCCCGAACCAGCGATATTCACGAGCACCCAGAGATGTCACTAGAATTGTCGAAGGCTGGAAGATCAGTTTTAATGGCCAAAAAGGCGCCAGCATCGACAATTTCTTATGGCGGGTAGAAGAAGGTCGCGCAGCTTCATTCATGACAGATGAAGAACTGCTGGTAGCGATGCCCTTTCTCCTGAAAGACATCGCGTGGCACTGGTTTAGGCAGAATCGCCAGCGATGGTGGTCTTGGGAAGAGTGCAAGCGCAGCTTTCAAACTCGATTCGGGGAAACGAGATTCCAGGATAGGTTAGAGGAACAAATTCGTTCACGCAGACAAGGGCAAGGCGAATCGGTCGCGGATTACCTAACTTGCATGTATGGTCTGTACCAGTTGTCAACCAGGCCAATAGACCTGACAACGCAAATGGACAGAATACATGCAAACTTAAGGACGGATTACCGAAGATCAATCCGACGCCACGAATTTAGAGATTACAATGAGCTTGCCGAACTCGCGTCGGAATTCGAGAGAATAATCGAGAACGCAGAAGAAGATTTACCGCCACCCCCACCAGATAGGTCCCTGATCCCAGAGTACGCGTTTCGTGGATCAGGCAAAACCAGCCAAGCAACGAATAGGATTGTTTCGGTGGAGGCACAGCCGGAAAAATCAAAACCGGAAGACTCAAATGACACGCTGAGTAAGTCGATGGAAGCGCTTATCGCAGCTTTGGTGGGTAGTAAACAGAAAGCCCCACCAAATGCACAACAGAGACCGGACAATTCTAGAGGGGCGGAAAAAGGAAACAGAAGACGTGGTAAAGGTCCGTATTCACCCAAAAACGCGAGCCAACCGAGACAAGAGCAAAGCTCGAATGCTCCCGCAGATCCCGCCCACCCTAGTACCTCAACCGGGACAGAACCAGTCATAGTGAAATGCTGGAATTGTAAAGAGGAGGGGCACTACCAAAATGGTTGCGCTCGACCTAAGAGAGACAATTACTGTCGTCGTTGTGGGAAAGAGGGCGTGGCAACCCGAACATGTAAAGATTGTCCGGGAAACCGGAGAAAGGAGGAGAAGTAGAGGTCGACTCCCCCTCCTTAATCGATATGTCGACCCAAGAAAGTAACGTTACTTTACCTACGGAGCAATCGAGTCCTGAGTGCCTAGAGGAAACTCGAAACCCGGCGGTATTGGTTGAACAACCGACTCCAGATAACAGTTCACAAGCCCCCACACCCCTCACAGAGCAAACGAGTCCTAAGTGCCAAGAGGTACCACGAGCTCCGAGGATAATCGTTGATAAAAAACCGACCACGGCGAAGGCCACCAGACCGGCTGAGGCCCGCCAAGCTATCTTTATCAACGATCGTGTGGTAGGCAGCCAACAGTAGGCACATCAGTAGTAACAGCAGACGGTACCGTTCGAACCGTATCAGCTATATGTTACCTTCCAATAGAAGTAGACCGCGTATCGCGCATGATGAAGGTGCTAATCGTTCCAGGAATGGGTGAACAGGTTTTCCTGGGAATAGATTTCATACACACCTTCGGTATTGTTCACGATGGTAAGCAAAGGAAATGGTACATGTCCGACTACCCGGACCAGGTACACTATTATACCGAAGAAGGGATCGAGTCAAATAGTAGAGGCAGTGACCGTACCTCACAGAGCATGGAATAGGTACATGGCCTCGAAACTATGACGAGCAAAGAAAGGGAAGATCTAGAGAGCTTCGTAGCATCTCTCCTTAACCCGGTCCCAGAGCGCTTACCCTGTACAAACAGGATGGAGCACGTGATCCAAGTGAACGGTCACGAGCCTATAAAGCAACGGTATTATAGGGTATCCCCAAAAGTCCTTGAAACGATGCATGAAGAAACGAGAAGAATGCTCGAGGAAGGCATAATTGAACCATCGAAAAGTGGTTGGTCGAATCCAGTAGTAATGGTGCGCAAAGCGGATGGGACTTATCGGCCCTGTATAGACTTCCGGAAAGTAAATAAAATCGCTAAACCTGACGCTTATCCATTGCACAAGATGGATATGATTCTTGAAAAACTTCGTGCCGCAAAATACATCACGACTCTAGATCTGAAGTGGGGGTATCACCAGATTCCCCTAGCAGAAAGTAGTAAAGAGTACACTGCTTTTACCGTCCCTGGTATGGGATTATTCCATTTCAATAGGATGCCGTTCGGACTATCAGGAGCTCCGGCAACGTTCCAAAGGCTGGTAGACTCCTTGATAGGCCCAGAAATGGAACCCTACGTGTATGCATACCTAGACGACATAGTGATCGTGAATGAGACGCTCGAAGAACACAAGCAATGGATAGAAAAGGTAATTAGGCGGTTACAGGAAGCAGGCCTTACGATTAATCCTCAGAAAAATGAGTTCGGTAAAACGACGGTCCGGTATCTGGGATTTCTTGTAAACCACAATGGCCTACAAGTAGATCCGGAAAAGATCGAACCGATTAAGTCATACCCGGCGCCAAAAACAATTAAGCAGCTGAGAAGATTCCTCGGCATGGCGTCATGGTATCGCCATTTTATTCCGCAATTAGCGACCCTGGCAGAGCCACTTAACCAATTATTAAGAAAAGGTGCCTCGTGGCAGTGGGAAGTCTCCCAACAATTAGCGTTCGAACAAATTAAAGAGAAAATCTCGATTACCCCGACGTTAACGTATCCCGACTTTGAGTTGCCGTTCGAAGTACACACAGACGCGAGCGATTTCGGCGTTGGTGTGGTTTTGACCCAGCAACAGGACGGGAAGAATCGAGCAATAGCGTACGCGAGCCGAACGCTCACGGAGGCCGAAAGAAAATACTCCGTCACCGAAAAGGAATGTCTAGCGGTGATTTGGGCAGTAAAAAAGTTCCGACACTATCTAGAGGGATTTCACTTTACCGTCATTACTGACCATAGCTCACTACTTTGGCTCCATAATCTGCATAACCCAACGGGAAGGTTAGCTCGGTGGGCGCTTGATCTCCTAGAATACGACTTCGAGATAATACACAGGAAGGGTTCAGAACACCTCGTCCCTGATGCTCTCTCGAGAATGTACGAAGAGGAGATGGCGATACCAATAGCGGCCATAACCACGGTTACAGACCAATGGTACAACCAACGTGTGAGAGACGTAGAGGAAACTCCCATGAAATTCCATGGTTGGAAAATTACAGACGGTAAGCTTTACCGATACCGCCCAAATCCGCTTATCGATTCGGTGATCGATGACTTAGACGCGTGGAAACTTGTGATACCAGTTGACGACAGAAAAGAAGTGTTTAACGAGGTTCACTGTAATCCGCAAGCAGCGCATCTCGGTATCGAGAAAACATACCGACGTGCAACGACTCAGTACTACTGGCCGGGAATGTATAAAGATATCAAGACTTGGGTCGGCACATGTGACATTTGTCAAAAGATAAAGCCAGACCAAAGACAAGCCGCAGGCCTGATGGGCCGCAGAGTTATACAACAACCGTGGACAGTAGTTGCTACCGACGTAATGGGTCCATGGCCCAAAACAGCACTAGGATTTGAGTATCTAGTAATATTCGAAGATTTGTATACTCGCTGGATAGAATTGGCCCCGATGCGAAAGGCGAACGCGGAAACAATTATTAAAGCCTTCGAAGATCTAATTCTATTCCGGTGGGGAGCTCCCCAAGTCTTAGTGTCCGACAACGGAACCGAGTATGCAAATCAGGCGTTCGAAGATCTCACCGAGGCATACGGAATCAAACATTCTTTCACGCCGGTATATCATCCGCAAGCCGATCCGGTAGAACGGGTGACCCGAGTAATCAAGACAATGATTTCCGCTTATGTCTCAAAGAATCACAAGCAGTGGGACGTCTATTTAAAAGACTTACGGTTCGCGTATAACACCGCTATACACGGAAGCACCGGAATAAGTCCAGCGTATTTAAATTTAGCACGCGAACTTAAACCGTATAACAGCATTAGGACGCAGACGGAATCAGCGTCATACCGAATCCCAGACGATCCCAAAGAGTGGCTAGAACGAATAGAAAAGTTAAAAGAGTTACAGGATCTCGTGTCACTACAGATGGATGCCGCATTCGACCGTCAAAAGGTAAATTATGATAAGAGACGCCGAAATGCCACATTCAAAGTAGGAGATCTAGTAATGTGTAAAAAACAAGTTACGTCATCGGCCCGCAAAGGTATATCACGTGGATTCGGGGGCAAAAATCAAGGCCCGTACACTGTAACACGAGTTTTAGGTCCATCAGTGTACGAAATTGGGACAGAAGGAGGAAGATCGCTAGGAAGGTTCCCGATTAAACTCTTAATCCCTTACCGCGACTCTAGAGAGGGGGGAGGTAGGAGTAGATCCCAGGGTTCAGACTCCTAAATTTTGGTTTTTGCATGTGAGAAGTAGCTTAGTAAATGATTTTGAATTTTGGTAGTTATGAAATTTTTGATTTGGTGACATGTGATAACTGGGACTTATTCTACTTTAACAGTGTACACAATTTCGGTTTAAAGTTCAACTAAACATGGGTAAAACCCGTTTTACTTTTCAGAGGAGGAAGACAAGTTGCGCCAGGAAGCCGACAGGAAAAGAGACCTAGCAACGAGAATGCAAAACTTACTCCTAGAATATGGGGAGGTGAACGCCATTATCCCAATGGCAAACAGGGTACACCCAAGGGCTCCACCCCCAACCCATAACATAGAAGGACCAAGAGAGTATCCGAGGCCGAACGAAGGACAGGCACAACAACAAGCCTTACAACGGGAATACCCGTTACCAGCCGCACTCCAAGGAAATCGCGGAGCGATTCCAAAAGTAAGGGAAGGAGCTTATGGACCCGGCTACGCAAGACATTTCGGCGAACAACGGCAAGAACCGAGGACCCCTGCCGAAGCTAAAGTGCTCGCACTAAAAGGCGACCGGTCATGGCGTGAGTTCAGGGAGGAGAGCCCGAGACCCCCGAAGTACATACGGGAGTTGAACAAACGAAGAGACGAGCAAGCTAGATGGGCTGAAAGAGGTCGTCTCGAAGGACAGCAAGGCAAAAGGCAGCGAGAGGATCGAGACAAGTGGCTCCAGGAACAACTCCATCCCAGCCCGGAGGAACTGGAAAGAAGGGCCAAGAATAAGAAGGAGTATGAAGAGTCGTACCGGAAATGGACTGCAACCTTGGCCGCAGAAGAAGAACACGAGGGGAATGAGAGATTCGTCCGAGACCTGGCCAATCAGTTAGCAGACCAGGCGGTCGGTCAATCCTGCGAAACCCGAGGTTGGAGATCTGATCTGCCGAACGAACCCCCGCGCACGGAACGTGACTGGTGTCGTCGCTGAAACGGCCGAGGACATGCCCAGGGCCAGTGCCCTAACCCGAAACGTCGCCGGCATTAAAAGAGCGGCAGAGAAAGGTCCCAAGAGAGTGGTAATTCGACCAGGAAGATTACTAGAAGAAGAGTAAGGGTAAACCCATCGATATTGCAGAATATTATTTTCTTTTGTTTGTGAGTTTCGGTTTAAATGGGTAATCCCGAGTTATATAACTTTTTTATTTTTTTTTTGTCGTTGTTGTTGTTCACTCTACCCTTCAAAAGTGACAACTCCCGAGGGGGGCCATAGTGGTTAAGGAACACATTTTTTTCGTTTAAGTGGCCCCTTCCCCCACCCCACAACATGTAGTGTTACTTTTTTTTATTATGTTATATCGTATTACTTTTTTTTATCTATCGAAATGCCTTGCCTTTTTGATCCACGCTACCAACGTACTAGGCAATGGCCATTGGTAAACATACCATAGACAAAAAATACTGACAAGACAAAAATTTTGTCGCGAAAATAAAAATTCTACATTTCCTATAAATCATTCTCTTATAATTTGATGTGAAGTAAAAACATTATTTACTGTCCCGACTTCCAGTATTTTAACCCGTCCCGAAATCCTGAAAACTGTTATTTATCGAGGAATAACAATTTCACAAGGATGGTCCTGTGAAACCTCAAAGAATAAGGTAAGGTGAGAGAAGGGAACACTGCTGGTCAGCAAGGGGAGGTAGTTAGAATTTTGTTAAGTTAAAGGCACAGTTCCTCTGCTAGACCAGTTATAGGCTGGCAATTCCAAGTAAATCAGAGGGTGCAATACTTGGTCCGGCGGAGAGGGGGGAACCCAGTCGCTGGCTTGGAATACGGAGGGGAGGTTCCGTTTAGGCCCAGGGGAGTTGTAACGAGGTTTTTCAGAAATCTCGTTGCAAAATTGGATTTTTAGGGTTTTTCCCGAAAAGTCCAAATTTAAATTAGTTTCCCGCGACGCGTGAGCGGAAATACGCTTTTATTCGTTGGCCAAGCCCGGACTCAAAATATTTTTATTTATTTTGTTTGTCGATTAAAAATATTTGTCTCCGCTGAATTGTTATGTTGTACGGAAAATCGAATCATTTAATTATTCTGTAAGAAGCACAGTGAACCGCACTTCTTATAGAAGCAATATTATAAGAATTAAATAAGTTAATTAAACTGGTCAGTTGACTTCACTGGATTTGGAAGTCAAACCAATGGAAAGGAAGCCCAACCAATCAGAAGCCAGTTTCTTATGTGACAAAGCGGCGATTGTAGTGGAGACCCAGTCGGTGCTGCCAACTACCGAAGGCGGGCCTGAAGCTAAATTGGCGGGCTGCGCATGTCCCCGCGCGCCGCTTGGGACCAGCGTCCCAGCAGTACGAGCTTGGCTGACGCGCTTGACGGTCGACTGACAGATTGTCATTTTTAGTGCTTGCAAAAGACGCACGGGGTAGATTCTCGCTACAAAACCCTAGGAATCACGGGGAAATGGAGTACCAGCGAGTCCTCCAACAGCTTCGAGGTTGGTGATGTTCTTCCCCTTATCTCCGCCTGGTTATTTTGTGGATGCTGAGTTGCACGAGTGCCAAGTGTGCTGAATCAGCTGACCAGTCACCGGAAGTGCGGATCTCACTCGTGTGCCTAATTTGTGGATTTTGCATTAAACCATTGGGATTATTTCTTTTATGTGCTGTGTTTTCTTTAAACTCAGTGTTCCCTGTGTCGTTCTCTCTCGCGAATGGTGCCTACGACCGCTGAGAGTGCGGTACGAGTCCCAACACGTGGTTCGAGCTAGTCGTGAGAGGCTTGCGGTGACGTCGGTGCTCGCGGGGTCCGGACAGCATCCCTGTCTGGCGCCTGGGAAAAGTTCCCGAAAATAAATAAACGGTCCTCGTGGGTTGTTGGCGAGTTCAAAGTGTGGAACTCGTCAACCCGAAATTCGAAGCTGCCAACGTCGCCATTTTTGTGTCGTGGTTTCCGGTCATTTACTGACCCACGTAGTTTCGTTAGGAACTACGTCACAAAACAAATAGAAAAAAATAAAAATTGTGAAAAATAAACGGCGTCATTCGATTGTACAAGAAAAATTACGAAAGGAATATGTGTGACATTTTTTAATTTTTCACTCCATTTGTTATAAATAATCAATAAACAATAACAATGACCTTAAACCAATCTTAGCCCATGTTTAGAGAAATTTTGATATCAAAAATGTGAATACGGCAAAGAGGACCGTTGACTAAATAATGATTTTTGACAATAAAAATTGTTTAATGTCAAAAAGCATTATTAATTTTATCCACGATCCTCGTAATACCAAATATTAATAATAATTAATATCATTAATAAATATTAATACGATACCAAATAATGATTTTTGACAATAAAAATTGTTTAAACAATTTTTAATGTCAAAAAGTATTATTAATTTTATCCACGGATCCTCTTTCCTATATTCACATTTTTGATATTAACATTTCTCTAAGCATGGGCTAAGATTGGTTTAAGTGGTCATTGTTATTGTTTATTGATTGTTTATAACAAATGAAGTGAAAAATTAAAAAATGACACACATATTCCTTTCGTAATTTTTCGCGTACCATCGAATGGCGCTTTTTTATTTTTCATAATTTTTAGTTTTTTTCTACAGTGGAACCTCGATTATCCGAACTAATTCAGGCAGGGCCTGGTTCGGATAATCGAAAGTCCGGATAATAGAAATTTGATATTTTGAATCACACATATATTCAATTTAATATATTTTATTTAAATGTACATATGTACAGTATATATACATATATATTTGTTGATTTATATACTAATAAAATATAGAAAACTTTTAAACATAAAAATTATAATATGATATATTTTTTTAAGGTTTTCTTGGCATAAATTTTGTTATTTTACACTGTCGGATGGCATCTATGCGTTTTTTAGCTGCTAAATCACGCATTTGTTTAATTAATAGCAACTGAGTGGTGGAACACTCCTCTTGCTGCGAATACCACTCCAGACCTACATTAAATGCAGCAAATGCTTCGGTATTTGAAATCTTTTTTATCTCATCCAAACATTCGTCCTCGCTGGTGTTCTCGATGTCATCATTTTCATTTAATCCCATTACTGAAGATATGATGTCTTCATCCTCCAGAATTTGGAAACCAGGATCATTTGCGTCGCTATTGATCCATTCGATAGCGTCGTCGGCTTCACTATTTGCAAAACCTGGGATGTTGTTGAACAATTCAGTAAATTCCGTTGCATTTTCAGGATCATGATTGTCTGTTTCGATTTCTTCGTCACCTTCGAGGGCAGCAGGCCAAAGTTTGTTCCACGCTCTTTTTAAATTTTCTTCCGTCAGCGATTCCCAAGCATCGGCAACCATGAAAGAACAATGCTTTAAATTTAATGTTTTCGAGAATGAAACTATATCGCTTTCAGAGGTATCTTCCGCTAATAGCAACCTCTTGAGAATTTCTTTACGGTACAAGCGTTTTAGTTTCTCAATCACTCCTTGATCCATCGGTTGGATAAGTGCAGTAACATTTGGCGGGAGATACATAACCTCGAAATCATCATCAAAAGAATTCAGTACTTCAGCCGATGGATGAGACGGGGCATTGTCTAACAACAATAATACTTTACCATTTTTACCATTAACTGTACGCCATTTTTTTACAGATTTTATGAAATCATTCTTGAACCAGTCACAGAACAATTTCGAATCCATCCAAGCATTGTTTTGATTTTTATAGGTGACAGGTAAACGTGCAAGATTTTTAAAACAACGCGGTTGTTTAGACTTACCGATTAGCAGTAAAGGTAATCTATGAGTTCCAGCAGCATTAGCGCAAGTCATTATAGTCACCCGTTCTTTTGAAACTTTGCAACCAGGGGCTGCAAGTTCTTGACAAGATGCAAGTGATTTTCGTGGTAAAGACCTCCAGTTAAGACCACTCTCGTCGGCATTATACACATCTTCTTTCGAAAATCCTTCCTTTTCCAGATACTTTTGAAATGTCTCTTTAAATTCTTTGGCAGCACTAGCATTTGCTGATAACGCTTCACCTTGGACTTTCAATTCCCGTATCCCATGGCGATTTTTAAATTTCTCAAGCCAACCTGAACTAGCTTTGAAATTTAATGGTCCACCAAGTTTTTTATTGTAATCGAGAGCTTTCTCGCATACAAGTGGACCCGAAATTGGCTGTCCAAGGCTTCGTCTTTGTATAAACCACTTTGACATTGCATCATCAAGATTTTCATTCCGTGCTAATGTCATTGTTTTTCTTTTTTTCAAACCACATTCACTGTCCATTTGTGAAGCAAATAATGTTAGTGCCTCTCGATTTTTCTTAATATCAGCAATCGTCGCTTTACCCACATCGTATAAAATAGCTAAAGAAGCACCAGATTCACCTTTGTCTAATCTTGAAAGAATTTCTAATTTTGTTTTCACAGTAAGAACATTGCGCTTGCGCTTAGAAGTAGAAGGACTAGAAGGAAAAACCATTGCACAAGTTTTCAATCTTTTGTTTTGATTTTCGTTTGCTTTGTTTTGATTAAATATATTATACTTTCTCGGCATTGACTATGAAACACAGGAATAGAAATACTTCACGATAGAAGGTTATGCGTTCTGAAGTATGTAACGAATGAATTCACAATTTATGATTGGCTGTACACATAATTATAGTCCAACTGACAACCAATTAAATTCGAGTACATACTTCTGTACCCATCGAGTAAGTCTACTTCAGAAAAGAATAAAGGGGGAGTTGCCCAATAGCCGCGAAAATATGAATTATGAATTAAAAAGGAAAAATAAATTTTGAAATTTGTCAAGGCGAAAAAAAGTTCGGATAATAGAAGTTCGGATAAAATAATTTACGGTTCGGATAATAGAGAGTTCGGAAGATAGAGGTTCGGATAATCGAGGTTCCACTGTAGTTTGGAAGATTAGGGGGAAGGAAGGGGAGTGACATGGTCATTTTTTAAAATTTTTTTCAAAAAATTGTACTTTTTGGCTACTAAACACTATGAAGACCGCCTTTACGACAGTTCTGTATAATTTTCCTGTAATCTACACGTAAATATGCATATGTGTACTAAATGGCAGCAGTCTAAGTCAAATAGTGTGGAAGATTAAGGGGCGAAGACATGGTCATTTTTGAAATTTTTATAAAAAAAATTGGAATTGTTGGCTAGTAAAAACTATGAAGACCGCGTTTACGACAGTTCTTTTTAATTTTCTTGTAATCTACACGTAAATATCCATATGTGTACAATATCGCAGCATCCTAAGTCAAATAGTGTGGAAGATAAGGGGCGAAGACTAGGTCATTTTTGAAATTTTTATAAAGAAAATTGTAATTTTTGGCTAGGGAGCGTTCACAAATGACGTCACGCGTTTTTTTCAACTTTTTGACCCCTCCCCCCTCCTGTCACGCTCTGTCACGTGAAAGTAAACACGTACCCCTAAAAGTACGTCACGTTTCTTGTCCCCCCCCCCCTATTTTTATGATAATTTTATTTTCAACGTTAATAACAAAAAATTCAATAATAATAATTTTCAATCGGTTTTAGGGTCAAACCACTGACTTTCGACCAAAGGTGGTCGCTGAGATATTTTAATAGATATTAAAACCTATATTATATGTATTATTGAAGTGTCTAAATTCAAGTTCTGAAATTGTTTTAGAGATATTTTATATTTTGCATCCGTAAATTGTAATTAAAGAAGCAAGCGTCAAGAAAAAATGGCGTTTTTAATGCACATTTCAAATATTATTTATTTAGAAAGAAAACATTGAATTCCCATATTGTAAAGAAAATATGATTAATTAATATCTAAATATTTATTTTATTTAATATAATTTTGTAGATAATGAAAAATAATAATAATAATAAAATCAATTTCAATGTGATCATAAATCTGTCACTTTGTATGATTTTTAAAAGTCTATTTTTTAGAAACCTACTTAATAATATTTTATTGAAACTTACCGTAATTATTAATTTATGCACTTTAATTATATTTTCACTAAATTCAAGACAAATATTTACTTTATTACTAAGTAATATCGTCTTAAAATTTCCGAATTAACCCCAAAGCAGAGATTTTTAATTTTATATAAGTTTTTTCTGGATGAAATTAAAAATTCAACAGTTTGCACATACCTAAGTTTATATAAAATCTTCAACATATTAAATTTTTGTGAGAGTAATTTGCTTAGTTTTTAAAGTTTGTCCGAAGTTTGTCGATCCATTATTTATTTTAAATTCAAACTTATTTTCGTAAATATTTTTATAACGACAAACTTGGGAGTGTATTTTTTACAATGACAATATAACCTTTTTTCATTACTTTTTAAAACTTGAACAATTCGAAAACTAAGCAAATTACTCTCGCAAAAATTTAATATGTTGAAGATTTTATATAGACTTAGGTATGTGCAAAGTGTTGAATTTTTAATTTCATCCAGAAAAAACTTATATAAGATTAAAAATGTCTGCTTTGGGGTTAATTCGGAAATTTTAAGACGATATTACTTAGTAATAAAGTAAATATTTGTCTTGAATTTAGTGAAAATACAATTAAAGTGCATAAATTAATAATTACGGTAAGTTTCAATAAAATTTATTAAGTAGGTTTCTAAAAAATAGACTTTTAAAAATCGTAAAAAGTGACAGATTTATGATCACATTGAAATTGATTTTATTATTATTATTCATTATATACAAAATTACCTATATTAAATAAAATAAATATTTGGATATTAATTAATCATATTTTCTTTACAATATGGGAATTCAATGTTTTCTTTCTAAATAAATAATATTTGAAATGTGCATTAAAAACGACATTATTTCTTGACACTTGCTTCTTTAATTACAATTTACGGATGCAAAATATAAAATATCTCTAAAACAATTTCAGAACTTGAATTTAGACACTTCAATAATACATATAATATAGGTTTTAATATTTATTAAAATATGTCAACGACCACCTTTGGTCGAAAGTCAGTGGTTTGACCCTTTATTATTCTAAATTTGCAGTCATTTGGGTTTATTACTGATATTTGGTTAATAATTAGATTATTACACTGTGATTAAAAAAATTTTGTTATTTTTCGCACAACAAATACATTAATGACTGTTTCAAATCATATACCTCGAACTTTAAGTATTAAATACTTCATATTAAACATAAAAATAAAATTTCGTGACGTCAAGTTTAGGACGACCCCCCCCCCTTCCCCCAAGTCACGTTTTGTCACGTTTGATCAAGAGTCCCCCCACCCCTCTATAGCGTGACGTCATATGTGAACGCTCCCCTAGTAAACACTATGAAGACCGCCTTTACGACAGTTCTGTATAATTTTTTTGTAATCTACACGTAAATATGCATATGTGTACCATATGGCAGCATCCTAAGTCAAATAGTTTGGGAGATTAGGGGGAGGGGGAAGATGGTCATTTTTTCGAATGTTTTTTTTTTTTTTGGTTAGTAAACACTATGAAGACCGCCTTTCCGACAGTTCTCTATAATTTTTCTATAATCTACACGTACATATGCATATATGTACTAAATGGCAGGAACCTAAGTCAAATAGAATAGAAGATTAGGGGGGGGGGGGGGTGGGAAAGATGGTCATTTTTTCGAATGTTTTTTTTTTTGGTTAGTAAACACTATAAAGACCGCCTTTACGACCATTCTGTATAATTTTCCTGTAATCTACACGTAAATATGCATATGCGTACTAAATGGCAGGAATCTAAGTCAAATAGTTTTGAAGAATAGGGGGGAGGGAGAGGGTCATTTTTTCGAATGTTTTTTTTTTGCTTAGTAAACACTATAAAGACCGCCATTACGACAGTTCTTTTTAATTTTCTTGTAATCTACACGTAAATATGCATATGTGTACCATACCGCAGCATCCTAAGTCAAATAGTGTGGAAGATAAGGGGCGAAGACATGGTCATTTTTTGAAATTTTCATTAAAAAAATCGTACTTTTTGGCTACTAAACACTATGAAGACCGCCTTTACAACAGTTCTGTATAATTTTCCAGTAATCTACACGTAAATATGAATATGTGTACTAAATGGCAGGAACCTAAGTCAAATAGTTTGGATGAATAGGGGGGTGGGGGAGATGGTATTTTTTTCAATTTTTTTTTAAAAATCATACTGTTCTGCTAGTAAACACTATGAAGACCGCCTTTACGACAGTTCTTTATAATTTTTCTGTATTTCTACACGTAAATATGCATGTGTGCACCAAATGGCAGCATCCAGAGTCAAATAGTTTGGAAGATTAGGGAAAAGGGACGTGGTCATTTTTTCGAATTTTTTTCAAAAAATCATACTTTTTGGCTACTAAACACTATGAAGAACGCCTTTACGACAGTTCTGTATAATGTTCCTGTGATCTACACGTAAATATGCATATGTGTACTATATGGCAGAAACCTAGGGAAATAGTCTGGAAGATTAGGGGGAAGGGAGGGGGGAGACATGGTCATTTTTTAAATTTTTTTTCCATAAATCGTACTTTTTGACTAGTAAAGAATATGAATATGAAGAATATGAAGTCCACCTTTAAGACAGTTCTTTATAATTTTCCTGTAATCTACACGTAACTCTGCATATGCGTACTAATTGGCATAAACCTAAGACAAATAGTTTGAAAGAATTGGGGAAAGGAGGGGAAGATGGTCATTTTTTCTAATTTTTATAAAAAAAATCGTACCTTTTGGCTAGTAAACACTGTGAAGACCGCCTTTACGACAGTTCTCTATAATGTTCCTATAATCTACAAGTAAATCTGCATATATATAACAAATAGCAGCATCCTAACTAAAAAAGTTTGGAAGATTAGGGAAAGGAGACATGGTCATTATTTCGTTTTTTTTTCAAAAAATCGTACTTTTTGGCTACTAAACGCTATGAAGAACGCCTTTACGACAGTTCTGTATAATTTGTCTGTAATCTACACGTAAATATGCATATGTGTACCATATTGCAGCATCCTAAGTCAAATAGTGTGGAAGATAAGGGGCGAAGACATGGTCATTTTTAAAATTTTTATAAAAAAAATTGTACTTTTTGGCTACTAAACATTATGACGACCGACTTTACGACAGTTCTGTAGAATTTTTCTGTAATCTACACGTAAATATGCATATGTGTACTAAATGGCAGCAGTCTAAGTCAAATAGTGTGGAAGATTAAGGGGCGAAGACATGGTCATTTTTGAAATTTTTATAAAAAAAATTGTAATTGTTGGCTAGTAAACACTATGAAGACCGCGTTTACGACAGTTCTTTTTAATTTTCTTGTAATCTACACGTAAATATCCATATGTGTACCATATGGCAGCATCCTAAGTCAAATAGTTTGGAAGATTAGGGGGGGGGGGGGGGAGATGGTAATTTTTTCGAATATTTTTTTGTTTTTTTGTTTAGTAAACACTATAAAGACCGCCTTTACGACAGTTCTTCATACTTTTTTTGTAAACTACAAGTAAATATGCATATGTGCTACAAATAGGAGCATCCTAAGTCAAATAGAATGGAAGATTAGGGAGGGGGGGGGGGAAGATGGTCATTTTTTCGAATGTTTTTTTTGGTTAGTTAACACTATAAAGACCGCCTTTACGATCATTCTGTATAATTTTCCTGTAATCTACACGTAAATATGCATATGTGTACCATATGGCAGCATCCTTAGTCAAATAGTGTGGAAGATAAGGGACGAAGACATGGTCATTTTTAAAATTTTTATTAAAAAAATCGTACTGTTTGGCTACTAAACACTATGAAGACCGCCTTTACGACAGTTCTGTATAATTTTCCTGTAATCTACACGTAATCATGCATATGTGTACCATATGGCAGCATCCTAAGTCAAATAGTTTGGAAGATTAGGGAAAGGGGACATGGTAATTTTTTCGATTTTTTTTCGAGAAATCCTACTTCTTGGCTAGTAAAGACTATGAAGTCCACCTTCAAGACAGTTCTCTAAAAATTTTCTGTAATCTAGACGTAAATCTGCATATGCGTACTGAATGGCAGGAACCTATGTCAAATAGTTTGGAAGATTAGGGGGGGGGGGGGGAAAGATGGTTATTTTTTCGAATGTTTTTTTTTTGGTTAGTAAACACTATAAAGACCGCCTTTACGACACTTCTTTTTAATTTTCTTGTAATCTACACGTAAATATGTATATGTGTACCATATTGCAGCATCCTAAGTCAAATAGTGTGGAATATAAGGGGCGAAGACATGGTCATTTTTTGAAATTTTTATTAATAAAATCGTACTTTTTGGCTACTAAACACTATGAAGACCGCCTTTACGACAGTTCTGTATAATTTTCCTGTAATCTGCACGTAATCATGCATATGTGTACCATATGGCAGCATCCTAAGTCAAATAGTTTGGAAGATTAGGGGGGGGGGGGGGGGGGAAGATGGTCATTTTTTCAAATGTTTTTTTTTTGGTTAGTAAACACTATAAAGACCGCCTTTACGACAGTCCTTTATAATTTTCTTGTAATCTACACGTAAATATGCATATGTGTACTAAATGGCATGAACCTAAGTCAAATCGTTTGGAAGAATAGGGGAAAGAAGGGGAAGATGGTCATTTTTTCGAATTTTTTTAAAAAAAAAAAGTACTTTTTGGCTAGTAAACACTATAAAGACCGCCTTTACGACAGTTCTTCATAATTTTTTTGTAAAGTACAAGTAAATATGCATATGTGCTACAAACAGGAGCATCCTAGGTCAAATAGTTTGGAAGATTAGGGGGAAGGGAGATGGTCATTTTTTCGAATGTTTTTTTTTTGGTTAGTAAACACTATAAAGACCGCCCTAACGACAGTTTTTTATAATTTTCTTGTAATCTACACGTAAATATGCATATGTGTACTAAATTGCAGGAACCTAGGGAAATAGTTTGGAAGATTAGGGCGAAAAGAGGGGGGAGACATGGTCATTTTTAAAATTTTTTTCAAAAATTCGTACTTTTTGACTAGTAAGGACTATGAAGTCCACCTTCAAGACAGTTCTCTATAATTTTCCTGTAATCTACACGTAAATATGAAAATGCGTACTAATTGGCATAAACCTAAGTCAAATAGTTTGGAAGAATAGGAAAAGGAGGGGAAAATGGACATTTTTTCGAATTTTTTTCAAAAAATCGTACTTTTTGGCTACTAAACACTATGAAGAACGCCTTTACGACAGTTCTGTATAATTTTTTTGAATTCTACACGTAATCATGCATATGTGTACCATATGGCAGCATCCTAAGTCAAATAGTGTGGAAGATAAGGGGCGAAGACATGGTCATTTTTTCAAATTTTCATAAAAAAAATCGTAATTTTTGGCTAGTAAACACTATGAAGACCGCCTTTACGACACTTCTTTTTAATTTTCTTGTAATTTACACGTAAATATGCATATGTGTACAAAATGGCAGGAACCTAAGTCAAATAGTTTAGAAGAATAGGGGAAAGAAGGGGAAGATGGTCATTTTTTCGAATTTTTTAAAAAAAATCGTACTTTTCGGCTACTAAACACTATAAGGACCGCCTTTACAACAGTTCTTTTTAATTTTCTGTTATCTACACGTAAATATGCATATGTGTACTAAATGGCAGCATCCTAAGTCAAATGGTTAGGAAGATTAGGGTTGTGGGGGGAGATGGTATTTTTTTAAAATTTTTTTTTTAAAAAATCGTACTTTTTGGCTAGTGAACACTATAAAGACCGCCTTTACGACAGTTCTTCATAATTTTTTGTAAAGTACAAGTAAATATGCATATGTGCTACAAATAGGAGCATCCTAAGTCAAATAGAATGGACGATTAGGGGGGGTGGGGGGGGGGGGAAGATGGTCATTTTTTCGAATGTTTTTTTTTGGTTAGGAAACACTATACAGACCGCCTTTACGATCATTCTGTATAATTTTCCTGTAATCTACACGTAAATATGCATATGTGTACCATATCGCAGCCTCCTAAGTCAAATAGTGTGGAAGATAAGGGGCGAAGACATGTTCATTTTTTCCAATTTTTATAAAAAAAATCGTAATTTTTGGCTAGTAAACACTATAAAGACCGCCTTTACGACAGTCCTTTATAATTTTCTTGTAATCTACACGTAAATATGCATATGTGTACTAAATGGCAGGAACCTAAGTCAAATAGTTTAGAAGAATAGGGGAAAGAAGGGGAAGATGGTCATTTTTTCGAATTTTTTTAAAAAAAATCGTACTTTTTGGCTACTAAACACTATAAGGGACCGCCTTTACAACAGTTCTTTTTAATTTTCCTGTTATCTACACGTAAATATGCATATGTGTACTAAATGGCAGCAGCCTAAGTCAAATGGTTAGGAAGATTAGGGTTGTGGGGGGAGATGGTATTTTTTTAAAATTTTTTTTTAAAAAAATCGTACGTGTTGGCTGGTAAACACTATAAAGACCGCCTTTACGAC